>JARVZY010010946.1:0-247000 GCA_030686995.1 Artemisia argyi | reverse complement strand
GGAACAAAGCCTAGATCCCAAGATTGAGCTCTGTGTGAGCTTGTGAGATGGGTGCATACACTGAGTGATATGATCACTTAGTGAATGGGTAAAAGCTTAAGTCAACTTAATAGGCTAAAAACAAACACATAAGTAAGTGGGCACAATCCAGGATGTAAGCAAACAACACCAAATCACAATTCTGAGGTCAGAAGTCAAAAAGGGTATGCAATTAACAAGCTCAGTAACTGAGTTTGTATTCAGAAACAGTAGTGGTCCAAGGACAATTTAGGGGCACAAAAAGCTGAGCAGATAAGCAACTAAGAACAAATTAAAAACACAAATGGCAAGTTAAACTAGTTGACTATCAAAAGCAACAAGAATCAAACTAAAGGCTCAAAAAATGAGCAAGATATGCTCAAGAGAAAAATGGGTCAAAACTCAAGTCCTGGGTGCAGGGCAGATTACTTATCCCTGCAGGCTTGTTTGAGGCATCAAATAAGCCAAGGAAAAAATCCCAAAAATAAGATGATGATGGATTTTTGTAGTTGAGGTGAATTATTTTAATCTCTAAAAGTCTTAAGGTCTGACTCACAATACAAAATTCTAGAAAAATCTCATAAAAAGTGAGATTCTATTGAAAAATGCAATTTTGACTTTAGAAACTTTGCACCACAGTTGACTAAATTGAAATTTGAAAACTCCTAGCTGATAGATTATGTTGTATTAGGCTAAGATAAAACTGAATTAGCTAAAATTAATTACTTCTATAACTGATAGAGGATTTGGGTTCCAAAATTCTTAGCAGTTAATTCACAAGATGAGATCAAATTGATCTTTGACTTTTTAGCTAATGACCACTGGATTTTTTGGTTTAAATAAACTAATATGACTTAATATGACAGGTTTAAACCAAAAATTTACACTAAAACACAATGGGGCTCAGTGCACAACCTTTAGCCAAACACTCCCTTTACTTAAGCTATTTTTGTCTTCATAAAGGTTTGGTGAGATTAACGCCAAAGTACTGATGCAACATGATTCAGCAAACTAAATTGGACCTGTTCACACTGATTTTATACAGAAACAGACATTTGAATGCAATGAGTTATTTTTTTGGAAATGTGACAGTTAAACTAAGACATTAGCACACAGGAGATTTTAAATGAGCAGAAGACCAAAATAAGCACAATCTATCTCAACTACACCTAATAAACATATAAACATCAAATAAGCAGGTAATTAAGCTATGCTACAGTGAACAAAAAAGGAAAAGTGGAAATTAGCTTACAAAGGGTCCAAGCCCAGAAAATGTTGCCAAGATCAATCAAAACTCACTCCTAAAACTCCCCATGGAGTACTAACCCACTGCCATCCAACATTTGCAGTGCTCCAGCATCTTCTTCATTCTTTTTTTTATTTTATTTTATTTTTCTTATGAGTTTTTCTGTTTTTTTTTTCTTTTTAATTTTTTGGTTTTCTGATTTTGGAATTTTGAAGCAACTTCTAATGAGACTTAAACAAGCTTTTTAAAACAGTTTAGAACATATCTTGAGCATAAACAACAATGATGGATAAAATTGCAATTGGTAAATAAAAAATGAAAAACTTGAAACTAAATTGATACTTGGATTAAATTTCAGAAAACAAATTACAACTTAAACATTAAAAGTACTGAAAGGAAATTACAAAAGATAAAGATAAAGATGCCCTCTAGGCTTACAAGTGATGCCTATTTATATTAAATTGAAAACTAGGGCTTCCTTGCTTCTTTGTGCTTCTTCTGTGTGAATAAACAGCCAAGGATCACTTTTGAGCTTCTTGGGAGCCAATCCCACCATTGGATTGATATTGGGACCATCTCCACCATTGATTCAGTTTTGGCATCATTTGAAGTTGTGGATAGGTGACGTGGAGGAGGGGAGATGAATATAAAAGTGGGGATTGACAATTGAGGTGGTAGGGTGGCTGGTGTAGGCTGTGTTGGAGAATGGAGGGGGAGACAAAGATGTTAGGGGCTGCAGGGTGTTTGTTTGGCGGCAAAAGGGGAGGTCAGGGAAAGGGTTGAACTTTTGACCCCGTTTTTCTATTAATAATACTGGATGGGGTGGGCTTGGGTGATGGCAATGGGCCTGAGGATATAAGGTGGGCTGGGGGTATTGGTGTTTGGTATTAGATTTGGTTTTTGGTTTGGTTTATAAGGGATAAGGTTCGATTTGGTTAAGTGGATTAAGCAAGTCCAAGGACCATTTTTGTAATACGCTGAAAATCAAGGACCATTCATGTCATTTTCCAAACCTGCCCATAAGGACCATTCTTGCCATCTTTAAATTCCACAAAGACCTTTGTTGCATATTTTCCAAAGAAAAATCACCCGAGAACCAATTTTGCAAAATTCCAAACTGCAGGGACCAATCTTGTAAAATTTTGAATCTTTTTACCCAGGGACCAATTATGATAACTTTTGAATTCAAAAGGACCTTTGTTGACATTTCTTTCAAAAACTGTTCAGGGACTAGTTTTGTCAATTTTTGAAAGTTGGGGGACTGAAACTGCCAATTGTGCAAACTTTGTTCATTTTTCATTGTTTTTACTCATTTTGCATCCGAAACATATAAAACACAATCCCGGGGATATTTTCCGTATTTTGATGCATTTCTGAGTGTTTTTGGATGTTTTGGCAGTTCAAATACGACAAAAATGATGAGTGTTTGAGCACTCATCATGATTGCTTGGTTATCATATACATGTTTACTTCCATGTTTCTCAGCCTAAATAAACATAACCTTAAATCATATTGATAAACAATCTAAATAACCAAATTACTAGTGTTTTGATAAGTGACAATCTTGGGACTATACTTTGACACAATTACTAACTTGGCTTTTCTACAATCTCTTGGGACAACCTGGTCTTACCTAAAACCTTTACTATAAACAGGGGTTATACTTTACCCGTGTGTTTTATATATTAAGAAATTGGTGAAACTAGTATTATAAATTTAAAGCTTTTGAAACACATGAAAGTTTTTGGCACCGCTGCCGGGGATTGGTATTGATCAAGGTAGATAATTGTTTTTGAGACCTTTTTACAATCATAGCCTTACAGTTTTCTGGAAAACTGAACCAAAATTTGCTTTCTGAGACTGAGCGTACGCCGCACTTTAAAGTCTGTGCGCCGTATTCTCTGAAAAAATTAAAACTACGCCAGTTTTCTTTTCAAAACCACTGTACCTTCTGGAAAAATTACATAATGTTTTCTGAGACAAAAACAAACCAACACAAAAACTTTTTAATGCTTAAGTTCAAGACTGAGAACATGAGAATTACTTTTTATGTGCTTTTGGTATTTGGATTGATACATTTGTTTATATGTTATGATTCATTGAAAATATAAAAATATTTGCTTATTTGGTTATTTAGATATTTTATTGTTTTTAATTATTTATGCATATTAATAATATGGATCATATGCTTGAAAGAAATTCTGAGAAATTTTAAAGATAATAAAAAACTTGAAACTGAAAACAGGGAAAGTATGCCGCACTTGTTCTGAAGTGCGTCGGTCTTTCCTGGGAATTTTCGAAACAAAATTAAGATTAAAAGGAAAGTACGCCGCACTTTTTCTCAAGTACGTCGCACTTTTATGCCAAAAACTTCACAGAAGACTAATATCTTATTTGTTATAATTAAACCGATCCGTATTTTGATTTCTGAATGTTTACTAATGCTATTGGAGTGCAAAATATCATTTAGTTTTGTTTGTACTAACATACTAATGTTTTATTTGATGTTATGTTGTCAAATGTTAGAAACGGACCCAAAATCAAGTATTGGACGTATGTGTCTCGATAAGGGAAATTCTCTTACTGAAAAGGACCAAGTGGAAAGTGAAGGAAACTGGGATGGAGAAGACACTTGGGATACAGCTGATAGTGGAAAGAAAATGGAGGTGAAAGCCTATACTTTCTTTAGGATGGAAAAAGAAGATGGCACTTGGGATAGATACATGACACCTTGTTATGTGGAAGGTGTGAATGCTTTTGATGGGGTTTGATTTGGATTGTGATAAAAATTTTGTTTATCAAGAAGTGGTAATTAAAAAGAATTGGAAGTACACTAAGTTAGCAAATGGGGACAAAAAGCTTGATAAGAAATTGTTAGTAAATTTGGAAGGAGACATATATGTGGTTGAATTCTATGTAAATCCGGAGGAGGATGATGTTGAATCTATTGTGATACTTAGTAGGGACTTTCTTAGGCAAGCCAAAGCCATTGTGAACCTACAACTTGGCATAATAACCCTTTGGCGCTAACCATCTGTGTATGATTCAGAGGATGAAGAGCTAGATGCTTTGATAGCAAATTTCTCGGTTGAAGAACTTCCACCAATCTCACCAAACCCCAATGATTTCCCAAACTACGTATGCAACATTGGAAAAAGTTATAGAAATACAAACAAACCACAAAAAACCTACAAAATGACCTATGATGATGAAGGGCCATCATTAACCATAAACCGTGCAAAAACACAAGAAGAATTGACTAAGGAAGAGTTTGAAAGCGATGTGCTAGAAAGAGTGATAATACTCAATGAAAAAAGACCTATTATTGAAACCTTGAAAAATTTAGACAAACATAAAATGTTGCTTGATAGTGTGCTCATAGATAGATTTAAACTTGATGGTGAGGTAACTAGTGAGGAGGAACACAAATTGCATATAGAAGTGGTTAGGGAGGATAAAGTTGTGAAAGAAGGAGAAGATCTGTGTTGTTTCATTTTACCTATTCGTTTGGAAGGGAAGCTTACTTACGATGCCTTAGTAGACACCGGATCAAACATAAACATGATGCCATACCGTATCTATAAACTTTTGGAAAGAGGAAAAGCAACTCCTAAGATTGACAAGGTCAAGTTACTAGACCACTCTAATGCGGAAACCATGGGACTTTTGCTCAATGTTCTTTGCCAAATTGGTACTAACACCATTCTTGCCAATTTTCTACTCTTTGATGTACCCATTGATAGAGATGTACCATTGGTTGTTGGGAGAAGTTTCATGTATACTCTTGGAACTATCATGGATATGAGGCATAATAGAATAAGTGTGTTTAGAGGGCATTACAAGATTGTGCCTATGAAAAAGAAGGAAGAAGAAAGTGAAAGTGATGAGGTGGAAGACGAATATTCTCCAAAGAGAGATGAGAATGGGAATCCATTCTACGGACCTGTTTATCCTAGCTATATGGAGTGTGAAGATGCTATGGATCGTGCTCTGGTGAGCAAGACTACTTGAATCCATTTCGTGATGTATGTGTTTGGAAAAAGTTGGTAGGATTTCTTAGAGCATTACCCGTTTCTTTAACCCATAATGACTGGACACCTAATTACTCGGGAGGAAATGCAAAAGTTAAAAGAGATAGGAAGTGGCACGTTAATGTGAAAATTATGGACCCGTTTGGAAATACATTTGAAAGAGGGTATGAAACAAAGAAAACTGGAAGAAAAATATCAGGAGAGTACAAACTAAGTGACGTCATGTCACCTGGTTATTTTCGGGCTTGAAAACAATGAGTGATGGATAGGAGTAGCAACATATGCTCCTAAGTTTGTTTTATTTCTTTTTATTTTTATTTCTATGTTATTTTTCATGATTTGAATAAAACGTATCAAAACATTGTAATCCGGGAAAGTTAAGGATTGTTTTGATGAATGAATGAATATTATGAAGTTTGATTATATGTGGATTGAGCGTTTTTGCGTATGCATGATAGTTGAAATAGTTAACTGTTGGAAAAATTACAGCAAGTACGCCGTACTTGGAGCCAAGTATGCCGCACTTTTGAGCGGGACTATATATATAACTGAAAAATCTTTCAGATTCACAAAATTTTATTCACACACTTAAAAAACCGTTGCACTTTGAACAATGAAAATTTCCAAAAACCTTTGAAGAAAACAAAATCCAATCCACATTATCATGTCTTCGGTATGTTTATCCATTTTTGTTTAATATTTCTTGCAATTTTAATTTTTAGATTATTTTAGGGTTAAATGTTTCGTATTATATTTTTTAAGATTTATATTTTGATAATTGTGTTAGTTAGTAGATATTAGACCATTAGTATTATCTTGTTACATGGATTAGAATTTTTGCTTAAGATTAAATCGAAATTAGTGTTAGGGTTTTGCCTTGATCATTATTTTGCGAAATAAGAAAATTTGAAAATGCCTATTTGATCTAGGGGAGATTAAGAGGAAATAATTAAAATGTTAATGATAATATAACTATGAAATTATAAAAGTGATGCATTGATTGTTAAAACCTAAGAATGCTAAGATAAGAACTGCTTATTTTAGGGATTTTGTTGATGTTAGTAGAAGGAAAATTGAGGGAATAAGTTTAAACATAGTTTTGTTGACATGTTGCTTTAGAATCAAATATTTCACGCCTAAAACTAGATGTATTTAGATCTGAACCACCGTACTTGCTCATTTTAAACCAGCTAGTACGCCGTAGTTGTAGTCAAGTACGCCGCACTTTTTGCCTGAAATCAAACAGAGAGTTTGAAAATTGGAATTAGAGAGAGATTGAGCCATGTTTTGTTGCACTAACATCTAATAATCTTGTTTCTATGCTTATGTATGCAGGAATCAGATGCAAATTTCCAGGTTACGAATTAAGTACGAAGACTCCATGTGCTTCGTACGATTTTGTTGAATTCGTCATATAGTAAAGTTACTCATTCCCATTTCTCTATTTTATTTTTAATCTGTCACATTGAGAAACATGTTCATAATAAGTATGGGGGGGGGGGGGGGGTGAGATAAATTGGAATGATATGAAAATAAAAACAGATTTTAAAACCAAGTGCGATGGTTTTGTAACTTAGTATGCCGCACTTACTATATAATTTTGGAAAAGAAATCATCTTAAATCATTTAAGTTAATTCGAATTGGAGTTGATAACATACTAGCATATTCATAATCGTTACCACTTAAATGTGAGGAATTTTCAGCCTTATGCCCTTATTGTGCTTGTTTCTTTGTTTATGAGTGTGTCGGTGTTTTATTTATTCTAGAATTTGTGCTTAAAATCTTTACGAAACCATAGCGAGATTATACTCGTGTGATATAAATAATTTTAAATGATAAAGAGGCAAAAATAGGATTTGCACCAAATAGCCATCCAATAAATTATATATTAGTAATCACATCGATTAGTAAATTTCCAATAAACCCTTTTGTAGCGCTTATCTTTAGTGCTAGATACCACTAGACCAACACTCTGGGCCAATCTATTCGTTTCTTGAAATCCAGAAAAAGAAAAAAAAAATACATATATACAACTTAGCCTTAAACCTTTAACCCAGTTGAAAGTCCAATGAAAAAGAAGAAAAGTGAATAAATTGTGGATTATGCTATTTTGAACGAAGTATGAAGGTTGCAAACTTCTAGTTTTGATTGAAGTGGTATATCTATCGTAAGTATGGGAGAAAACCAAATATTTCCCAAGAAAACAAAGGAAAAGAAAGAAAAAATATATGTGTGAAGTGAATAAAGTGTTTGGCGAAACATGTGCCAAATAAAGATCGTTATAGGGGAAAAATGGACTTTCAACTTATATTTTTTATTTTTAAACAATTTCACTATATATTCCCATGTCTAATCCATACCCTTATTATTACCTTTAACCTAACATTATAACCCGAATAAAAGTCCTCTTTTAATAAATTTACTTGGTGCTTACGTCATGTCGGTGAAGTTTAGTTTTTTGTACAAGCCTATGGTAATTTATTTAACATGTCCGAGCAACTGAGTGTGATTTCCTTACACCCGATATATGAGTGTGAGTGAATTATACTTTCCACTTTCATAAGATGCTTAGTCGCGTTATCTTGGGTTATGATTTCTTGATGAGATAAAAACAAAAATATTTTTAAGGATTGCTTGAGGGCAAGCAATAGTTAAGTATGGGGGATTTGATAACGCTCTAATTATATATATTTGTTCCCTCGATTATATATTATATACCTATTATATTATAAATAATATTATGTTATTTATGTAGATTTGGTACTAATCTGGTTGCAGGATTGATCGAGAGAAGAAGTTAAGAATATTGCCTAAAGGGATGATAACGTAAAAACAAGAATAAAAGGAAGGACTTGGAATGAAAATATATTATAAAAGACCTAAGTACTCCGGTCTTAGGACTGTGTGCGGTGTACTTGCTTGGCGGGTAAATGAGTTTGATTCTACATGAAGTACGATGTACTTTCTATGAAGTACGGCGCACTAATCTTGTCAGTTACAAAGAAGAGTTAATACTTGCATTCATTGAGAGGCCGATCATTTTCCTTCATTAACCACATTCAGGAGTTGAATTAGGTCAAGTGTACTTATAAAAAGGAGAGAACGAAACCAGAGAAAGAGAGTAGCAAGAAAGAGAAGTATCACTAGAATTGTCAAAGGTTACTAAGTTGGTATTGGTGAACTCATACCAAGTTCACCATATCAAGGGTGTACTCGTGATCCAAGTACTGTGACAGAGGCTAGGAGAAGGAGTCGAGTCGAGTTTCTCTATGGAAACTAGTTGTTCTTTCGTTGTAACCACTTTGGTACAATTCTATGTTTAATATAATTTGCATTATGAAGTTTATGAAATCTATGTCGAATGATATGTATTTTGTTACTGAAATAATGGAGTAGTCATTCTTATGCTTATTTGGGTAATGTAGTCATATGGTTGTTTACATTTACATGTTTGATTGCTATTGATACTATTCGTAAGTTTAATTGATGAGATGATGTTTGGATCATTGTTAAGTGTTTGATGTATCTCTGTGATAGAAGTAGGTCGAAAGGGTCTATTGCTTTGATATTATTTCGAGTTGTTTGTCTTTAGCAACTTGGTGTTTGCCTTGTAGAAATTGGCCAACAAAACATCTATCAACCCAACCATGGTCTTGTTTAATGCCTGATCTCATGTCTAACGAACTTGATTAGGAAATTGTCTTATCTATACTTCTGCTATGAACCAACCTTAATGCATTTGATATATTGAGAATTATAGGTCGAAAGGGATTTTTAATATGTTGGATAGTTTTATGTAGGAATGATCACGAGTCATCTCTTGCTTATATATCTTGTTCATGATTGCTTACTATCATATACATATTTACTTCCATGTTTCTCTGCCTAAATAAACATAATCTTAAATCATATTGATAAACAATCTAAATAACCAAATTACTAGTCTTTTGATAAGTGACAATCTTGGAACTATACTTTGACACAATTACTAACTTGGCTTTTCTACAATCTCTTGGGACGACCTGATCTTACCTAAAACCTTTACTATAAACGGGGGTTATACTTTACCTGTGTGTTTTATATATTAAGAAATTGGTGAAACTAGTATTATAAATTTAAATCTTTGAAACACATCGGCTATCGTTCTAACAATTATCTCGGATCACCCGGTTTCAATCAAAATCAGAATGTGCAAAACCGTAACAATCAATTTAATTAAAATCAGAATTGGATGATCCAAGGTTTTCAAAATCAAAGGAATTTTAATCAAAACCAAGTATTTCAAAATCAGGGATATAATCAAGGTCAAATACAAGGTTTTCAAAATCAAGGAAATTTCAATAAAAGACAAAATCAAGGAAATTTTAATTAGGGTAATTTCAATCAAAATCCAGGTTTCAATCAAAACAACCGAGGGTAAAATTTTCCTAATCAAAATCAAGGGGTTGTTCAAAATCGATCGTCCTCGGAAGAGTTGTTAAAACAATTTATGAAATCTCAAGAAGAAACAAATCGTTTGTTGGCTAATCAAATAATAGAAATTAAGGAGTCTTTAAATGATCAACCCTTGAGTTCGGGAACTCTTCCTAGCAATACGATCGCTAATCCGAGGGGCGATGTGAAAGCGATCACTACCCGAAGTGGTCTATCTTATGATGGACCCACGACTCCTACTACCTCTTCTTCTCTTCCTCCTAAGGTAGTGGAACGTGAGACCGAGGCGACAAAGGACATGGTGCTTCCTACTAACAATGGAAGTACCGAAGATGCCCAACCTCCGGTTACACAAGTGTCTAAACCAAAAGTTGGTTTTGCGCCCAAAGTTGCTCCCACTAATCCAAAACCGTCAATTCCTTATCCTTTAAGAATAAATGACCAAAAGCTCTGTGAAAAAGCTATAAATCAAATGGATAAAATCTTTCAAATCTTTCAAGATTTTCATTTTGACATTAGCTTCGCGGATGCTATTCTTCTTATGCCCAAATTTGCTTCAACAATCAAAAGCTTATTGAGTAACAAAGAAAAATTGTTTGAAATGGCAAAAACTCTGCTAAATGAGAATTGCTCAGAGGTTCTCCTTAAAATGCTTCCCGAAAGCTTGGAGATCCCAACGAATTTCTTATCCCGTGTGATTTTCCGGGAATGGGTGAATGCTTCGCCTTGGCCGATCTCGGTGCTAGCATCAACCTTATGCCATTATTTATTTGGAACAAGATTTCTCTTCCAGAACTCACTCCTACTTGCATGACCCTCGAGCTTGCAGACCGTTCCATCTCTCGTCCAATTGGTATAGCCGAGGATGTCTTCTTCTAAGTAGGAAAGTTCCATTTCCCCGCCGATTTTGTCGTTGTTGATTTTGATGCCGATCTTAGGGTTCCTCTCATTCTCGGGTGAGGATTCCTAAGGACGGGACGTGTTTTGAATGAAGAAATAACTTTACGTTTTGGTAATGAAGCTGTTGCGTTTAATCTCAATCAAACTTTGAGATACTCTCCAATTACGATTCCATGTCAATAAACCGAATCAATGTTATTGATGTTGCTTTCGAGGAGTATTCTCAAGAAATTCTTGGTTTTTCTAACAATTCGTCGAGTGGAAATCCCACTCCTTCTTCTGAACCTATCATTACCGACTCTTCCCCTTCTCTCAATCCATTTGTGGGAAGTGACTTCATATTGGAAGAGATCATGGCCTTTCTTAGAAATGATTCAATTCTGCCGGGAATTGATAATGATGTAATTGAGCCGGAGGGACATTTTTCTTCTTGAAAAATTGCTTAATGATGATCCATCTCCTCACCCTCCAAAAGAACTTAATATTGATGAAATCAAATCCGTTGAAAATTCTAATGATCCTCCGGAGGTCAAACTTAAGGACTTACCACCTCATCTTGAATATGCATTTTTAGAGGGTACCGATAAATTACCCGTCATAATTGCTAAAGATCTAAATGATGAGGAGAAAACCACTCTAATAAAGGTTTTAAAGTCACAAAAGCGGGCCACGCTTGGAAACTTTCCGAAATCAAGGGTATTAACCCGGAATTTTGTACACACAAAATTTTGATAAAGGGTGACTTTAAACTGGTAGTTCAACAACAAAGAAGGGTGTATCCAAAAATTCATGAGGATATCAAGACGGAAGTTCTCAAACTCCTTGATGCCGGCTTGATTTACCCTATCTCGGATAGTCCTTGGGTGAGCCCTGTTAATTGTGTACCCAAAAAGGGTGGCATTACCCGTTGTTGCAAATGATGAAAATGAGTTAATTCCTACTCGATTGGTTACGTGATGGCTTGTATGCATTGACTACCAAAAGTTAAATGAAGCCACCCATAAAGACTACTTTCCTCGACCCTTCATGGACCAAATGCTTGAGAGATTAGCGAGAAACGAATACTATTGTTTTCTCGACGGTTTCTCAGGTTACTTCCAAATTCCTATTGACTCACAAGACCAAGAAACGAATACCTACACAAGCCCCTACCAACGCATGCCTTTTGGCTTATGTAATGCTTCAGGCACATTCCAAAGGTGTATGATGGCCTTTTTTCACGACATGATCGAGAAAACTATGGAGGTCTTTATGGATGATTTCACAGTCTTTGGGGATTCTTTCAAAACTTGCCTTTCCCATTTGGACAAGATGCTCCAACGTTGCGAAGACACTAATCTTTGTCTAAATTGGGAGAAAAGTCATTTCATGTTCAAAGAAGGCATTGTCCTCGACCATAAGATTTTTAAGAAAGGGATTGAGGTTGATAAGGCTAAAGTTGACGTTATTGTTAAGTTACCTCATCCCACGACCGTCAAAGGAGTTAGGAGTTTTCTCGGTCACGCTGGGTTTTATCGTCGATTTACTCAAGATTTTTTGAAAATCGCCCAGCCTATGACCCGTCTCCTTGAAAAAGATACTCCTTTCATCTTTTCTAAAGAGAGCATTGAAGCTTTTCAAAATCTTAAGAAAAAACTTACCGAAGCACCAATCTTGGTTGCCCCCGATTGTGACCTACCTTTTGAGCTCATGTGCGATGCAAGTGATTTTGCCATAGGTGCGGTCTTTGGGCAACGTAAAACTAAACATTTTCAGCCTATACATTATGCAAGCAAAACTATGACTGAGGCTCAAGCTTATTACACCACGACGAAGAAAGAATTATTAGCCGTGGTGTACGCATTTGAAAAATGCCAGCCATATTTGATCTTTTCTAAAAGCATAGTGTATACAGATCACTCGGCCGTCAAATATCTTTTTGCAAAACAAGATGCTAAGCTGAGATTGCCCCGGTGGGTTCTCCTCATCCAAGAATTTATATCATTATATGTGATAAAAAAAAAGGAGCCGATAACCTCGCGGCCGATCATTTTTCCCTATTACAGAACCCTCACCAAAGTGAGCTCAAGAAAAAGGAAATAAATGAAACATTTCCTATCGAGACACTTAATATGGTATCTTTTCTTGGTGATTCGAGTACCGATGGTTTACCGACTTTGCAAACTACCATGCGGGTAATTTTGTTGTCAAAGGGATGTCGTCCCAAAAAAAAAGAACAAATTCTTCAAAGACGTGAAGCATTACCTTTGGGATGACCCCTACTTATTTAAAATTTGTTCGGATCAAATCATCCGACAGTGTGTTCACGGCCAAGAAGCCATGGATATTCATAAGGCTTGCCACCATGGACCCACCGGAGGTCATTATGGCCCAAACTACACCGCCAAAAAGGTGTTTGATTCCGGTTTCTACTGGCCCACAATTTACAAGGATGCCCATGACTTGGTCAAATCTTGTGACTCTTGTCAACGTCATGGGAA
Source organism: Artemisia argyi (assembly GCA_030686995.1). NCBI lineage: Eukaryota > Viridiplantae > Streptophyta > Magnoliopsida > Asterales > Asteraceae > Artemisia > Artemisia argyi. Next base: position 233,890 of record JARVZY010010946.1, on the reverse strand, counting down.
AATTTTTCAAAAAGATGAAATGCCACAAAATGCCATTCAAGTTTGCAAGATCTTTGACGTTTGGGGCATCCACTTCATGGGGTCATTCCCGTCTTCACGAGGGAACAAGTACATACTCATAGACTTCGATTACTTGTCTAAATGGGTTGAAGCAAAAGCACTCCCCACCAATGACGCCCGAGTAGTTGTTAAATTCTTAAAATCTCTCCTTGCTCGTTTTGGAACTCCCCGTGCTATCATTAGTGATCGCGGTACGCGCTTTTGCAATGACCAATTTCCAAAGGTTATGCTTAAGTACAGTGTCACTCACCATCTTGCTACCGCGTATCACCCACAAACAAGTGGACAAGTGGAAGTTTCAAACATTGGATTAAAAAGAATCTTGGAAAGGACCGTTGGCAAAAATCGTGCCTCTTGGTCGGACAAACTAGATGATGCACTTTGGGCCTTCCGTACCGCTTACAAAACACCCACTGGGTGTACTCCATACAAGCTTGTGTACGTAAAGGTGTGTCATCCACAGATCGAGCTTAAGCACAAAGCTAGATTAGCTTTTGGACCGTGTCTTGTTTGGCTAAGAGTACTGACCCGATTGCCTCCTGGGATGCTGCCATGTACATGGCGAGAGTTCCATCCGGTATTGGAGCCGTCAGGGTGAGTAGTTCGTTTAGGAACACCTTGAGGTCTTGAAATTACACTTCAGCCTCTTTCGTCCACTCATATACCTTCTATAGAATCGTAGAGCGGGGGGGGGGGGGGATATGGTCTTTTTGGCTTCTTAGAAGTTTAGAGACGTCAAGCCTAAAAGATCACCAAGTGGTTGTACAAGAATCCAACAACCACAAGCACAACCAAAGTATATAAAGCAAGCAAAGAGACACCACAATATATACTGGTTTGGGATGGGGGTTTATACTATCCGTGCGTCCAGTTAGGAATCCACAACACCGATACTATTCACTAAGTATAATCCTTTCGGTGGACTACAAACCGTTACAACTTCACTCCACTGATATTGCCAAATATCGATGCTCACAAAGAAGAAGCTACTCCCAATGGTATTCTGACCTTAGAAACCACCCAAAAGAATATCGCGATTCAACTTCCACTAAGGTCACTAAGACCACTACAAAGACTTCCCACCAAAAGTATCAAATCCCAACTAGATCCCCAATGATCTAGGCTTGGTGACCAAGACATAAGACTTCCTTTACAAACAAATAGAAAGAATAAGTGTTTGTTTATTCAACCAACCCTTAACCTAACCTAGAGACACGATTATAGAAGAAAGGTGATAAGGAAATATTTGTTACGCTTTTAGGGGGTCATTTAAGCCCTAAATTGTGTTTTTATGATCAAATACTACCTTAAATCATTACTTTTGTCATTTTAGGTACTTTGGACGAGAATTCTGGAAAATGGTGCATTTTGGACGATTTTGGTGTCAAAAGTGAACAAAACGACAAAGTCAAGAAACCATGCTCAAAAATAGTACCTGACGGCGTCAGAAGTCACTAAGTGACGCCGTCAGATGATGAATTAAGAGGAGGATGATCATTTACACTTGACGCGCCAGAAAGGAATTTGGAGATTAAGACGTGACGGCGTCACGTTATACTAAGAGTAGGCCGTCACGTATGTTCACAGAGAGAGACGGCTAGAAGACTATATCAAGTGACGACGTCAAGGAAGGTTTATTGCGCGTCACGAAACCCTAATGACGGCGACTTGACGGCATCAGGATCTAAAACCTAGACGAAATTTTGGATTTTTCATTCATTTAGGGTGTAACTTTTGGGAGAAAAACCCTTGACGAAATTTACTATAACTTTAGGGTTTCCAAGCCCTCTTTTCCTTCATGTTCAATTGAAGATAAGTTTTCTTTTTAATCATTTAATATGTCTATGTGTTGTTTGATTAATTATTTATCTTGTCTTTCTTTTAACATGCTAGCGTAATTCTCTTTGTGTTTACTTAGATCTAATGAAACCTAGTGTTGATTATTGGTTGTTGGTTTGTTATTAGTTGCTTTGGTTGATTGATTTTTGCGTTAGGCTTAAGAAAAATGGCTATACTCCTACATGGTAATAGGCTTGAACGTCTTAAGGAACGTAATCAGATGTGTACTATGATATTATTGGCTGTATTTAATGCATAAGTAACTGTTTACGAGGCCTGGATAGGAAGAGATAGAAGCTTATAGATTAGGGAAGGACGTACACAGCCTCAGACTGGTATTAAGGAATACAACCCTTAATCCAAACAACTATAACAAATCAATTAACCAGTAAGAGATAACTAGGGAGTAGTGAAATCTAAGTAAATACAGTTTTTCCCATTATAAGAAGTTCACCAATTTACTTTTCTTGTTATTTTATTTTATTTTGCATTTGTAGTAATTTGGGGTTAGCTGATTAGCAACTAATTTCGCCCACTTTTCCAAAACCGAGATTTTTACTTGCTTTCATAAAAATACAAAAATACAAAAAGAATCATCCCTCACCTCTAGACCTAGTTTAAGTAGTTTTTAATACTAACGACACTATTCCCTAGAGAACGATCAATCCCCCGGTACTTGCCACTTACTATACTACATCGGTCAGGTACACGGCCTGGTGGGGATTGCAAGCTTCTCAAGAACCCTTGAAAAGTAAAACCTTTTGCAAGGTTGCAAAAGTACGCACCAAGTTTTTGGCGCCGTTGCCGAAGAATAGTTATTATTTAGGTTAAATTTTATTTTTATTAGGTCTACTCATTAGATTCCTTTCTAGTGACATTTTTATTTTATTTTTATTAGGTTTTCTTTAGTCTATATTTTTCTTTGTGTCTTTGTTTGTAAAAAGTTTATCATCATGGATAATGTGAATCGAAGTTTGGAAATTAGGAAAAGGCTTTTGCAATGTAACCGAATGGAGAGGGAAATTAATGCGTCTAATGAGCTTAACAAGTTTATTATGAGAGGAAACGAATTTAGAACCAATCAATGCGTAGATGACACCACTTCTAGCAGTGGTGACGATATGGGATTTACGAGTGATTCTAGGATGTTTAAAAATTTCCTTCCAACCCATGAGGAATTGAGTACCACAAATTTCTTTTGAGACACTCTTGCCCCTTGAGATACAGGAAGAAACCATGGATTAGGAAGCGTAACTATATGAATATCAAAATCACTTGCATGATTGGCTACATGTATAGAGAGCACACATATATTGACCCAAAAGCACCCATGAATATTATGTCTAGGCTTTACTACAATTGGATCATGAATGATAGGTTGAACCCTAGAGAAGACCCCTATAACCCGAATCGATTATGTAATTTTGTTGGGAGAATTGACGGGGTGCACATCTTTATAGGAAATTTTACTTATCGATGTAATTTTATAATCCTAGAAGATGTTAGAGGTATCATAGATCAATACTTAGGAGAGATTGTGTTAGGAAAACCATTTGTTGATGAGTCTAAGATGCATTGTGATCGTGATAAAGGGATGGTTCAGTTTACTGATGGTATAGAAAAATCACTTTTGCTATGCCTCATATGAGAGAGGAGTTGAGAGACGTCAAAGATTTAGCAGTTGATCATGTGATTCGGCCTTATGAGATTAAAGATGATAAGATTGATGATGACATCTACTATGATAGAAAAAGGACCTATTACTCCGGTTGCATAAGTTTAGGCCCAGGGTATAGGCGGGACGAAGGATGGATTAAGAGTTTTGAGTTGGCACGTAAGTTGAAAGAGAAACGTAGGGCATGACTTTGAGTCTAGCTACAAGACTCATAAATAAAGAAAAGCGCTTCTTGGGAGGCAACCCAAGCTTGTTATTTTGTTTCTGTGTTTGTTTATTTGCTATTATTTGTTCCCTTATGTATTTTTCATTCTCATTATTTATTATTCATGTCTCATAGTAACTTGTAAAAATGCTTTATTTTTAACTTCGACTTGATCACATATAAAGGTATTTTACAAAAGATAGGGGAAGCCCATATTTGTTTTAAAGAACGAAGTGAACATGAACGATAATAATGAGATATGAATATACATATTAGTATTTGTTTGAGTCAAATGCTTGTATCGAGTCATAATGGATATTTTTGCAGGATTCCAGGAATTAAAACATAGGTTTTTCTAGAAATTTTCCAGAAACAAAATATAAAAAATTCTGTCAGGTCAATTCAGACGGCGTCAGGGGTTATAGCCTGACGACGTCAGTTGTTATTTTCTGCAAAATTTTCCAGGTTTTGTTTTTCTGCTGAAATTGTAAAGTTTCGTAAAATCTATAATTTATAAACTCCAGGAGTCTGCAAATATTCATTCCACAAGCATTATATCTTTACTTGCTTTCTAGGATTTACTATTATATAGATTTTACCACCGATTTTACGCGAGGTTTCGTGTTGCTTTTCATAGTGTTTAACAAGTTACATTGGACAAGAAGATGATTACATTTCAGGAGTGAAGCTTTGGATGCTCATTTTCTTGGAGGAAGATCTAACCTTGTTACCACATCATCCAAACTGAGCTAATTAGGGGAGTATTTGTTTCATTCATTTTCGTCTATCCTTACTTTATTACTTTTTAAGAACATTGGGGACAATGTTCAACTTAAGTGTAAGGGGGGGGGGGGGTGGGCAAATGAGGATACCTTAGAAACTACAATTGCACTTGGTTTTTGTTTTTGTTTAATAGTAGATGTGTAATAAAACTGAGAGGAATACTTGTTAGGGTAATTTTAGCACCAAATTTAATTTTTTTTGAAACATTTAGTAGAGAAACTCTAGTCTTAATAAGTATCTCATTGATAGGAGTTATATGACTAGCATAAAAAAACGGTACCACTGATGTGCTATTTGTTAGTGCAAGTTTTAAATTTATAAGGATGAGTTACCAAATCTAGAAACAACACATACAAGCAAGTGTACTCGTCCGTTATAGCAAGATATGATGGTAAGTCGGGATCGTTCGCAGGGATTTGTGAGTGAATCAAAATATAAGTCTAAAAGTAAATCTCTAATGTACGCAAATAAGATAATAAGCAAATTCAATAATTTAAAAACTACACTTGTTTAGACTAGTTTTCTACTTAATGATTAGATGGTGATCATTAGATGGTGATCTAATCTATTGTTTCTACAAGTTAAACCTTCGTCAAGATTTTAGTTCACAAAAACAAGCTTTAGGTGTAAACCAATCAATTCATGATCTATCCAAGGTTCATAAGGTATGGTGGATATCTTAAACACAAGACAAACTTTTATTACAAATCAAATACTCTTAGGAAATGGTCAATACAAAAGGTAACCTCTTCATAGACAAAAAGGTCACAATTTTTTATAAACATTTAAACTTTCGTCCAACTAAAGGTTTACAAACAACCTGATTTGATGTTATAAAAGCATTCTCATTACAATCATACTTCTTGTTTCTTTGTTTAGTCAAGAATAATTATGGTGAAAAGCAATCATTCATAGATAAATGATTATAACTAGTTGAGTAATAACAAATCTTTCGACCTTTGAAACTATTATCAATTAGTTAACCTTGGCTAAACAAATGTCACGATGAAACTTAAGGTACAATTGGTTCTTAGGATTGACTTGAAATTGAATTAAAACATGTTATCACAATCATAACTATCACTAGTATAAAACATCATCAAAACAAGTGTAAAAAGATTACTAGCCACTCATAGCAAACATGCAAATAAATTCAGAATATTTAACATTAGAATCCATGGTTATAAGTCTTACAATGCTTTGAAATTGATAACAAATGACAAGGTATTGATAACCTAAGTGTTGGTGATGATTTCTTGAGATTTTCGGACTCCAAATGTTGCTTCCTTGGTCCTCCAAAGTTCCTGGTTCTTTCTGCATGAATTTCCTCCTTAGAGAGCTAGAAGATGATAATAATTGTGTGTAGTAATGAGAGTAAATGGTATCTTCAATGGTGTCTTAAATTATGCACTTTTGAGGTCCTTATAGGCTTGTCCAATACTCTTAGTAATGAATAGGGACTTAAATGATTGAACTTGGATAGTAAGACACTAAGAAGGGCCTAGAACCATGGGACAACAGACCAAGATTCGTGCACAAAAGTTGGCAAAAACATGCAGAAGTGGCCATCCGATCGGTTGCGGGTTGATACCGATCGGATAGAAAATGGTCATAATGGCAATCCGATCGGATAGACTCCAACCGATCGGATGGTAGATCCTGGCTGTTTTGGACTTTGACTATTCCTTGTGTAGTTCTTTATGCACTATCCAAACTTGATTAACTTCTGAACTTGGAACTTTGAGATGACAAAACCTAGGTTCTCATATGAATTACTTCACAGATTGGACTTTTGAGCTCGGGAATCTTCATGTAATCGCGTATACTTCATTTTCTTCACTTTTTCTCCATTTTTCCTGCATTTGGCTACATATGCTACAAAAACATACTTTGATACAATTTAGTGGCAAAAGCATATAAAAACAACCAAATAACATACACAAAAACACTAATAACGCTTATAAAAACATGTTAACTTTGAGCGTTATCAATCCCCCACACTTAAACTTTGCTTGTCCTCAAGCAAATCTAAAAGAAAACTAAATATCTACATGGTAACCAAAAATGATTAGAAAAATGTGATGCAAATCCACCAAGTACAAGTACAAGATAAGATTCATCATTTTTAAGCTTGAATGGTGAAAAATCGAGATGTTTGACAATACCCAATAATTTTCTTGCTTGATTAACATTTCTAAACACCTCACGAAAAAGGAACGAAGTATAATTCACTCAATCACTCATTTATTTAAGAAGTGGAGTATATATAAGAAAAATCACACTCATTGCTCAGTCATGATCTAATTATTACCATAGGCTTGTACAAGAAACAAAATTACACCGCAATGGCGTAAGCACCAAGTCTACATATCAAAGAGGTCTTTTTATTTGGGTTGTAATGTAAGGCTTCGGGTTGTACCAGGCTTATGTTCAAACATCTCATACAAAAACACAATAGATTACTGGCGCGAATTCTTGATTACTCAAAAACCGGATGGTCACTATAATATTCTTGCACTTGATATTCTCACAAAGCAATTACAATATCCATATAGACAAAGTAATTTGGTAAGGGTAGGGATAAGGCATGGGAATATTTATGAAATTGGTTTTAAAAGAAAAATAAAATCAAGTCTAAGTCTCATTGTTGCTAGTCACCGAACAAACCACGAACCCGTAAATGATTATAGTTACAATCTTCCTTTTCTTCAAATATCGATACATCGATTCGCTATAACAATATTCTTCATACGTAGCACATTGGCTAACAACATATCACAAAATTTCCTTTATTCACATATATAGCACATTTGCTATAATTGTCACCTTATAGTTGCGAGGACTTTTTTTTTTTTTTTTTTTTTTTTTTTTTTTTTTTTTTTTATGTAAAAAGAATTCCCCCACACTTCGCATAAGCATCATCACAACAATACAAATAAGAAGTTGCAGTCTCTGTCTTTGTCGGAATGGCACACACATAATTGGTGAAGTGTGGCTCACTAATAATCATCATAAACTATTCAACAACCAAGCAACTAGCAACTCACCATTTAGACTTTGACAAGGGTTAGGCTAAGGTTTAAAGTGTAAAATCTTTTTGTATTTTCCTGGATTTATCAAAAACGAAAAGGATGGCTCGAAGGGTGTAACTAAGGGTATCTAGCGCAAAAAATGAACGCTAACAAAAGGGTTAAAAATTGGAAATTAACTAATCAATTTGACTAGCTTAATGTCAATAATGAAGGCTATTTGGTTAAAATCCTAAAGTTGCCTCTTATCACGTATGTATACTTATATTACAAAAATGTAATCTCACAACGGTCTCGTAATGATTTACAAGTACAAGTTCTAGAATAAATAAAATCACCGGCACACTCATAACAAAAGATTCAAGCATAAAAGATGTATGCTATATGTTAGCATTAAAAATATGTATTATGAAGTGATGGTCATTCTCATATTGTAACTTTATGTCGTTTGTTAAGATTAGTAATAGTTTAGTCATTGGGCCTTGGACTTGGCAAGCTAATATGTTATGTGCTATGTTTCATAAGCCTAGTTATCCAACCATGTAACCAAGTCCAAGCCCAAGCCCATAGAAAGCCTTAGGGCATCTCATGTATCTTACTATTTAAACACCTCAAAGGCTCATTTGAGGTGTGTGCTTGTGTGTGTAAGTGTGTGTGTTTTTAATAAAAAGCTCTCTTCATCTTTATATTCTATCTTTAATCTTAACGCCACATATCTTACATCAAGTCACCATCTTTCCTTCTTCTAGTGCTTATATTTGTGTTAAAGTTGATAGATATAAGGTCATACAAGTGGTATCAATCGCCTAACAATGATTTAGGAGTGTGTGGAAATCGTTTTCATCAAACTTTCTCTTTAAAAGTTTCATTTTTTATGTAAAAAACGTGTACTTTTCATTAAAAAGTTTTGATTTTTACGTGTTTTAGTGTTAAAGTTGTTGTTTTTATTGAAGTTTTAGTGATTCTAAGTGTTTTGGGAAAGATTTGATCATTAGAAACAAGTGAAAAAGGAGTTTTTGGGTGAAAAAAATCGTATTTTTGAAGTTTTCTGGTCATCCTACGCGTAACTTGGGTGAATAGTACAAGAAACAGCTGTCTACAGTACTTCCTACGCATAACTTGTGGTCAAAACCCTTTTCCTACGCGTAACTCTGGTCATAACCCTTTTCTTACGCATAACTTTGGTTTTCTACGCGTTAGATTGAGATCCTGCGCTTAATATTGATTTTCTACGCGTAAGTTGAAGTCTACGCATAAATTCTTACGCGTAAGTTTCAGAAATCTACGCATAAGTTTCTTCTAAGGTCTTCTCTTCGTGCTACGGTGACTCAGTACTTCCCTGACTTGGATAAGTTTGTGGAATACTTCGACACGGGATATCTTTCAAGCTTGGACAAGTTTGAGAGATCAAATTGGTTGAAAAAAACCTTACGCGTAACTTTTCTTACGCATAAACTCAAAGTTTACGCGTAAAAATCAAAGCTTACGTATAAACATTTTGTTTACGCATAACCTTAATTTTTACGCATAACCTGAAAGTTTACGCATAACTTTTCTTACGCGTAAGATTTGAAGTTAACCATAAGATTTGAAGTTAAGCGTAAGAATCACTGTTTACGCATAAGTTCAGGGTTTACGCGTAAGTTTCTTGACTTTTTGACAACCAAACTTCAAACGGCCATAACTTTTGAACCGTAACTCCGTTTTCGACGAATCAGCTGTCAAAACGACCGTGAGACAGAGGAGAACGACACGCTAAATGGATTTATCGATTTAGGCGAAGTTTCGAGGCCTAAAAACGCTCCGAGAAGAAGTTATTGAGGTTTTAAGGTTTTAGATCAAATTTTTCACCATAAAAACTTGCATCAACTTACACTAATCACAACTCCTACTTCGTTGGAACGATCCAAGAATCAACTTTATCCATCTACACTTCATCAATGGCATCTCAGCAAGATATTCATGCAGCAGGTGCGGAAAACCGACCTCCTATGCTTGAAAAAGGTGGATATCTCCCATGGACAAGCCGCATGCTTCGTTACATCAAAACTAAAGATCTTGGTAACCTCATGATCAACTCCATTAAGAATTTTCCATTTCAGCCAAGACAAGTTCAAATTACCGGTGATCCAAACTCAACAAATCCTACTGAACCATACATGCGTTTACAAACAGAAGAAGATTACACAGATGAAGACAAGACGCAGATCAAAGCTGATGATATGGCAATGCATCTAATCCAACTTGGATTACCCAGGGAGATCTTTGCTGCGGTCGACAGCTGTGAAACTGCTCATGCTATGTGGGAACGTGTTAGAAGGATTTGTCATGGAACAGAGATTGGACAACAAGACGTTGAGAACAAACTTCTTACTGAATGGGAGAACTTCACATCCACTAAAGGTGAACAGATTGAGTCATACTACACAAGATTTTGCACGTTGATGAATGAGTTAATCAGAAACAAGTTGACACCTCGAACAATTGCAACAAACATCAAATTCGTCAATAACCTTCCAGAAGAATGGGGTCGTTATGTTACAATTGTTAATCAGACAAAGGACTTACATCAGGTGAATTATGATCAACTCTATGACTTTCTGAAGCAAAACCAAGCTGAGGCTAATGAAGTTAGAAAAGAAAGATTGGCAAAGAATCATGATCCTCTCGCATTAATTGCTACTACACCAACACCACTACCAGTGAACACACAACAACCATCATCATCTTCCACTCACAACTACATGCAACCATCATACATTCAACAACCAACACCGGTCTACCAACAACAGTTCTACCCATATCAACAACAACATGTTATTCCACAACAGCAATACCAACAATTCCAAGAACCAGAATTCACTGAAAATGATGAAGCTACTGCAGCATTGACCCAAGCGTTTGCTTTTCTGTCAAAGGCATTCCAAGGACGCTATTCTACACCAACAAACAACAACCAAAGGATTTCATCGAACACTCGCAATAAGCAGATTGCTCAGCCGAGTTTTAATATGGGCAACGGAGGCCAAATGGTTGGAGTTTATGGGAATCAGCAAGGATATGCTACTGGAATTAACATGGGGAATCAGAATATGCTGAATGTAAGGAATCAGAATGCAGCAAATCAGTATGGTCAGTATGAAGGGAATCAGTTGGGTCAGTTTGTTGGAAATCAGAGGGGTCAGAATGTTGGTAATCAGGCAATGGGTAATCAGAATAGAAATGTTGCAGCTCCAGTAGTTGGGAATTTGGGAAATGTGAATCAGGGTAATCCTGTAAAGTGTTTCAACTGTCAGGGTGTAGGTCATATGGCAAGGAACTGTCCTACTAAGCCGAACAAGAAAGATCTAGCGTACTTGCAGAAAGCAGTGATGTTGGCACAAAAGGCAGAGGCAGGATTTCAGTTGAATGCCGAGGAGAATGATTTTATGGCTCTTATGGATGACATGGAAGATAGAGAGGATATCGATGCGAACTGCATATTCATGGCGAATCTTCAGGAAGCTAAGTATGACACGGATTCTGACACACTTCCTGTTTATGACACTAATGCACCATCCGAGGTATCAAACTTTAACACATGTCACAATAATGATATATTTGATATGTCTCCTCATGAGGAACAACATTCTGAGAAGCTAGCACCCACTTATGATACATACCTGGACACGCCAAGTAGTAGCAATACTCCTTCAGCAACTCCAGATGTGAATCATAATGGAGGCTTCGTTTCACAGCATGCTGAGAATGATGAGGAAACACGTGCTTTGTTTGAATCATTATTGAATAATTTTCGTATTGAAATTGAGAATGTGAAAAAGGTCAATCGCGATGTTAAGGCCGCGAATGTTAAATTGACCGCTGAGCTTGAGAGTTACAAAGAAAACGTTAAAGCTTTTGAATTTCATAACAAAAGATTGTCTGAATTAGAAACTGGTTATCAAAATTCCGTTTCAAGGGAAAAACAATTGCAACTCAAGTTTGATACACTTGATGTTAATTCTTTCAAAAAGATAAAATCTTTAAACGCGGAAATTTCTGATTTACAAAACCAACTTTCTAAACAAAAAACAGCTTATACCAATCTTGAAAAAGAAAGGGATGAGTTGAAAAAGGACTTTGCAAAGAAAGAAGACAAACTTTTGGCCGAAATCGTAGAGTCAGAACACATGATTGCTCATTTAGAAGAATTAGTGGTTAAGTCAGGTCAGTCAAGTCAAACAATGAAAATGATTTCAAATCAAACTAATCCGGTTTACCATACGAAACATAAAGTGGCTCTCGGTAACAACACCCCCAGTAATCTCAAGAAAGCTCAGCAAGAACAGAATGTTTTGTATAATGGTAATATGATTTACACCAAACATGATCCTCCCGTCGTTCGGGATTCTGTGCAAACGATAGAACATGTCGAAGAGAGCATAATTAAAATGAAACAAAAGGATTTGAAACCCATTGATTACAACAAATTGAACAAACTTTCAGGAATCACTTTTGTTCCACAAACAGAACCGTCTGTGTTTTCCATTAAACGACCATTTGCGAAATTCTTGTCTAAAAAGAAAGTTGTTTCCAAATCTCTTTCAAAATTAGAACAAATGTCCTCTAACAACACTTTTAAAACAAGTGAGGCTAGAAACATTCTCGATGACGTTAAAATGAGAATTCAAGAACTTCAAAACATTGTTAAATCTAAAACTTCCATCGATATTAACAACTGGCATTCTAATTTTCACATCGAACAGAAAAAGGTGTTTCAAAACGAAATTACTATTCCACTGAATAACATCAGCGCGAGTGTAAAAAATTTTGAACAAGCTTTCTTAAAAGAAACGGCCGACTTTGTCAAGGACCACAAATCCCTGGTAACCGAAGCTAATGATGCTCGTGAAAACATGAATGTTTTGGAAAACCTAAATGATTCTCTCTTCGAAGCTGTTATGACCACTGACATTATGTCCATCATTTTACAAACATATTCTGTTCAAGACGATGAACGACTAAGAGCTGAGACCTCCGCAATTGTTTCAAAATATGAAAATGCTCTTATAAAGCTTGAAAAAGAAAATGTGTCATATTTTAAACAACTTGATCGAAAAAAGGAAGAATGTAAGTATGACAAATTGTCGTATGAGCGTGACTTAAAGAAAATGAAAGAGCAAAATGATCTTTTGAGGGCTCAGCTTGAAAGTCAAAAAGGAAAGGGTGGGGAAACCAAGTTTGCAAAACCATTGACTTCGGAGAAACCAAATGTTTCAAACACGGTTCAAAAACCAAAAATGTCAATTTCAAGGTTTGCTCCAAAAGTCGATGAGAAAAAGGATTTGACAAAACCAGTCACTCCAACACCCTTGCCCAAGAAAAATGAAAATGAAAAGATTGTTGATAAAAGAAAAGCGGTTGTCGAAACACCAAAAGTGCTAGCACCTGGCCTTTTTAGGATTAGTCCCACGAATGCGTCTGCCTCCACTTCTAAGACAAATGCGTGCAAAAAGGATAATTCTAAAGAGTCTAGTGATGCTAAAAAGGACAACAATATAAATCCTAACGCGTGTGCCTTACCTTCTACAGGATTAGAAAGCACCTCTAGGAGTAGCAGACTAAAGCCTAGGAGCAATACAAGGAACCATAGAGTCTCGCCTGTTTCTAAGAGTAGTTGCAAGAATAAAGCTGAAGAAGTAGAAGAACACCCTAGGAATTTATCGCTTTGTAATAAGAGACATGTTTCATCTGAATGTAATGTCGAGAGTACTATTTCTAATGCATGTAATGACTCTGTTTGTTTAATATGCAAGAAATGTTTAATTAATGATGTTCATGATGAATGTGTTTCTAAGAATGTGAATGTTACGCCTGAACAAAAGAATGTTCCAAAAAGACCTAGTGCTAGATCCAGATCCATAGAAAGATTAGTTGCACGATTTAGGACTACCACTATTAGTCGAATGCCTAGGAACTATCTTAAGTTTTGTATGTGGATTCCGACGGGTAGAGAGTTCACTCTTAAGGACGGCAAATTAGAAATAACTCAAGCTAAACAAGTAGCAACTGTCTATGAGTGTGATTATGCTTTTACTCCTAACCCCTTGGAACCAAATTCAACACGGTTTCCAAATACAAACTCTTCTGTTCTTGGCAGGTTATCGAAATATGTCTTTGGATCGTCGACTCGGGTTGCTCCAAGCACATGACCGGGAATTTAAAGCTGCTGATCAATTTCATCTGGAAATTCATGGGAACTGTACGCTTTGGAAATGATCATGTAGCAGCTATTCAGGGTTATGGAGATCTTCAGTTTGGGAATTTTTTCATCACTCGAGTTTACTACGTCGAAGGGCTGGGACACAGCTTGTTTTCAGTCGGGCAGTTTTGTGATGCAGATTTAGAAGTTGCATTCAGGAGAAACACGGTTTTTATAAGAAATTTGGTTGGTGATGATCTCTTAACTGGTAATCGTGGTACAAATTTGTATGCTATCGACATCAACAAAATGGCTTCTACATCACCAATTTGTCTTATGACAAGGGCAACCGAAACTAAGTCCTGGCTGTGGCATAGAAGATTGTCCCATCTCAATTTTGACACGATCAACAAGTTAGCCAAAGACAACATCGTCACCGGACTTCCTAAGTTCAAATACACCAAGGAACACCTATGTCCATCATGCGAACAAGGAAAAAGTAAAAGAGCATCATATAAACCCAAAACCGTACCTAGTTCGGAAGCAAGGTTACATATGTTGCACATGGACTTATGTGGCCCAATGAGAGTTGAAAGCATTAATGGGAAGAAGTATATTCTTGTTATTGTTGATGATTATTCACGATATACTTGGGTAAAGTTCTTGAGATCAAAAGACGAAGCACCAGGCATCATCATCACCTTTCTGAAGCGTATTCAAGTTCTACTTCAAGCTCCAGTAAGGATTATGAGAACAGATAATGGCACAGAATTCACAAATCAGGAGTTAAGAACTTACATTGAAGATGTTGGAATCACACATCAAACATCAGTTGTTAGAACTCCACAGCAGAATGGGGTAGTTGAAAGAAGAAATCGAACTCTTGTAGAAGCTGCTCGCACAATGCTGATTTTTTCTAGTGCACCACTATTCTTATGGGCTGATGCGGTAGCCACTGCTTGCTTTACTCAAAACCGATCCCTAGTCCATCCGAGATTCAATAAAACCCCATATGAGCTAGTGAACAACCGTAAACCTGACATCTCTTACCTTCACGTGTTTGGCGCTTTGTGCTATCCGACGAATGATAGAGAAGATCTAGGAAAGTTAAAAGCTAAGGGTGATATTGGAATCTTCATTGGATATTCAGAAAACTCGAGGGCATTTAGGGTGTATAATAGAAGAACGAAAAAGATAATGGAGACGATGAATGTGAAGTTTGACGAGATTTCACAAATGGCTTCTGAGAGATACGCTCTAGAACCCGCGCTTAATCCGATGGCTTCTAATCAAAACGGATTAGGACCCGCACCAAACCAGCAGACTTCTGGACACATCAGTTCAGGACTCGTACCTCAAGGAGCTCAGTCAACAAACACGGATAAACCTTCAGAACAAGAATTGGAAAATTTCTTCGAGTTAATGTTTGATGAATACTATGGTGGAACTTCGACAAATGCATCTAATCAACATTCCGCTGCACCCGCTCAACACCATCAACCACCACCACCACCACCATCACAGGATGCATCTACAACAATCGAAGTTGAAGCACCAACTACATCAACATCATCTACATCTACTCAAGCAACTCCAGTACTTGAAACTGTTCAACCAAGAGTTGATGAGCAAAACCAAAACACAAATTTTCAAGAAGAACCAACAAATAATTCAAACGATGTTACGTTAGAAGAAGAAGAAGAAGTATTTGAAAACCCATTTGCATCAGACTCTGCTGAATCTTCTTCAAGGTTACAAGAACCATCTAACACACATTTGTTACACCCAAGGTACCCTTCTACGTTTCAATGGACAAAAGACCATCCGTTAGTACATGTTATTGGTGATCCTTCAATGCCAGTTCAGACAAGGAGACAACTTGCCACCGATCTCGAATTGTGCATTTACATTTGCTCAATAAGCACCAAAGTACCTAAGAACATTCAGGAAGCAATGGCAGAAAACCCATGGATTGAAGCAATGCAGGAGGAATTTCTTCAATACCTGTTACATGACAGTTGGGAACTTGTTGAACGACCACTTGATAAATGTGTTCTTGACCTCAAGTGGTTGTGGAAGAACAAACTGGATGAGGAAATGACTGTTATTCGCAACAAAGCTCGTCTCGTGGCTAAAGGATATCCATAAGAAGAAGGGATAGATTTCGAAGAATCATGCGCGCCTGTAGCTAGACTTGAAGCAGTCCGGATTTTCTTAGCCTATGCAGCTCACAAAAACATCACAGTCTATCAGATGGATATTAAGACAGCTTTCTTGAATGGAACTCTGAAAGAAGAAGTGTATGTGAGTCAGCCAGAGGGATTCATCGACAGAGATCATCCAGACTACGTCTACAAGCTTAAGAAAGCCATTTATGGTCTAAAACAAGCTCCAAAAGCGTGGTATGACGAACTATCATCTTTCTTGCTCAAAAACAATTTCACAAAAGGAACGGTTGATGACACCTTGTTTATCAAAAAGTTCAAAGATGCCATTTTGATCGTTCAAATCTACGTGGACGACATAATTTTTGGATCAACCAATCCTAACCATTCAAAACATTTTGAAAATCTCATGAAAAGCAAATTTGAAATGTCTATGATGGGGGAACTAAAATTCTTTCTTGGTTTACAAATACATCAATCCCCACGTGGTATTTTTATCAATCAAGCTAAATATACAATAGAGATTTTGAAAAAACATGGAATGGAAAATTGTGATTCTGTTGGTACACCAATGGTCACTTCACCAAAAATAGGTGCTGATTTGTTTGGGAAACCAATCGATCCGAAGAAATATCGGAGTATGATCGGTTCTCTCCTGTACCTGACTGCTAGTCGACCCGATATTCAATTTGCTGTTTGTTTGTTAGCACGGTTTCAGGCAAAGCCTACCGAACTTCACCTCAAAGAGGTTAAACGGATCTTTCGGTACCTACGAAGCACCATTAACATGGGACTTTGGTATCCGAAGGATTCGGAGTTTAATCTAACAGCATTTTCAGATGCAGACCATGCTGGTGATCAAGTTACAGCAAAGAGTACATCAGGTGGAGCACAATTTTTGGGTGAAAAGCTAGTAAGTTGGTCGTCAAAGAAACAGGATTGTACTGCGCTATCAACTGCCGAAGCCGAATATGTGTCTCTATCTGCGTGTTGTGCCCAAGTTCTTTGGATGCGGACACAACTCACAGATTATGGCTTTACTTTTGACAGAATACCTATGTATTGTGACTCAAAAAGTGCCATAGCCATCTCGTGCAATCCCGTACATCACTCTAAGACGAAGCATATCAAAGTCCGCTACCATTTCATCAAAGAACACGTGGAAGAGGGTACTGTTGAATTATTTTTTGTTAAGACTGATTACCAACTTGCCGATCTATTTACTAAAGCCCTTCCAAAAGAAAGGTTTGACTATTTAGTTCGACGAATTGGCATGCGAAGCCTAACTCCTGAGGAGCTAGAACGTCTTCTCGAATCTTCTTGAAAAAGTTTTCAAAATCGCTTCGCTGTAAATATTTTTGAAAAAAACAAAATACAAAATTTGAAAAACCAACAAAAACAAAATACAAAAATATAAAACTTTCAAAAAATACAAAAACAATATAAAATCAAAAAATCCAAAAATATTCTTCTCACGACATGTCTCTCGTATAAATCAATATTCTGTACGTTTCTAGAAATGTCATTCAACAATGATACGGATATGTACAGATGCTTGAGTGGGAGTTCTTTAAAATGTTTTTCTAAAACATGTCGTTTCTCAAAATTATCTTCACTATGGCTTTCGTATACATCAGTACGAAACCCGTACGTTCAATGATGACTTCTGATTATTTCAAATCAAGGACTCGTACGTTCAATGATGAACTCTTTTTCAAAAAGTTCGAGTCTAAACAAACGAAAAAGATTTCAAGCATAAACTCGTTTTCAAACAAAATTCTTGAGCACTTTTTCAAGATTGTTCATAAGATTTCTTCAAAATCTCTCAAAATAAGTGCTCAAGATAACTCCCTCAAAACCCTTAAGAAATTTTAAATATGCTATCATTAAGGGGGAGTATTTTATAAAAACTAAATTGTTCCAATTTCATGCGAAATCAAATCTGTCTATCTCTCCAAAAAGCCTTTTATTAATCAGTTGATATAAAAAATATCACGATATGCTATTTTTGAGGGGGAGAAGACATGATTAAAATGTGATCAAAGATGTTTAAAGTTTGTGATGGAATCTCAAAAGAGCTCGACTCAGAATGTACCAATGAATTGACGAAGCTTAAAATGTCAGTAATCGAAAGGACTTGTCCTGGACGGGTAATAATTTCAAGCTAGTCTAACTAGTGATGTAAGCGTGTCTCGAATAGGACTTGTCTGAGTAGAGTGTACCGTATCGAGATACTTTCTTTGGACTTGACCAGGACGGGTAATAATTTCAAGCTAGTCTAACTAGTGATGTAAGCGTGTCTCGAATCGGTCATGTTCACTGAAAGTGGATCAATTCGAAAAGTGCAAACTCCTCCCGCATGTGCAAATTTCTTAAATATTCATGAGCACATGTGAAGGGGGAGTCCTTCAAAAGAAATGCAAAACTCTCGAAGTGTCAACAAAATGTGTTTTATTATCATAAACACTTTGAGAGATTTTCAATCAAAGGTTTCATGGCAATTATAGGATAGTCATGGAGTTATAAGGTGACTAAGGTTAGGAAAAACCGTCCTATGATCCGCCAGAGCCGGAGGGATCTACCCAAGGACAAATCCAATAGATTAGAATTAGAAGTCCTTAGGTATGATTGAAAAAAGGAGAAAATGAGAAAGGAGAAAGAAGGGGTTGAAGAATTAAAAAGAAAAGTTATGAAAAAGGGTGAAAAGAAATAGCCCTCCATATGTTCAACCTTAGGGCAGACACCGGGTTCAACTCATATGCTACTGGTTGTTACTAAGGTGACACCGGTATTGAAGACAAAGACGTCATGGACCCAGTGACGCACTGCACTAAACCTTCTTAACCACTCAAGTTCTCTTAAAAGAGCTTGTTTCATTCTCACGGGGAACCGACATAATCTATCGACCTGTCTCTTAGAGATGGTTGATATTGAAGCAGGAGACCTCTCCCTAATCTCCGCATAGGAAACCAAATGTGCACTTATCGAGTCTAGAGCCCCGAGATTCATCAAAAGATCTCATAGGAACACATGATATTTCTACACTGGTTGTTCAACATTAAGGACGCCAGATGTAAACTTAAGAGTCCTACACAGATCTTAGAAATCTGCCAGAACATTTATGAGAGGATTCACTTTTGTGATTCTCAATGATTGAATGGAAATTCCTGCCAGGGTCAACATCAAGCAGCCCTGACAGCAGGTCACTTCGGTAATTCATTATGGGTTACGCTTAGTGTTCGCGGTGGTTTCAAACGGTCTACAGTCGTGGAGTGATCCCCAGCGACTCACCCAGTCATTGAGCTACTAAGTAGGTCTTGTAAGCTCTCTCGAGAGTATCTGACATGGGAACGGCCATGGTAAGGATTAGAAGGAGTCTTCACACTATGCTGTTGACAATCTCTAATTCCTTATCTGTAAGTACCGGATGTTTTATTGCTAACTGTTTATATGCAGGGACACTTCATCTCCATGGCGACAGATTCCACGTGCTCATACATACATCTGGAAGTTAAAGAAAGCTCCCTCTAAGATCTATACAACACAAAGTTCAAAGAAAGATTCTACGCCAAAAAGAAGAATCTACAAAGTATAAAGACTAAAGATCAAAGTGAAAGAAATGGAACTACGTGCATATGAATATCAAAGTCCAAAGATGTATGAGCATGTTGGAATGGCAAACAACCACCACAGACGCAGAAGTGACGAATGGCAGATAACTCCACATCACAAAGGAACAAAGAACGATGAAAAATCAGTTACCAAAGATCACAAAGCATGAAGGAACAAAGACTAAAGACTATTCTACAACGACACACAAAGTTAAAGACAAAGAACACGGAAGAACCACTCACGTGGAGCATCATTCGAATGACCACCCCTTAGGGGGAGATTGTTAGCATTAAAAATATGTATTATGAAGTGATGGTCATTCTCATATTGTAACTTTATGTCGTTTGTTAAGATTAGTAATAGTTTAGTCATTGGGCCTTGGACTTGGCAAGCTAATATGTTATGTGCTATGTTTCATAAGCCTAGTTATCTAACCATGTAACCAAGCCCAAGCCCAAGCCCATAGAAAGCCTTAGGGCATCTCATGTATCTTACTATTTAAACACCTCAAAGGCTCATTTGAGGTGTGTGCTTGTGTGTGTAAGTGTGTGTGTTTTTAATAAAAAGCTCTCTTCATCTTTATATTCTATCTTTAATCTTAACGCCACATATCTTACATCAAGTCACCATCTTTCCTTCTTCTAGTGCTTATATTTGTGTTAAAGTTGATAGATATAAGGTCCTACACTATATATGAAATAGGCTAAAATCCTCACAATTTAGTGGATTGCAATATTAATCGGGACACATCTCAAATTTTTCAAAAATTACTAATTTTTACCAGTGGATTGATCCAGTTATTCTAATAAATTATTCCTAAAAGCGTGAAAACAACTAGATTATAAGGACAAACAAAATTTAAAAATTAAATCGATATTAGACTTAATTTCTTATTTTACCTACTCACCCCCCCCCCCCCAACACTTAAGTTAAACATTGTCCTCAATGTGATAAATGAAAAAGTATGAAAGTAGGGAAAATGAGATAATAAACCATGATATCCGGTGTTATGTTTCTATCCAATCTTCTGTTTCTTGCAATCAACACCTGCATTATTAGAAACAAAAACAAACAAACAAAAAGCATTGCAGTTTTATTCAAATTAGTGGCACACCCCCACACTTAAGTTTGACCAAGTGGTAAAA
Source organism: Artemisia argyi (assembly GCA_030686995.1). NCBI lineage: Eukaryota > Viridiplantae > Streptophyta > Magnoliopsida > Asterales > Asteraceae > Artemisia > Artemisia argyi. The sequence goes on along the minus strand of JARVZY010010946.1, from coordinate 213,196 downwards.
CTTTGGGGTATAAACACTGAAAAATAAAATAAAAAACACACGGGTTGCCTCCTGAGAAGCGCTTGTTTTATTAACGAGTCCTCAGCCGGACTCAAACTTCGAAATAGATTATGAAATTTTAGTGTTATGTTTCCTTTTAGGGATATACAACACATTTCCTATCACAATTCCCTCTCCTGTTTCATCTATGTTTTCCAATTTAACATTTTCCCATGCTCTAGGAAGAGCATCATAGATAAAACCATTACTGTGTGTCCAAGGAACCATTTCCTTGTGTGGAGCCATGAATGTGATAGCTTCATATTCAAATTCAGATGAAATTTCTTCATTAGAAATTACGTTTAATTGCTCTTTATCATAATATAGTTTAATTCGGTGCCCATTTACAATGAAACTTCCACCATGTTTGTCATAAAGTTCAACATAACCTGATGAAAATCCATGTTTCACTACATATGGTCCAAACCATTTTGGCTTGAGTTTCGGAGCTTTAAACTTGTATTTCATATTGAAAAGCAGAACTTTATCTCCAGCTTTGAATTGTTTTCGAATTCTCAGCTTTCTATCGTGGTATGCTTTAGTTCTTGCTTTATATAGCTTGGAGTTTTCATAAGCTTGAAGTCTTAACTCATCAAGTTCATGTAATTGCAAAAATCTCTTTTCTCCAGCTATTTTTAAATCAGGATTACATCTTCTTAACCCCCAGTAAGCACGGTGTTCAAGTTTGAACGGTAGATGACATGTTTTCCCATACAAGAGTCTGTATGGTGTCGTACCAATTGGTGTCTTATATGTCGTACGAAATGCCCATAGAGAGTCATCTAATTTCCTTGACCAAACGGAAGGATTGTCTTTAACCGTTTTTTCAAGTATTCTTTTTATAGCTCTATTGGTATTTTCGACTTGACCACTAGTTTGTGGATGATAAGCTGTAGCAAAACGATGATGAACTCCATATCGTTTCATTACTATCTCTATTTGTTTATTGCAGAAATGGGATCCTCTATCACTTATTAAAGCTTTAGGAATTCCATAGCGAGCAAAAAGCTTTTTGAGAAAGTTGACAACAACTCGTGCATCGTTAGTAGGAAGAGCTTCAGCTTCAACCCATTTGGAAACATAATCTATTGCAACGAGGATATATTCGTATTTGTGTGATTTAGGGAAGGGTCCCATAAAATCAATTCCCCAAATGTCGAATATTTCACAGACTTGAATGCTCTTTTGAGGCATTTCGTCTCTTCGAGAAAGGTTACTGGATTTTTGGCACGCATCACAGTTTTGAACAAGAGTATACGCTTCTTTGAAAATTGTAGGCCAATCGAATCCAACATCAAAAACTTTTCTAGCTGTAGTGGAAGGACCATAATGTCCCCCAGTTGGGCCATGATGACATTCATCAAGAATTTTTCTTGTTTCGGCACCCGAAACACATCTTCGTATCATTCCATCCTTGCACATCTTAAAAAGGTAAGGTTTCTCCCAATAATAGTGTTTTAGTTCTGAAAAGAACTTACTACGTTGGTAGTGACTCATCCCTTTTTTAAGAATATCTCCTGCAAGATAATTTGCGTAATCTGCAAACCATGGTATTTCCTCATCATCATCTTTATCTATCGCCATGAGAGTTTCTTCTTGAAAATAATCATTAATTTCATTTTCTTTTAATTCTTCCAAATTCGGATTCTCGAGACGTGATAAATGATCTGCTGCAAGATTTTCTGCTCCTTTCTTGTCTTTTATTTCGATATCAAATTCTTGCAGTAATAAAATCCATCTGATAAGGCGCGGTTTTGTATCTTGTTTGTTAAACAGATATTTGAGTGTGGAATGATCGGTAAAAGCTATCATTTTTGAAAGCACGAGATAAGATCTGAATTTGTCGAATGCAAAAACTACGGCTAATAATTCTTTCTCCGTAACCGTATAGTTTTGTTGAGCATTGTTGAGTGTTTTACTAGCAAAGTATATAGGACGAAAATGTTTTCCTTCACGTTGTCCTAAAACAGCTCCAACAGCGAAATCGCTTGCATCACACATGATTTCAAATGGTAGTGACCAATTAGGTGCAACCATAATTGGGGCACTAGTCAATTGACTTTTCAATGTTTCGAAAGCTTTAATGCAGTCAGCATTGAAATCAAATACAGAATCGTTTTCTAAAAGTTTAGTCATAGGACGTGATATTTTTGAAAAATCTTTGATAAATCGGCGGTAAAAACCGGCATGTCCTAGAAAACTTCTAACGGCTTTAACGTTAGTTGGTGGTGGTAATTTGGTGATAACATCTATTTTAGCTTTGTCTACTTCCATCCCTGAACTTGATATCTTGTGTCCTAACACAATTCCTTCAGTTACTATGAAATGACATTTTTCCCAATTAAGAACTAGATGTGCAGCTTCACATCTCTCAAGCATTTTATCGAGATTGGAAAGACAAATTTCAAAAGAATCACCAAAAACTGAAAAGTCATCCATGAAAACTTCCATAGATGTTTCAAGCATGTCTTGAAATATTGCGATCATACACCTTTGAAAAGTTACAGGTGCATTACATAGACCACAAGGCATACGCCGGTAAGCGTAGGTTCCAAAAGGACATGTAAATGTGGTTTTCTATTGATCGGCTGGATCGATAGGAATTTGGAAATATCCCGAAAAACCATCAAGGAAGCAAAAGTATTTGTTTCCTGCTAATCTTTCGAGCATCTGATCCATGAAGGGTAAAGGAAAATGATCTTTCCTGGTGGTTTTGTTAAGTTTTCTGTAATCAATACATACTCGCCATCCAGTGACAGTTCTAGTAGGAACTAATTCATTCCTTTCATTTGTCACTACAGTCATTCCTCCTTTCTTTGGAACACAATGAACTGGACTCACCCATGGGCTATCCTCGATAAGATAAATAATTCCTGCGTCAAGAAGTTTGATGATTTCCTTCTTAACAACTTCTTTCATATTTGGGTTGAGTCGACGTTGTCTTTCTACAACGGGTTTAGTACCTTCTTCACAATTGATTTTGTGTTTGCAAAAATCTGGACTAATTCCTGGAATATCAGAAGTTTTCCACGCAAAAGCGCGTTTATGCTTCTTAAGAACATAAACGAGTCTTTCTTTTTGATTTGTTTCGAGCAACGACGATATGACTACTGGAATAAGTGAATTTTCTTCTAAGTAAGCATATTCGAGATTATTGGGAAGGGTTTTGAGTTCCAAATCAGTGGGTGGTTTTTCTAGAGATGATTTGGATTTCAATTGATCTTTCTCAGTGATATCTTCAAATTTCTCTTCTTCCTCTTCTTCTAATTTTATTTCCATGAATTCCTCAAATTCTTTATCAGAATCTGTTTCACTAATCTTTTCTGAAGTAGTCATGAATGGTTTCGAATCGTCAAGTAATGCATCCAATTCTTCTTCAGTGACTTCATCAATTACATCGATGTTATAGCATGTGTCATCACTGGAATTTGGATATTTTGATTGCTTTATCGATTGAGAATGTGATTCGATCTTCTCCCACTCCAAGATTGAGTTCTTTGCCTTTAACTTTAATCATTGCATCAGCAGTGTTTAAGAAAGGTCTTCCTAAGATTAAGGGTACTCGACTATCTTCTTCCATTTCTAAGATGACAAAATCCACAGGAAAAACAAATTTACCAACTTGAACAAGCATATTTTCAGCAACCCCAACAGGATATTGGTATGTATGGTTGGCTAATCTTATACTCATCTTAGTAGGTTTCAATGTATTGATGGAAAGTTTAGAATACAACGAATAGGGCATCAAGTTGATACTTGCACCTAAATCGGCTAAAGCATCACATGTGATGTTGTTTCCTAATGTACATGGTATAAGAAAACTTCCGGGATCTCCAAGTTTTGGTGGAATTTTGTTTTGAATTATAGCAGAGCATTCTTCATTAAGAACGGTAGCGAAAATTTGTTCTAACTTGTTTCGATTATTAAGAAGTTCTTTCAAAAATTTCCCATAATTGGGCATTCCAGCTAGAACATCAACGAGGGGTACGTTAATTATAACTTCTTTGATCATCTCCAAAAACTTCTTATTTCGCTCCTCTCTTTTCTCTTTTCTTAGGGCTTGTGGATATGGTATTTTCGGTGTATAAGGCTTTATTGGTGGAACGGTTGGTTTTTGGGTTGGTTCTTCTTCAACTGCTTCTTCTTCAGCTTCTTCCTCCTCCTCTTGAATAAGAGTGTTATCAGTAGGAATGGGTGGTGGATCATATGAGAGACCACTTCAAGTGAATACAGCATTGATATGCTCATTTCTGTTTTGTGGTGGACGATAATTCTTATCGTTTGATCCAGATGGTTTTGGATTGGATTGGGTGTTACTTGGTAAAGTACCAGGAATTCGAGAAGAAAATTAATCAGAAAGTCTACCAAATTTTTGTTCAAGATCCTGGATAGAAGCTTGATGATTTTTCTGACCTTGCTCAACTTTGGTTTTGAGATTGAAAAATTGGGTTTTTACAAACTCATATGTGGTTCTTTGAGCATTTACGAATTCTTGCATCATTTTTTCAAAATCAGATTCTTTCTTTTTATCTGAATTTGTTGGGTTTGGATTGTCTGTTCGAGGTTGAAAATCACGGTTATTATCCCTTTGTTGGCGATCTTGCCAATTTCCAGAACTTCTTCCATAATAATTACCACGAAAACCTCCACCACGATATCCTCCTTGGACATAATTGGCTTCCCCTTTGGTAGGTCTATTCATAGGTTGGTCATCACACTCGGATGATGTGTGATTTCCTCCACAATTATTATAGCCATCTCGCATTTCTTTCATTTCTCCTTTTATATCTTTGTATGGCGAGTCCATTTTAGAAGACAAGGCTTCTATTTTGTCCATGAGTTTTGAATTATCTGAACTTTCGGCAAAAGCAACGGTTTTCCGTATGGGTTTGGTTTTGAAATCTTTTGACCAATCGAGTTTAAGAAGTACTCGATCTTCAAGAAGTTGATATGCCTCGTTAGGTGTTTTGTAAAGGAAAATTCCTCCGGCATCAAGGATTGCTTGAGATGCTTCATCAAGACCATGATAAAAGATTTAGATTATTGTTCCTCGTCCTAAATTATGACCATGACAACTTCGAAGCAAATCTTTCATGCGAAGCCAAGCTTCAACAAGAGATTCATTAGGATTTTGTGAAAAAGCACGGATTTCTCCCATTAGTCTATCATACATGGCAGGTGGAAAGAATCGGCTTACAAAAGCTTGCCTCATCTCCTCCCAAGTATTAATAGTTCCTGTGGTTAATTCGTTATACTATACTTTGGCATCTCCAGCGAGTGATGATGGAAAAAGTTTGAGCTTGATAGCATCGACATTAGTATCTCCATAACGAAACATGCAACAAATTTCAATGAATTCGGCAATGTGTTTATGCGGATCGGCCCGCGAACGGCCATCGAATTGACGGTCTTTGATCATAGAAAGATGGTGACCTTTAACGGTAAAGTTTTCACCAAGGTCGGCGACAACAATAGCAGCTCCAGGAGTGGGTGCTACGGTTCTATTGGCGGCCCACATGGGTTGATCGTCAGCCATGGGTATTGGTTCAAAAAGATTAGAAATCGGATGTTCTTCGGAAAGATTATCAAACCAATTAAGAATAGTTGAGGATCTCTTCTTACGAAACAAACTTTCGGGATCGGATAAAGGTGTAATAAGCTTTTTAGTAGTAGAACGAGTGTTCATACAACTATCAAGAGAATCGAGTCAATTACCTAAACAAAAGAACAAGAAAAATAAAAAAAAAAATTGAAACAGAAAAATCTATCCGAATCGGTTAGAAACCAAACCGATCGGATGGACGCTACGGTAAAATTAAAAATATGGGAAACCAATCGGCTGGAAGTCAATCCGATCGGATGGATGCTACGGATTTTTTTTTTATTTTTTTTTTATTTTTTTTAGAAAACGAACACGAAAAGAAACGGACTTTTAAAACTTAAAGAAACACGATCAAAATCCCCGGCAACGACACCAAAAACTTGATGTGCTATTTGCTAGTGCAAGTTTTAAATTTATAAGGATGAGTTACCAAATCTAGAAACAACACATACGAGCAAGTGTACTCGTCCGTTATAGCAAGATATGATGGTAAGTCAGGATCGTTCGCAGGGATTTGTGAGTGAATCAAAATATAAGTCAAAAAGTGAATCTCTAATGTAAGCAAATAAGATAATAAGCAAATTCAATAATTTAAAAACTATACTTGTTTAGACTAGTTTTCTACTTAATGACACACACGATTGTGATAACTTTTGATAACAAGTTGGTTGAGATAATTAGATGGTGATCTAATCTATTGTTTCTACAAGTTAAACCTTCGTCAAGATTTTAGTTCACAAAAACAAGCTTTAGGTGTAAACCAATCAATTCAAGATCTATCCAAGGTTCATAAGGTATGGTGGATATCTTAAACACAAGACAAACTTTTATTACAAATCAAATACTCTTAGGAAATGGTCAATACAAAAGGTAACCTCTTCATAGACAAAAAGGTCACAATTGTTTATAAACATTTAAACTTTCGTCCAACTAAAGGTTTACAAACAACCCGATTTGATGTTATAAAAGCATTCTCATTACAATCATACTTCTTGTTTCTTTGTTTAGTCAAGAATAATTATGGTGAAAAGCAATCATTCATAGATAAATGATTATAACTAGTTGAGTAATAACAAATCTTTCGACCTTTGAAACTATTATCAATTAGTTAACCTTGGCTAAACAAATGTCACGATGAAACTTAAGGTACAATTGGTTCTTAGGATTGACTTGAAATTGAATTAAAACATGTTATCACAATCATAACTATCACTAGTATAAAACATCATCAAAATAAGTGTAAAAAGATTACTAGCCACTCATTGCAAACATGCAAATAAACTCAGAATATTTAATATTAGAATCCATGGTTATAAGTCTTACAATGCTTTGAAATTGATAACAAATGACAAGGTATTGATAACCTAAGTGTTGGTGATGATTTCTTGAGATTTTTGGACTCCAAATGTTGCTTCCTTGGTCCTCCAAAGTTCCTGGTTCTTTCTGCACGAATTTCCTCCTTAGAGAGCTAGAAGATGATAATAATTGTGTGTAGTAATGAGAGTAAATGGTATCTTAAATTATGCACTTTTGAGGTCCTTATAGGCTTGTCCAATACTCTTAGTAATGAATAGGGACTTAAATGCTTGAACTTGGACAATAAGACACTAAGAAGGGCCTAGAACCATGGGACAAAAGACCAAGATTCGTGCATAAAAGTTGGCAAAAACATGCAGAAGTGGCCATCCGATTGGTTGCGGGTTGATACCAATCGGATAGAAAATGGTCATAATGGCAATCCGATCGGATAGACTCCAACCGATCGGATGGTAGATCCTGGCTGTTTTGGACTTTGACTATTCCTTGTGTAGTTCTTTATGCACTATCCAAACTTGATTAACTTCTGAACTTGGAACTTTAAGATGACAAAACTTAGGTTCTCATATGAATTACTTCACAGATTGGACTTTTGAGCTCGGGAATCTTCGTGTAATCGCGTATACTTCATTTTCTTCACTTTTTCTCCATTTTTCCTGCATTTGGCTACATATGCTACAAAAACATACTTTGATACAATTTAGTGGCAAAAGCATATAAAAACAACCAAATAACATACACAAAAACACTAATAACGCTTATAAAAACATGTTAACTTTGAGCGTTATCAACTACTCAAAAATTTCCACCCCAAATATGTGAGGTTCGCCCCTAGATTTGTTTGGAAAAGCATTCATTATTAGTGCTTTTGAGTGTACCGGTAGTATTTAGATTCTAGAACTTGCGTTAGTGATGCATCCCGAGACCGCTAGTGAGACTACATTGGTGTAGTTAGGATTTACTATATGATAAGAGGCTTTAGGATAACTCATGTTTTAAGCCTGTAATATAATTACATTGACTTCATTGGTCAAGTAATTTTCCAACACCATTGCGATGTACTCATTTTTAGTACACGATACCCCTAGTGCAACCCCCAGAGCCTATCTTTTTTGTTTCTAACTTTAAGCATTTTACTTAAAGGAAGAATGTGTTTACAATCCACACCTAAATGTACACCCAAATCGCCTTATCCTTCCTTGTATGCACTCGTCTTTAGTGCATTATTGTTAATTGTTTAAACCCTTTGTTAGTTGTCTAATTAGTTACATGGTTGCTAAGTCGAGTCATATCTTGTACATATTGTTTTGGGATGATTGGAACTTATGGGTAAAGTACTAGTGTAATGGAGTAATGGGGAAAACATCATTTATTACCCCCACATATACGTTAATGTTTTAAAGTACTTCAAATGTTTCGATTATCTTGATTCGAGTCTTTATTTTAATTTATGTAAACGCTCAAGTGTAAGGGGAGGAAACAAGCTCCTTCGATGTATTATTTTGGATGATAAGGCAAGAGTGTATGAAAAAAATCAAAAAAACAAGAAAAAAATTATAAAAAAATGAGAAAAAGAAAAGTAGAAAAAACATACGGACTACCATCCCGTTCCTCTTATTTATGTTTATGTTTTTTCGTTATTAGCTTAAGTTGAGTCGAGTCTTGGCTTAGAAACGCCATATTGTACATGTAATTAACTAAGACAATTGACTTGCCACCAGTTAAATATCCCTTTATCTAACAAAACCGTGTTTTCCATATCCCTACACCTAATGTTATAACCCTTTAAAAGACCTCTTTGATAATTTATCCTAGGTGCTTACGCCAAAGTGGTGGAGGCTTGATCCTTTCCTAAACCTATGGTAATCTATTTGCTATGACAGGTAGTGAGAGATATTTCTTCCATTTTCATTTGTGATATATACACTTATAACAACCGAGAGATGAGAGTATCCAAACACTATTTGTGAGGTGCTAGTATATAATTTCCGTGCTTTTTTTTATTAGGGTAGATCAATCATTTGTTGTAATTACTTTTATGTTAATGTTAAATGACCCCTAACCTGTATTTTAATTAGTGTAAAAGCTCATTTGCTTGAGGACAAGTAAATCCCAAGTGTAAGGGTATTTGATAAGGAAATATTTGTTACGCTTTGAGGGGTCATTTAAGTCCTAAATCGTGTTTTTATGATCAAATACTACGTCAAATCATTACTTTTTTCATTTTAGGTACTTTGGACGAGAATTCTAGAAAATGGTGCATTTTGGACGTTTTTGGAGTCAAAAGTGAAGAAAATGACAAAGTCAAGAAACCATGCTGAAAATATTACATGACGGCTTCAGGAGTCACTAAGTGGCGTTGTTAGATGATGAATCAAGAGGAGGATGATCATTTACATTTGACGCACCAAAAAGGAATTTGGAGATTAACACGTGACGGCGTCACGTTATACCAAGAGTAGGCCGTAATGTATGTCCACAAATAGAGACGGCCATAAGACTATATCAAGTGACGACGTCAAGCAAGGTTTATTGCGCGTCACGAAACCCTAATGACGGCGACTTGACGGCGTCAGGATCTAAAACCTAACGCCATCACCCCTATAAATCAATATATAGTTTTGGATTTTTCATTCATTAAGGGTGTAACTTTTGGGAGAAAAACCCTAGACGAAATTTACTGTAACTTTAGTGTTTCCAAGCCCATATTTTCCTTCATGTTCAATTGAAGATAAGTTTTCTTTTTAATCATTCAATATGTCTATATGTTGTTTGATTAATTATTTATCTTGTCTTTCTTTTAACATTCTAGCATAATTTTCTTTGTGTTTACTTAGATCTAATGAAAGCTAGTTGTTGATTATTGGTTGTTGGTTTGTTATTAATTGATTTGGTTGATTGATTTTCGCGTTAGGCTTAAGAAAACTGGCCATACTCCTACATGTTAATAGGCTTGAACGTCTTAAGAAACGTAATCAGATGTGTACTATGATGTTATTGGTTGTATTTAATGCATAAGTAACTGTTTACGAGGCCAGGATATGAAGAGATATAAGCTTATAGATTGGGGAAAGACGTGCACAGCCCTATGACTCGTATTAAGGAATACAACCCTTTATCCAAACAACTATAACAAATCAATTAATCAGTAAGAGATAACTAGGGAGTAGTGAAATCTAAATAAATATAGTTTTTCCCATTATAAGAAGTTCACCATTCTTGTTATTTTATTTTATTTTGCATTTGTAGTAATTTTGGGTTAGTTGATTAACAACTAATTCCGCCCACTCTTCCAAAACCAAGATTTTTACTTGCTTTCATAAAAATACAAAAATACAAAAAGAATCATCCCTCACCTCTAGACCTAGTTTAAGTAGTTTTTAATCCTAACGACACTATTCCCCTAGAGAACGATCAATCCGCCAGTACTTGCCACTTACAATACTACATCGGTCAGGTATACTGCCTGGTCGGGATTGCAAGCTTCTCAACCCTTGAGAAGTAAAACCTTTTGCAAGATTGAAAAACCACGCATCAAAAGGGTAGAGATAAGAAGACCCTCGACACAATCATAAGAGTGGATTAAGTTCTTAGGATTCTTCCCTTGCAAAGAGATGTGTTCTTTCAATTGATGTTAGTGTGAAAGATTAAGAACACAAGATAGAATTAGAGAATTAGAGAGAAAGAATATAGAAAGAAAGAATAATGACAAGGGGTGAGAAATACAAGAGGCAAGGGTGGGTATTTATAGGCCAAGATCCCAACATGGGAATTATTTATCGAGGCTAGCGTGTCAGAGCGCCAACAGCACGCCAGGTCATCTGGTGAATAATTCCCATTTGGGAACTTGGTCTTGTAAATAATCATCCTTGCAAAACCCCCAATTGTACTTCACACATTTAGACCTTATCATTAATCATTCTAAAGGTCTACCAACTCAAATAGCAATTTTGTAAAAATGTTTTGTGAAGTGTTTAAGAGGAACGAATTATCAAAGAAAAAAGAGTAGAAAGGATAATTGGATAGGGGTATAATGGGTATTCCTCACATGGCATAGAAAAGAGAGAAAGAATATGCCATGGGATATTCCTTTGCTTGGAAAGGAAGTGTGGATGTTAGAGAGGGTAGATTTGAATTTGAAATTCAAATGGTGTGAGAGGGAAGTAAGAGAGTGAGGTTGGGTTAAGGTTGAACCATAGTAGGGTTAGAAGAGAAAGCATGGTTAGGTTAAGAAGGGAGTGTGTTGAGAACCAACCATGGTTGGGTTAGAAGAGAAACCATGGTTGAGTTAAAGAGGATATCCAAGGGAATATTTCATCCTTGGAGCGAAAGGGTGAGAATAAGGGTTGAGATAAGTTTGGAAGGATTGGATGGTTGAGACGAAAGGGAGCCTAAAGAGTGAACTCAAATTTAATTTTGAATGTGAGAGGGAGAAAGAGATAAGGTTGGATAGGAGTTGAATTTGTCTAAGAGTGATGAGATATGGATGTGATGGGGAGCCTTCCCTTTGGATTCAAATTTGAAATAGGCATGTGGTAGAAATAGAGAGTGAGTTGGCTAGTGTGTGAGGGAGGAGAAGGTTGTGAGGAGAGTGTGTGTATTTTGAAAATATAGTTGTTGGAGGTGTAAGGCATGAGTTGGAATGTGTAAGGATGAGTTGGATTGTGAAGTGATGGGGAGCCTATGGCTTGATTTCAAATTTGAAATACCCATGTGATGAAATGAGAAGAGTGTGAGAAGTGAGGTGTTTTGTGAGGAAGGTTTATTTGGTTTTGAAATGGATGGTTGGATGAAGAAGATGAAGAGGTGGTGGATTTTAAGTGGTTGGATGGGAATGTTGTAAAGAGAATGTTTTGGAAATTTGGTGTGGGAATGTAGGGGACAAGAAGTAAATGAAAGTACAAGGAATATAAGAGAATGTTGGGGATTAGATTTGGAAGGATTTTGAAATGGTGGGAGGATTAGTTTGGTGAGGAGGATAATCAAAGGAGTGATAAAGAAACAATCATAATGTCATCAAGGAAGAAAAGATTTGACCATTATGATTATGGGTTGAAAAAAGAATTGGAAAATCAAAGGTTACTTATAATTCCAAGTAACTAAACGTTGAGAATTCATAATCTCATAACTCGGGAATTTCCATGACTCAACGAATCTAATAATCACCTTGATGCAAACAAGCTAAGTGCTTTTGCCAAAAAATAGGTATTTGAAAACATGGATCTCTCTAATTCTAAAACTCGTTTCGGGTGTTATCAATAAAGCACATAACATATTCACACCTGTATTGAAAGATCCACATTTGTCAGGTAAGGGGAAAGCCGACATTTAAAATTCGTCTCGAGCTATACAGTAGCTTGGCATGCTACTGGCGCGCGAGCAGCGCGTCAGAAGCAGATATGAGCTCGGGGGATTTTGGCTAGCGTTTGTGATTTTATGTGTTTTGAAGGTTTATTTTTCATTATTAAAACATAAGGATATCTTGTCAATGTTGTCCCAACACATTCTTGTTGTTGCATTCGATTAATACTTTGAAGAATGGCAACTGCTTTTCTGATGCTCGTAAGATAAACCGGCTGAGAGCTGCGAGTTTCCCTTTTAAGCTTTGTAGCTCTCTCAGGTTCTTGGGAGGAGTCATGTCTTGTACTTCCTGAATCTTTTTAGAGATAGCCCTGATTCCCATGGTGTCTATTATGTGACCAAAAAATTGGCCCTCTACTTCGAATGTGCATTTAGCTGGATTTAGCTTCATGTTGATGTGTTGAAGGTTTTGGAAGGTTTCAATGATGTCGCGCAATAAGGCATCCCCTGTCTTGCTTTTGATAACTATGTATTTAACGTATGTCTCAAGGTTAACAACTATCTAAGATTTGAATTCTTGGTCTACCAATGCTTGGTAGGTCGCACCTGTGTTATTGAGACCGAAAGGCATTTTGGTGTAGCAATAGAGACCCGGATTGGTGTAGAATGTTGTTTTGTCTTCGTCAAACTCCTTCATTAGAATCTGGTGGTATCCCTTGTATGCATCAATGAAGCAGTTATATTTGAAATCAACTAACAAATCTACCTTCCAATCGATAGGAGGGGTAGTTGTCTTTTGGACATGCCTTATTTAAGCTTGTGAAGTCCATGCACATGCACCATGTGCCACTGAATTTCTTTACCATGACTCAGTTTGAGACATAGGTTTGATATTTGAGTGGTCGTAAGATGCCTGCTTGGATTAGGTTCGTGACCTTTCCATCCATGGCCTGAGAGCGTTCTAGAGAAAGACTGCATCTTTTCTGCCAGATAGGTGGTGCATATTGGTTGAAACGCATATTGTGCTCTGCTAATTCCCTGGGAATGCCCGTCATGTCTGAAGGTTTCCAGGCGAATAAATCGAGGTTGTTTGCATGTAATTGTACTAATTGGTTCTGAATCTTGTATGAGAGGTGAACTCTGATTGTGATTGGCTGATCTGGGTATTCGGAGTGTATGACTACTTTTACCTGCTTAGGTCTACCGGAATAGGTGCCCATCCGATCTCTCTAATTTTACTCTCTTCTACCGTGGCTGCCAGACTTGCGTCTTTACCAGGGTAGTCGCTTTTTACTATAGTGATTCCTGATTGTGTTAGGAACTCTACTAAAGACCTAATGGTGGAAACTTCCATGTTGAGCTTTTGAAGTGTTGTTTTCCGGAGTATGAAATTATATGTGGATGCATATTTGACTATGTGGAAATGAAATAAGATTGTTCTCGATAGTGAATGTGTTCCTACTGTGAGCTCTAAAGTTTTTACTCCTTCAGGGTATGATCTCTCCCACGAGAAACCAATTACTGGTGTAATTAAGGGCCTAAGGTTTGACCGGATGTATTCTTGGAGCTTGTTGAAACAGTGCTTGTACATTATGTCTACTGAACTCCCTCTATCCATGTATATTCTACTTGCCCTACGTGACGCTATCATTGCTGTTATGACAACTGGATTAGATGATAGTATGAACGCATCCCCTGAAATGCTTCTCAGTGGGATACATTGCCAAATCTCAATGACCTTGTTACTTCTTTTTTTGCCTAAGTGCAATGATTGGATCATGTTGACACTCTCTATCTGTCCCGTAATGTACTTTTGTTCCCTTTAAGGTATTGTTCTCTATTCTGGGTTGTGTGCCAGGGTAGGTTGGTGTAACACCCCCAAAATCTGGTTTAGCGGAAGCATACATGTCATTGGGGCACTACTAAATTGGTATCACAACGCAAAGTACAAAGAATGGTTTTACCTCAACCGTTTAATAGAAACATCATATACAAAAGTATTTTGTTTACAGCACTCCAAAAACAGTGCGGAAATATAAGCCCATAAAAAAAAATAAAGTGGTCCAAAATACATCAGAATCATCTATGATCATGCTATGCTATGCCAAAAGCCTCCACAACTAGGCTATCGCCTTAAACCTGAAAATACATGCTAAAAGTGTCAACACGAGGTTGGTGAGTTCATAGGTTTGTATAAATAGCAATTCAGTGTAAAAGAAATGTGAGTTCGGTAAAAGGTTTGTGTCCATTGTGTCGCTCACAATGTCATGAAAATATAGAGTTTACTTTCAAGTGAATGCAGTAAAGTGGACCACAAGGTTTTTGAGTGTGAAAAATAGTTCACGTACAAGCCAAGTTAACACTGCTTCACTCATAGTGTCAAGAGAAAATCAGTAAAGTAGCCTCTACAGTATAAGGCATAAAGTGAAAATCATAAAGTTTACAGTAAAGAAGCATAGATGGACCACAACAAATAATCAACAAGTACACACTAACTATATGCTAACACTAAGCTCATGTAACCGAAGCTACGACAGTTCAGTATGCCAGACTGACATATAATAATAATAGTGAGGCCCAACGAGTGTTTATCCCAATACACTCGGCAATTCCAACATGTTATATGCTCGCATTGACCCGTCTGGCCAACCGAACGGGGGAGTCACCCCCAATAGATCTATTTATAACATTCGCGCTTCCCGCAAGAACTGACGGTTCATGATAGTGGGCATAGTGGGATCGTAAATACTTAGGTTATCCGCATACTAGTGTGTAAAAACAAAAGTTCAGGTTTATGTCCTTGAAAATAGTTTTGCATGTTTCTCACTCTAGGGTTTATAAAACAGTTTATATAAAAATAGGGTTATAAACTCATAGTAATATGTAAAAGTTTAGAGTAAAAACATGTAGTTGAGCATGTATCTTCCCAAAGAGTTTATAAAGTAATTAAAGGAGTAAAAGTGAGGCTATGACTCACCTTAGATGAATGATAAGTATTGGAGTTAGAGAAGTGGCACGTAAAACGAGGTAAAATTATAACCGTGATTTGGAGATGATGGTGATATGTGAAGATAGTGAACACCAATGTACCCAACAAAACTCCTAAACCTTTGCTACTAGTTAATATACTTAACTAAACACTTGAATTATAAAAACCAACTTTTCTTCTCCTTGGTCGAATGTATATGAATGTGTGTGTATCCTTTGAGTTTTTTCTTAGTGCAAATGAACATACTCGTGTTCTCCTTTTCTAGCACATGGCCTTTGGATTATTAAATTTAGCTACATTGTACAGGAAAAGAAATACATGCTTGTTCCTAGGCTTAATAATTAAATTATGCATGCTCACATGCTTTTAGTTTAGATCGTGTGTTTGTTCAAAAAGGAAACCAAATGTCCTAAAATCCAATGTGTTATGAGCTCATCTAGTCTTGGTCAAAAAGCCATAAAGCTAGGCAAGGTATGGACTTAGTATTTGTTTATTAGCTACTAATAAGCTACATAATTAAAATAAATCAAAATGTGTTTTTTTTTTTTTGAGTGCTCAGCCGAAAGAAGGAAAAAAAAAGAGTGGTCACATCTTTGTCTCCCATGTGTTAATTATCCAAGGGTTCATGAGCTTGTTTACTAGTTACCATGGTCAAAGTCAAAAATTGCAAAAAGTAAGTATGGTCTAGGTAATTTAAAATGTAACTAGCCCAGTATTACAGTATAAGGGATGGGCGGCTAAGTAGGCAAAGAAAGGAACCAACTGGGCTAGCTGGTCACTAAGGGTAACTTTGGGGAGATATTTTTGGAGAGGTCTCTGGTTCGAGTCTTTTCATGGACATTCAGAGGCCCGAAAAAATAGAAGCAGAAGTGGGGTTTATCCCCTAAGGAGAAATGTTCGATGCTTGCATACTGCCCAATTATATGTCACTATAGGCTCGAATCACTAACTACTAACTCGCCGTTCAAAAAAAAAATTAGGCAAAGAAAGGAAAAGTACGTGTGATTTTTATATAAAATATATTTTGTGAGTGCATTGGGTATTAAAAATAGGTATTGGGTAATAGTTTTAAAGTTAAAGTTAAATATATATATTTAAGTGTTTATAATAAAAATATATTTCAAAGAGTGTTAGAAAATAATATTTGTACTTTTGAAGTAATTTAGGGAGTGTAAAGATGTGTTAAAAATAATTGTTTGGAGTATCGGGTATATTATGTGCTCATTTAAATTGTGAAAAGCTTTTATTAAATTAATAACCGTACGTAAATAAAATTGAATATGTCCTTGCAAATAATATATGGATTGGAGTAATGGCAATGAACTGAACTGTTGTAGATAATTTTTAGTCTAGAGTCATAGTGCCCAAGAGGGTTATTACTAGTTTTACGTTTATTTAACTAAAAGGTTGTATGTAAAAAGTATTCTTGTAAATTTCAAAGCAATAACTTAGAGTTTGGAAATAAATGTTGACATGGAAAATTACGGGTTGTTATAGTTGGTCTGGGTGGACCGGCTAAATGCTTTAAGTGTAAGGTAAGTTGCATGTTATGTCCAAAGAGCGGGCTAGAAGGGGATATCAGGGTGCCTTTCTGTATGTTATAACCGGGTAGTTCCTAGGTAGTGGTTTGGTCTGATTGCTATATGTGAAGTAAATTGGATAAGGACAAGTGAGTTGGCATGTGTTTACCTGATTTTTTCCCGATAAGTGCGTGTATCGTGGCCTGAGTTGTACGTTTGTCGGACCCCTTTCCTGACATCTTCTAGCATCCCCCACTACCCCTTGAATCCCGTCTGTTTCGATTTTCGAGCTTGTGTGAGGGACCTGAGAGAGTGGTATCTCCCGTAGAACCATGTTGGCCTCTTTGAAAGGAATGACGTGTGCAGGACTGTAAGGTCAACAGCCGCATGTATATTCCTTATAAGTTTCTTTGTGTTGTTTTCCAACTAGTTGGTGAGTCTCTTTTTTGGGTTTTTGTTGGTTTTTTCTCCAGGTGAGAGAGATTTTCCACTTGGATAGTTCTGAGGTGGTTTTTGGTTGTGATGACATCAAATAAGTACATATTATAGTCATCATTTGTCCTATGTATTTGACTTGTTTTATATTATTATGTTTGAGAATTGGTACTTAATCGTTTACTTTTGTAATTCTTAGTTATAAACAAGCGTTTGCTGAAAGTTAGTGATTTTGGACGTAAAATGGAGCAAAATGGATCAAGTTGGAAAAGTTTGCTAAACTGAAGGAAGATACACTGTATCATTCTAGACAAATACGCCGTACTATCATACTTAGATGAATTCGAAGATCATTGCCTGACTTTGAAGAATGTGCCGCATGTAATTATCTCATGCGCCGCATATGAAACCTTGGTCAACGAAGAAGATCTGACTTATCTACTCCATATACGCCGCATTACATTCTTGACATACGGCGCATTAATTTCAAGATTGCACCAAAGATTATCCAAGATACTGAAGGACATACGCCGTATAGAGATTCAAGATACGCCGCATATGAAGACGATGTACGAATATTCCAGAGTATAATAATCTTGGACCCCACGCGAAGTTATCTAGATACGCTGCATTAACTTAGTTGATGCGCCGAATCGTGCTCTCAGACAGAAAGTATAAAGAGAAAATTACCAAAGGAGTACAAAAGTACAAAGGGAGGTCACTTTTGTACCTTCTTCCTAAAAGAGTCATGATCAACTGCTCGACTGCTCGACTCCACCCCTTTTGTGACAAGTGTCAAGGCAAGTAGTGGATATAATTTATTGTTTTATTGTAAAATTACAAATATACCCTTCTACCTAACCCCACTCACCTTCCTCACCATTTATTATCACTTTATTAATTATTCCACCTAACCCCTACCTAACCCCTCTCACCTTCCTCACCATTTTATTAATTACATTTTTTCAATTATCTTTTGATACATGTACTTTGGCTTATACACTTGTATCCACCTAACTATTCATCATCTTCATATGCTAACACCCATATTCCGACCACCACCATCTCCAAATTCCGACCACCACCTCCCCACTTCACACTTCACAGGTCCGTCACCACCACAACCACCACTGCTCAACTCCACTATTCAACTGCTCAACCACCTGCCACCACCCACTTCACTAGTCTATCACCACCACCGCCACTGCTCAACTCCACTACTCAACTGCTCAACCACCTGCTTAACTGCTCAACCACTTGCTCAACTGCTCAACCACCTGCCACCATCCACTTCACCAGTCTATCACCACCACCAGCACCACCACCACCGCCACTGCTCAACTCCATTGCTCAACTGCTCAACCACCTGCCACCACCCACTTCACCAGTCTATCACCACCACCACCATCACCACTGCTCGACTTCTCGACCACCAATGCTCAACTTCTCAACCACTACTACTTGACCACCACCCACTGCTCAACCACCAACGAATAACAATTTCTGGCAAATCACCACCCCTCTGACTACTTAATTTACCATCACAAAATTAATTTACCAACAAACAATCAATTCATAACATATTTTACATAAATTCTATAACAACAAATACACAAATTACAAAGAAATAATATTACTAACAAATACATAAATTCTATAACAACAAATACACATATTTTACATAAAATGAAAATTCAATCTTTCTGACCAATCTTTCTCACGAATCTTTCTCATCAAATAAAAAAAACATTTCTAAAATCACTCTTTGAAAAAAAATTTGAAATGAAATAAAAAAGTTTTTCTTATCAAAGTGTTACAGCCTCACTCCAAACGATCAAACGATCAAATCTGGCTGGATCACAAACGATCAAATCCGGCGACGACAAATCCGGCGACGACTCAGATCACAAACGATCAAATCTGGCCGGATCTTTGAAGATAAGTTTGGCCGGATCTTTTGGGTATTGGCCGGATCTTGTGGTGTCTTTTTACAAGCGATAAACCATGTCGGAGATGGTATGCATTAGTGAAAATGTCGATTTAGATATTATCGGACATCTAGTTTGATAAATAGTCGACAGTTGAAGATAAAATGAGAATTGACAAATATTCATACTGGAAAGTGATTCACAGATTCACTACTAAGTAGCTGGCCCAATAAGGCCCAAACCATAAAACATGGTCCAATAAGGGATTCAAATATTCAATGCATAATTTTCAACTTGTGGTTCAACCAGAAGACACGCCTTTATGATGTGGTTAGTAGTGCAAGAAAAACTCCAAACTCAAGATGGAATTGTGAAATGTTCTCCAAATGTTATGTCCTTTTGGGTGTTGAAGAATCTGGAGATGGTGAGGGATTTGTGTAGTGGTGGTGGTGAAATAATGAAAGAGATGGTGAGTGATTTGATTGGTGGGATTAGATAGACTAATAAATAAAAAGATAGTGGAGGTAGGTGGTGTACAAGTATTAAAGCACAAAGTATAAATATATTAATAAATATAATTAATAAAACATAAGGGTATATTTGTAATCTCATAAAAAGTAATAAATTATATTCACCTAATTTTTGTACTTATAAATGACACTTGTCACAAAAAGGGTGGAATCGAGCAGTTGAGCATGACTCTTTTGGGAATTAGATGGAAAATTGACTAGAAAGTGGAACTCCTTTGTACTTTTGTACTCATTTGGTAATTTTCTCAAGTATAAATAGCCCATTCTACAGCCGAAATTGGTGTGAAGAAGTGTGCAGAAAAGTTCAATCAAACCCTAAGGAGAAGAATACAAACGAAGAGGCAACACAAGACACACCCCATTGAAGATCTCAGAGCAGTAAGAAGGTCCCGCTAGTGTTTTAATTCATTAAGTAGTTTTGTTTTATTGTAATAGTAAACTTTAATCCATCAGGATTGATGGGCTTATGACCGCCATATTGCTCTCCTTGAAATGGCTTTCCTATCGATTAAAGTTTGTATGATGTTTATTTGGTTCTTATTATATGTGCATTGATAACTTCTGTGTCTAGCTGTGGAATGATTGGGCTGCCATACCCCTCCTACGATTTCTTCACTAGCATTATAAGTTAGTGTAAGCCCTTAAAAAAGGTTAAATAATATAGGCATAGCCTATTACTAAGATACCAACAAGAGAGAATAGATTTTAGTACTCATCGTATAAAACTAGCAATAATACAAGTGACAAGCAACTTAATCATTCGTCAGACCTTTTATTTGTATATGTTATCTATTTGTGTACGTGTTTGCCATTCGTGTATTCTATCTAATTAGTTTTATTATTTTAATCAACTCAAAATCATTCCAGTCTCTCAGGCTGAAAACCTCCTTGCGTTAGATTAGGCTGTAAAACTAACTTAGGAATTAAAATACTGATAGACATTCTAATGTTAACGTTCCACTCTTAGTGATCGACACTTTACTTACCAACTAGCTACATGGATCGGGTACACTGCTCGTTAGTGTGTGTTATAGGTTAAGTCAGCTAAATATAAATGTAAAACTTGATAAAGAATAATCGATACCTACAACGATAAACACGCGCATTAGGTTGTTTCTGAAATTTTAGGGTGTTTGTCACTAGCCATGTTTAACCAAGAAACTAGTGGTTTTGGGGATACAAATTTGGATTTTTGATTGAGAAAAGAGTGAAAATAAGTCAAAATTTTTGTGGCTATTTTGTATCATGTTCCCACATGTTGCACCATGTTTACGTATAGTAAGTAAATTTGTTTAGAGATTGATATATATTAAGAAGCCCAATTTGTTGTTTGGTTTCCTGTGTTGAACAGTAAGGACCCAATGAGATTGATATATATTAAGAAGCTTGGGTAACACTTAAATAAGAACCATGTTCCACTAATGTGAGGCAGTATTTGCCCAAGTGTGTGAAAAACTTGTGTGATGTTGTATATGTTGGTCTCCTTTTATAGAGAGGCTTGTAGGGTTTAGAGATAAAACCTTTGGGAGTAATCAATGGCTGTTAGGCTGCCAATTGTTGATCATTCAAGAGCATACAAAGAGGACATATGTCGTTCGTTCTTTAGCTCGTAGTAGTGCTTGTTATGCGTCCCCACTATGTGATGTCAGATGGTACATCTTAACCGCTAGTAACAGTTGGGGAGCAGAGACTTTGTCTTTATTCAGTCAGGCCTGAGAGGTCTTTCTAGGCTCTACATGGTCTGGGATTTAAGTCGGGCCTTTATCAAGTGTTGATTAGGCCTTGGTGATGGGCTTGATCCGAGCATGTAATTAATGGGCTTAGGCCATTAATGTAGATACATTATCAATTGGCAATACTTTTCTTATCTAGAAGCGATTAATTTCTCGGGTAAATATGCAAAATGACAAATTTATCATTCTTAGTTGTCATTAGAAGGTTACAAGAGTTATTTCATCCCTGTAGAGATTTATGTGATTCCACTCGAGAACCAAACACCCTCTTAGTATTTCTTCAAAACATGAAAATGT
The DNA here is from genome assembly GCA_030686995.1 of Artemisia argyi. Lineage (NCBI taxonomy): Eukaryota > Viridiplantae > Streptophyta > Magnoliopsida > Asterales > Asteraceae > Artemisia > Artemisia argyi. The sequence continues at coordinate 191,505 of JARVZY010010946.1, read as the reverse complement.
TATCCAAGTGTAGGAGTGTTTTTTTTTCCTTGAATAATTATAGTATAAGAGTGCTTACAGTACTATTATTACTTACATTTCAAGTGGTATACTTAAAATTATACAGGCTATCATAATCTTCATAACTACTTCCAAAATCAACTATCATAATATAAGTTATTATCTTTTCCGTTGCTTAATCTTCACTAGAAACCCACCTTTCATCTTCGACGTGAGAGCCGCAACAAAAATAGGGTCGACATCATCAGCTATTGCAGGAACAATCTTAAACCGCCCTAAAACACCTGCTACAACCCTCTTCATTTGCAAAAATGCCATCTCCTTTCCTAAACAAATTCTTGGACCCGCCTGAAATACCGGATACATACATGGATCCTTACCCACAAACCTCACATTTTCTGTCGTCTCATCCTTCTCTAGCCATCGCTCTGGCCGAAAGTCCATCCAATCTGTACCCCATAACTCCTCCGCCCTCCCCATTGCATATGGATGGTAACTCACCATCATACCTAAAAGTGTATATGGAAAATCATAAAAGATACTCATATAAAAATAGAGGAATGCTACATTCACAAAAACATCCACAAAATTGTTAACAAATGAGATGTTAGGGAGTGATTGGGTTAATCGGAGAGAAGATAGAGAAACTATAGCAAAATACACCAATCATTCTCTGACAACTTATTTTCTGGATGTTTTTTTATTTTTTATTTATTTATTTATTTATTATTATTATTATTATTATTATTATTATTATTATTATTATTATTATTATTATTATTATTATTATTATTATTATTATTATTATTATTATTATTTTGTAAGTGTAGCATTCCTTATAAAAAACTATATATCTGATAAGATAGAGTCAAGTAACCTTAGTTTTGTCTGCACATCAGAGCTATGAAGTTTATATACTCCCTCCATCCCAAATTATATGTTCACTTTCATATTTTATAAAGTTTAAGAAAAGTTGTCCCTTATAATATTAACCAATAAAATTTAATTCCCACCCACTTAAAAGCATTTTAATTTGTTGAAATTGAAAGTGGACATTAAATTTGGGACAAGAAAAAATAGCAAAGACTTACATTTTAGGACGGAGAGAGTATTTTATATTGAACTTTCTTTTGTAAATAGAGAATTATAGAAATAGAATAAGTTATGCTTCATGTGTATTGGACTATTTACTTTGAGGTTCTTATATGTTATGTTTCATGTGTGAGGCCGTGTGTCGTGGTCGGTTACAACCCGTGTCATACTTTCTACGAGGTACTTGCTCTTAGAGTGTAAGGTATGGCAACATGCTATTTGAGCCCCGCCTATCCATAATTTTATTTTATTTTCCATTCTTAAAAAAAAAAAAAAAAAAAAAAAAAAAAAAAAAAAAAAAAAAAAAAAAAAAACTTTATACACTAAAAATAAACATTCTAAACATATAAAGGTATAAACTAAAACTTTTTAAATGTCTAATAGTATGAACTGAAACTTGTATATATTTAAAAGGTTTAAAACAAAAAAAGGAAAAAATAATAGAGTAAAGATCATTTGAGGAACAAACTTTTTTTACATACCAAGGGACTAATCTCCACTATCCATCTTCCGTCCATCTTTATTTGATCTAATGGATGAGATTGATCCCAACAATTTAAAAAACCCACTTTCATCTTTTTTTTTCAAATATTAATATCTTTCAAACCGTTAATCGTTAAGCAAAAAAAAATATACCGTTACGACGAGCATTTAATTATCTTTCTATAGATAGGTTAATTGATATTTTTGACAAATTTTTTTTTTCGTTTTTTTCACGTTTTTTTTTTCGTGGCCAAAAAAATCATATATGATATTACATATCATATATGATATTACATATCATATATGATATGCAATATCATATATGATTTTTTTTCGGCCACGAAAAAAAAAGGTGAAAAAAACGATTTTTTTTTTCGAAAGTATATCAAAGTGCCCGTCTATAGAAAGATAATTAAATGCCCGTCGCGATGGTGTAATTATTTTCGCTTAACGATTAACGGTTTAAGAAATATTTAAATTATAAAAAATTGGTGAAAGAATAAAATGCTTTTAATCTCAACCATTGATTTCCTTTTTAAATGGATGGCGGAGATGACTCCCTTAGTACGTTAGGAATGTTTGGTTTGTAGAATAACTCGACTCAAAATAATAAAGATGTTGCAGGTTCATCTTCTTCATTGTAACTCACACACACTGAAACACAAAACACAATTAAAAAAATGTTTTTTTTTTTGGTCTACTTCACTTCGGGGATTTGACGGAAGGACACGGTGTCACGGCACCCTCCCTCGCTGCCATACCCATTGCTTTTAGTGTAACTGTGCTTCTTAGGTTTAGTGTGTAGTTGTATCTGAGTATGTTGGATATTTACTTTATGATAGTCTGATCCAAGTGTAGTTGGTCATCAAGCCGAGTCAGTGTAGCTTGCTCGGTTGGTTATGTTCGTCTCCATGTAATTTTATATATAATATATATTGCCTTCAAAAGAAATGGAACAAGTATTTCTCCCAAAAAAACCATTTGGTCTAGCTCAAGTGGCAAGAGGGATAATCTTGGGGGAAGGGGGTGGGTTAGCTTGTTTCCCTTTGAGATATTGGGTTCGAGGCTTGCTAATAGGGTTTCTCTCCTGGACGATGCGGAAAAAGGGAGTGAGGTTTACTCAAATCACTAACTAAAACGATAAAAATTATTGTTACACACAATATTGACTTACCAAATTTTGTAAAGCCTAGCTTGAATAAAACACATGTATATATCGTACCTTTCTTCACCGTAATTCCATCTGGCAAAACATCGTGGGAGTTTGCCGTCTTCGTGTCCACCGGAATTGGGGGGATAAAACCTCATACTTTCACAAAGAGAAGCATGAGTATAAACCATATCTTTAACTTCATTATAATCCCGAGAATCCAATTTCACCTCAATCTCTTTCACAACTTCATTTTCAACAAACGGGTTCTTATAAATCAACCAAAAAAACCATGTCAAAGCAGCCGACGTCGAATCTCTTCCAGCCAATATAAAGCTAATCACCATATCAGTAACAAATCTTTCATACGAGTGACCACAGCTTATGAACCTTGATAACAAATCAACTGTTTGAATAGATGTTTCTTGTTTCTTTTGGTTCAAGATATTGGTAGCGAATTCGCGGATTTCAGATACTGCCTCTTTTAGTCGTTTTTCAGACCCGATATTTAAAACCCTTTTGAGTTTCCATAACATGGGTGTGATCATGCGAAATCTTTCACCACTAATACGTACAGCATCGTCAAAAGCAATTGCAAATTTAGCTTGGGGTAAAGATGGTGTTAAGTACTCAGGATCATACCCAAATGCAATCCTGCAAATATTATCAAACCCGAACCTTTGTAGCAAATCTTGCATGTCTAGCACAGTATCATTAGCAGCAGCAGCTGTTAAAATAGGTATTAAACGTTCGTTTAGTTCCGTGTCCACCACGTCTTCAACAAAGTGTCGTAAAGACTTCGTGTTAAACTCGTGACTAGAAAGCTGTCTTTGAAACTTCCATTCATCACCATCTACTTTAAATATCCCATCACCAAGTAAATCATAGAGTGTGGTTCGAAATATATCGCCTTTATCATAATTTGTAAAGTTTGTTTTAAGTATGTGCTTAACGACAGATGGGTTTCCTGTGAAGATACGTATTTGGCCAAATGGACGATGGAGATGGAAGGTTAAGGTCGGGGAGCTGAGGACGAGGTATGCTGTCCATTGGGTGATGCAGTGGATGTTAGCGTAAATTGAGAGGTATTGACCAATGAATGGGTAAGATTTTGATGGTGATTTAGTGTTGGATTTGGTTTGAAATGGCTTGAAGATGATGATGAATAGCATAGGAAGAAGTATGGATAAGATGAGTAAAGGATCTATCATTTTGGTTTTACTTTGAACAATGTATGATGTTAGATTGAATGAATAATTGGTAAAGCTGTGATCCCCGCTTATATATAGTGCCAATTTATTTATTTGGTTCATATGCGTTAGACAATGATATCTAGTTAAATTGCATACGACACAACTTATGAAAAAACATTATAACGATGAACTAAGAGTATCTACAAAAGAGTATGTAAAACAATAAACTTTTTCATAGATTTAAAATCATGACATTTTGTACAAAAACTTTAATTTATAAATATTTTAATTTCATAAAGCTACTTTCACTATTTTTAAACTTGTTGCAAATTTATGAATTCTTGTACCAACTAACATGCATTAAATTATAAACATGTTCAAAATTACGACATCTTCATGCCACATAAACACGTAATATATAAACTCAGCATGATGGAAACAAGGCATAACCTTGTTCACGAGTTTTAAACCTATCTTCAGACCTCCATTTGTAATGCCCTAATTTTTAGGATCACATACCTAAACATGTGCAATGTCGGAGATCCTTAATCTTCACACATTCTTAAATTGGATCACTTTTCTATAACCTAATCAATCGTTATTGCATAAAATAAGACAACTAAGTAATGAAATCCCTTTAGTGTAAATTTAAGTAATATACTAACTCCGCTAAGTAATCATCATCAAAGTGGTTTAGTGGTCGAACATTCTCATATCTTCACAAAAGGGTTCAGTTTTGGACATCAGTGGGTTGGCATATTGAGGGTGGCAAGGGAAATGATTGCTTAACGGTCACGAGAAAACATTGTTAAGCCATTTACATTTGTGTCAAAAACTCGCCCTCCCGAATAACCTTAACAAGAAACCTCGTCCATTTTCCCATTTACTATCCTTACCCGTTCACTATCTCGATAAGCAAGGGCCAAAAGTCAACTGTAATAAAGGTTGTATCCAAAACTCGTTAAAAATAGACATGGCTGGCAAGAAAGTGGCGCAGGTGGTAGGTACAAACAGTGTTATCTAGATCTCTCGGTTTCCTTAGGTTCTTGACAACGCTTTTCATTCGAGACAAACTATTTCAAACAGAGAGATGCAATTTTCGACGATTTGTGTAGCAACAAATAGTGATAGTGCTTCCCTACACTCCGACATATGAATATCGTAGATCCTTAATCTTTAAACATTTTGACATATGGCTCACTTTTTCAATAACTTGATTAATCGTAATTGTATAAGACTATAAGATAAGTCACCTAAGTAACGAAAACCCTTTAGCGTAGAATATAAGTAAATATACCAACTAGGATAATTAACCATCATCTAAGTGGTTTTGAACATCAGTGGGTTCACATATTGGCCGGGGGTGGCCGGGGAAATGATCCAAAATAGTCACGAAAACACATTAATTGGTTAAGCCTCATACACTTGTGTCAAAAACTTTCCCCACCAGATAACTTCGTAAGAAAAAAACTTGTTCATTTGCCTATTTACTAACTTTGTCTGTTTACTACCTCTGATAAGCATTAGCCAAAAGTCAACTATAATAAAGGATGTATTCAAAGCTCGTTGACAATAAAAGTTCTTATTAGCCACACATATGTGTAGCAGGAAAGTGGCGTCAAGTGGCAGCCACAAATAGGGTTATGTAGATCTCAGTTTCCGAAAACTGTTTTCATTGGAGACGATGATATCAAACAGTAGGATACGATGTTTGCCAATTTGTGTAGCAAAAAAGAAATGAAAGTGCGTTGCTACACTTTGACACATGGGAGATCTTTAGTCATAATGCATTTTTAGATATGGCCATTTTTTCTATGACCTGCTTAATTGTAACCGTATAAAATATGACAACAAAATAAGGAAATCCATTTATCGGAAACTTTAATTTGTTAACTCTGATTAGTAACCATTATTAAAGTTGTTTAGTGGTGATCAGACAATCTAATGTCTTCACAAAAGAGCTCAGTTTTGAGCATAAGTGGGTTCAAATATTGGGAATGTTCAGGAAAATGGTCTAAACGACCATGTAAGTATATTGGTTAAGTCGCATACATTTATGTCAAAAACTCACTCTATTATATACCCTAATAAAAGACCTAGTTCATTTGCCCATTTATTATCTTTAGCCCTCACTATCTATGATAATGGCCCAAAAGTCGACTATAATAAAGGTTGTATTCATAGCTTGTTGACAATAGAGTTTCTATTATTAGCCACAGGTTAGCATAGAAATGGTGTTAAGTGGTGGCGGCTAAAAACAATGTTATGTGGGCATGTGGCTATGTGCATTTATCAGTTTTTTTCCCCTTTTTTGAGAACGGTTTTCGTTGGAGACTGAAGTTTGAGTTTTCAAATGGCGAGATACAATTGTGGTCGACTTGTGTAGGAAAAAAGAAATGGCAGCGCCTTGCTACACTCAAACAAACGCAATGTCGGAGATCCTTAATCTTTGAACATTGTTAAATATGGCTCACCTTTTTTGCAGCCTGGTTAATCGTAATTGTGCAAAACAACTACTAAGAGTATGCGCGATGTAGTGGGTTTTTCAGCATACATTTTTAGGCGAAATAAACTTTTATTAAATGATGGATTGTTGGCATGCATTAAAGTAGTGTTTTATTTATAATTCATTGTTTATCACTTAAACCATTAGGCTTGTGACAGTGGTGACTTCTATTGTATCATTTTTCCGGCTGCCACATCAGCTTTCTCTCTCCTCAACCTATATTCACCTCTCTCATCACAATGACAACCCATATTACATCATCCTCTTTTATTTAAAAGATTTTGGAATTTTTTTTTTTTTTAATATTTAGAAGCTTTGATATTCGGTCGAATATACAATCGATTTGGGAAAAATTTCATCGGCGACCGATATCACAACCATCACCCACAGCGGCAACAACCGATCTCAATATCGGTCGAACTGCTACTAGCCTTATGGATCCATGAAAACCACAAAAATGATTACAGAGTAATATACAAACTTACTTTCTAAAAAAAATTAACAAAATAAATAAGGAATCTGGAAATTAATCAAAAAATCGATCGTAACTTTCTCAAAACCTTGCGAATTTCTTTAAGGTATTGCAATATTAAATTATCTTAACTAAATTTCGTAACTAATTTTGAAAAAGGTGTACAATGTTGGTTGTAATAAAACCAATGAACCAATATATACTAGCCATTCATTTTATTTTTTTTAATCAAAATAAAAATAAAATAAATAAATAAACTTTCACAGTTTTTTAAAAATTAAATATTTCGCAAACCGTTAATCGTTAAGTGAACAAGTTCATACAATTGCGATGAGAATTAAATTATCTTTCTATAGATATGCATTGTTATATATTTTCGACGATTTTTTTAAATTCGCCCAGAAAAATCACATGTGCTTTGTAGAAATCACATGTGGTTTGTAAAATCACATGTGATTCGTAAAAATCACATGTGGTTTGTAAAAATCGAATCATTATGTGATTTTTACGAATCACATATGATTTTTCTGGGCGAAAATGAAAAAAAAAATCGAAAGTATATAACAATGCATATCTATAGAAAAATTATTTAATTCTCGTCGTGATAGTGTATTTTTGTAGCTTGAAGATTTACCGTTTGCAAGTTATGTTGTTTTTAAAAAATGTGAAAAATCGCTTTTTATTAATTTAGATAAAAATGGATAGCTATGATTGAATTATTAGTTTTATGACAAATATGAATTTTATATTGATCTCACCTCTGTTGGTTAAAGGGTTTAGTGTTTAGGCATTGAATACTAAAAACAAAATCCTAATTAATAAAGAATAAAGCAAAAATAACTGAGATCTTTCCGGATCACCGACGAGTAGCCGATGACTGGAGGATAACAAATTTTGTAGGTGGATCTTATCTACAGCTCGGATAGCATGTAAAATAGCGATGAGTTATATTATGATTATGTTTTGTGTAAAACCTCGCAAAAATCCATATAATTAAAAATGTTTAATTATATATTAATTTTCGTCATTATTTTTAATCATCATTTTTTACGGGAAAATTTAAAATTTTTCTTATTATACTATATTTACGAAATCACGTCATCCCATAATTCATCAAACGACGAAACAAGTTCTCGACACGTTTAACAAAATATTAAAAAAAGTTACTAATCCTAATTTAATTTCACTAAACCTATTTACTCACTAATAACACCAAACGGGCCTTCATAAAATTCCAGCCCAACTCTTTTCTCGTCACTGTTCATAGCAGCCCAATACAAGCCCAACTTCCCTTTTAATTTCAGCTTTCCATTCGACCAGATCCCCTCCAAAACGCCCTTGTATTTTTCGATTTTTGAACACAACACATACATATTTTTGTACCTCCTAATTGTCTACCCTCCAAAGAAGTAGAACGCCAAATTTTAGCTTCTAAGACGAACGTTGATACGTTTAATAGAGGCAAAGTGTTTGGCCAAAATCCAACCCATTCGACACATATAAAACTTCCAAACTCATCCGTTTTAACCCCGGCTTGTTTCTACTTGATCCTAATAATTATTCCATCATGTTTTAATGTTAGTAAACATGTTTCATCAGCTAGGGACCAAGTGATATACGATTTATCAATTCGAGTATGTATGAAAAATCCTTAGTCGACATATATGTATAGAACTTGATGGATCTAAACACCTTGAACTTGTGTTAGATTGATACTTTGAGTTATATCACTAAGTATGCGGAATCTACTTAGTAACACTTAGAAGTTTGATTGTGAGTAAGACAGTTGTAAATGAATAAGAACAATGTATGTAAACAAACTATTAGCTCCAATATTATTAAAGATAATAATACGAGTGATCTTGATATCACTAGGGTTACACCTTGAAGCTCTAGAAAATGTATATCAAACCTTTAACCTAGGATCTCCTTTTATAGCACAAGGAGTCCTCTTCTACAAGATAAGTATAAAGCTAATAGAATAAGATATACACAAGATTTATTCTATATTTATCTAAAACACGTTTCCTAACAGTTATCTAATAAGCAGTGGTAATATATGTTCTTGCAGTGGTAATGAGTTTCCACTGCAAGTACAATCTTCTGCAGTTGTAACATCTTCTCTTAGCCGTGGTAACTGTTAGTATAATTCCCAACAATCCTCCCCTAACTTATGATTAATACATAAATCAATAAGTTTCTTCAAGAATGCAGCAAACATGAGGATATGGGAATTCTTCCAAACACTTATCTTCTTCTTAATAACTCTTTATCAGCTCTCACACTTTGATCATAAATCCTTTGTATCAAATCATCTATGACTTCAGTTCTTTCCCAGCATCTAAGCTTCTCTGTTAACATCACTGTCAATACTCCAGCTCTCAATGGATATTCTTTCTCAGCCAACATAAAAACATCAACTCCATCTTGAGTAGAAATATGATGCACAGAACTTGAATCATAGAATTTCCACAAAGTTCTTGTACCATGAGCTTCAAATCTCCAATATCTATCACTTGGGTCAGGTTCATATAATCTTCTGAAGTGAACCCATAACTCCTTAGCTTTGACATCAACAAGTTCATCCTTCTTAAACTGATCTTGAACAATTCTCCACAAAGTATCCAAATCTTCTCTATCACAAGATCTAACAATATCTTCAAAATCTCTGCAAATGCTTGTGACACTTCCAGTTCTGATGATCTTCCAAGCTACACCAAAACTATCAGAAAAGATTTCCCAACCAACTACTAGATTTCTTGATTGTAGAGGTTCAATATTAAGTATATCAGTCTCTATAAACAACATGTTTGTAACTTGCGCTTCTGTCAACTTGCTAGGACCCTCTTTTGCTTGAGATGATTTCTGAGTCTTCAACTTCTTTGCATCTTTTGATTCAAGACTCACTCCTGTCCTTTTTGTCTTCATTGTTATTGGTTCTTGATCCATTGGAATGAAATTACTATCTTGTCTTTTGATCCTGTAGTAAATACCTTCAACCTGATCATGTGACATTCCTTTGAATTGAGCCATCTTCATATTACCAACATGGCAACAAAAAGTATTCATCTCAGCAATGATCTATGCCTTTGTAAGTTTCATTGGCTTCTTTTGACCTTTTCTAACATCCCCAATGATTTGATCAAGAGCCTGCTGATTCTTCATTTGAATGAAGTCTTTTAATTGAGCAGACCTTTGTTCTTCATCCAAGGTTGTATTTGCAATTAATTCAATAGCCTTCTTCCTGATTACTTGATCATTATTAATCAAGTAGTCAATTTCTTCTTCTGTAGGCACATAACTGAACAATGGAGGTTTCTCATGTATGACAGTTGGTGAGACACTTGAAATAGGTTCTGCCATTACAGCTTCAAGTTTATCCAACCTCTTAGTTTCCATAAAACTTGCAACTTCATCTTCCTCTAGCTTTCTCTTTCTTTCATTTTCTTGTTGTTGCTCTGCCAATCTTGCATCAAAGTCAATCTGAGCTTGTTCATACTTAGAAATCTTTCTTGTCTCTTGATCTGAAGCAATTTCAATAGCCTTTCCTTTAACTAATCTTATTCTGGCAGCCTCTTCCTCTGCAGTGGTAATAGGTTGATCAGTGGGAACTTGTTCTGCTTCAGTGTAAATTGGTTGAGCAGTTCCAACTAAATCATCAAAGTTAAAACCAGCATCAGCATCCATATCTTCAAAATCCAATTTCCTCCCCTCAGTCTCAGCTACAACATCTTTTGCTTGAGCATTATCAGAATCAGTGAGCTCAGCAAACTCTTTTTCAAAATTTTTACTCCTCCCCTTAAGCTCTGCATCTGTTTTCCTCCCCTGTTTGGAAGAATCTCCCAAAACTTTAGTAGAACTAGCAGAAAGCACATTCTGAGGTGAAGATGATGAAGATAACACAACTTTAGATCTTTTCTTCTTGAGATTCTCAACTTCATTCTGCAATCTTTGAATCTCAGCCTTTAATTTATTCAGCTCTGTGGCATGTTGTTCTTTGGTCTGTGCCAGATCTTTCTCCAGAGCTTGAACCTGCTTTACTAATTTGGTACAAATGTCCATCGATTCAGGTAGTTGCACACTGCCTTCATCACTTCCAACTGTGTAACCTGCTGGGAGAGGTGAATCATGAGGCATTGATTCAGGCTCTTCCCTAGTTAGACTAGGATTAAGCCTTGAACCACCACTGCTTGTTCCTAAACCAAAAGGTTCAGCAACATGCAATGTTGAGATGAGAGAAGTTGGCTGTTTAGACCTTCTCTCATAAGTGTGAGTAACAGCAGGGGTATATTGAATTGGTGGAACAACAATAGTGGGTGTGTTTTGGGATACAACTGGGATGGTTGCATCTTCACCCTGTACTTGAGTAATTTTAGCAAGCATTTGAGAGAAAAGTGGATGAACCTCCCCATTCCAAAGATCTGAAGTCTTACACATGTTTTGAAAAACTTTTGGCTTTAGGCTGGAAGGTTCATAAATTCTATTGTGAGGTCGCAGTTGAAACTCATTTAACACTGCTTGCACAAACCTTGGATACATCAAAAATTTATATTGACTCTTTACATTGCCTTTCATATTATTGAAAATAAACTTTGAAAAATTGAAAGTCCTATCAGTTTCCAAACAAACCAAAGGATAAGCCATGGTTGATGCAAATTGTTCAGAAGAAGTTTTCTTAGGACTTAGGCAATGTAAAAGAGTGTGAATCAAAAATCTCCAATGAGGACAAAAACATCCTTTTCTGAAAGTAACTTTTTGTTCAGATGTATCATACCCCATTAAAGCAATATTGGTTAAAATTTCTGAATTAGGTAATGTGATGATACCATTGAGATCATCCAATTGAAGAATTCTCCTCAAGGATGACTCAGTAACATCAATAGTTACCCCATCAACTGTGGCTCTTAGAGCATCCACAGATTCATGTGTGTCTCCCTGTTCAAGAGTTATGGACTCCACAGTGTTCCAGAACTGTTTGATATGAGAGACATAGATTGTGGGGTTAATAGTTAAGGCATACCTTATATGAGTTGTGTTTAAAAAATCCACAATTTGATGAAAAACAGGGCCACTCTTCTCGTTTGACTTTTGTAAGTAGGCCACTTGGTTGTGCTCCTCGACAAATTTTAGAATCGCCATGATATTTGTGAAAAAGAGAATAAAAGTGTTAGTAATCAAGATAAAAAGCAAGCCGTATGATAATCAATTTATACTAATAGGGTTTGAGGAGGTTGCGCAATGTGAATTATCTTTAGAAAGAATTATCTTTGGAAAAAGAATAATTTATAATAAGTAAGTGGATAATTCACAAAAAATTTTACCCTATTAATAAGGAAAGATGGTTATTTACAACGGCTAGTAAAAAATGGATTACTGACACAACAGTTGTAACGGCTAGTTCATCAGTGGAAAATTTGCTCTTGCAGTGGTAAAAAATGAACTAGCAGTGGTAAAATTTTCACAACATATCAAAGAGCAGTGGTGAATAAAACATGTAAATTTGCTGCTCTTATCATAGTTTTTAGCAAACTACCAGCCATCAACGGATTTGATATGTCTTTACCATGAGCCGTTTGCTATGGACTAGCCAACTCTTGATCACTTGGATGTATGGTGAGTTGAAGACCTAGTTTTTGGTAAACTATCAACCATAAACGGATTTGGTAAGTCTTTACCAGTAGCCGTTTGCTCTGGACTAGTTGATTCTTATGTGGATTAGACATGGTGAATTAATAACCATTTGTTGTGTGTCTATGATACACACCTTATTACTCCAATGACTCCAATAATATGGGTTGTATTCAGCAACTCAACTTAACCCATAAAACTTAACCCAAAGTAACTTTTTAACCAAGTTACTATTCACAAAAATATCTTCCAAAAGTCAACCCGATAATAACCAAATTTACTCCTCCAACCTACCAAAACAAGTAGGAGTAAATATTCTTCATTAATTAGAATTCGACCTTGACTTTTCATATAAAAGGGGGCTCAAAACTTTTATTTCTCAGCAACAAACAACTTCAAAAACACAAACCCTAAGCATCATCATGAGTTGGTTCCCTTTAATCTACATCTCTTCTGATGACACTTCAGATGAGGAAATCATCTACTATTCAGACTCTGAAGAACTATCAACTGGATGGAGTGGATATTTTCCTCCAAGTGCTGCAACTGCTACATCTTCAAGCATGAAGCCCAACAAGAAGATTTCAGCTGATCCTGCTCCATCACTTGAGTTTTATTCTAGCTCTTCATCAGATAATGATAATGATCCAACCTTTAACCTATCCAAAGAGCTTCCAAAGGCCCTTACCACAGCTTTGACTACAGCAATAAACAACATGAAGTGGCCAGCTGTTGAAAAGCCAACTCAAGCACCAAGGCCTCCCAAGAAAGTTCTGGGACTTGCTTGTCCAAGAAAACAACTTTCTTTTGATGACAAGAGAAAGAGGACTTCTAAGGGCAAGCATCAGTATGAGGGAAAGGGAAAGAAGCCTATGGAATAGATGTTAGGTTGTAGGTTCATGTCTTTTGTGATGGTTTCCTGATTTGGTGACAATGTTTTGCATGATGGTTGTTATGTACTTCTCTTGGATAATGAATAAAAGTACTCTTTGGTCTTGTTATTATCACCAATCTTTCCACTGTTGTATGTTTATTTCCACTGTGCTTTAGATAATTCTGCATACAAATTAGTAGAAAACCATACAAACAATACTAGTACCTAAAAGTTATCCTGCAACACTGAAAAGCATTAGACATCAAAGATTTATGGATTTAGCATTCCAATACCTGTTACCAAGTATTGAAATCTACCCACATCAAGCCCTTTTGTTAATAAATCAGCATAATTGTCATCAGTATGAATTTTGACAACATTTATAAGCTTTTTCTCAAAACAATCTCTAATAAAGTGATATCTAATTTCAATATGTTTAGTTTTAGTGTGTTGCACAGGATTTTTAATAATGCATATGGTACTACTATTGTCTATATAGATAATGGTGTTCATGAAATTGTACCCATAATCCAATAATTGATTCTGAAGCCAAAGGATCTGAGCACAACAACTAGCAGCTGCAACATATTCTGCTTCAGTGGTTGAAGTAGCAACCATAGTTTGCTTCTTGCACTGCCATGACACCAATCTACATCCAAGAAATTGACATCCTACAGTAGTTGATCTTCTATCCAAACTTGCACCATCATAGTCACTATCTGAGTATGTGATCAATTCTATTGGAGAATCTCTTGGATACCATAATCCTAGATTAGGATAAGTCTTCAAGTACCTAAAAATCTTTTCCACTGCTGTCATATGTGATGTCTTTGGAGTCACTTGAAATCTTGCACAAGCACATACAGCAAACATAATGTCTGGCCTTGATGAAGTAAGATACATCAGAGAACCAATCATAGATCTGTAAGTGTGAACATCAACATTAGCACCACTAGCATTCTTCAACAATAGGTGAGTGGTCTTATCAGCAGGGGCATTTGAGGATTTTGCATCAGTAAACTTGAATTTCTTAATGATCTCAGCCACATATTTGTCTTGACTGATAAATATGCCTTCCTTACTCTGTTGTACTTGCAGCCCCAAAAAGAATGTAAGTTCTCCCATAGAACTCATTTGAAATTCATCCTTCATCAGCTTCTCAAACTCTTTGCACATCTCTTGGTTAATAGACCCAAAGATAATATCATCAACATATACTTGCACAAGTAAAATATCACCCTTGTCTTTCTTGATGAACAAAGTTTGATCAATCTTGCCTCTATGAAACCCATTATTCAATAAATAATTAGTTAAAGTTTCATACCACTTCCTTGGAGCCTGATGTAGGTCATAAAGAGCCTTAACCACTTTATATACTTTATTTGGGTGTTGAGGATCTTCAAAGCCTGGAGGTTGAGACACATATACCTCCTCATCAATAGTACCATACAGAAAGGCACTCTTAACATCCATTTGATATACTATAAAGCCCATAAAGGATGCATAGGCTAAAAATAATCTAATAGCCTTAATCCTTGCAACAGGAGCAAACACTTCTTCATAATCAATACCCTCCTCTTGAGTGTATCCTTGAGCAACCAATCTAGCTTTGTTCCTGATTACAATACCTCTTTCATCTTTCTTGTTTCTGAAAACCCATTTAGTACCAATGACCTTCATACCATCAGGCAAGTCACAAAGAACCCAAACCTTTTGAAGTTTAAACTGCAACAACTCTTCTTGCATAGCTTCAACCCAGCTAGATTCATCTAGAGCCATATAAACATTCTTAGGCTCCACCTGTGAGAGAAAACAGAAGAACAAACACTCATTCTTCTTACTATGTTTCTTGGACTCATACACTTCACTTATGAACCCATGAATATCATCTTTCTTTGTCTGTCTTCTAGTTTTCACACCTGATTGAAGTTCACCAATAACATTATCAAGTGGATGCACTTTGTGAATTGAAGACTGTGATGTGCTAGGAATATCATATGTTGTAGGCATGTTAGAGATCTCTACATCATCACTTGGTGATTCCTGAGAAGTAATTTCCACATTTGGGCTAACAGTGGAAACTTCTGGTGTAGCAGTGGAAATGGAGTTACCACTACTAGTAGGAATGTCTTTATTTACATCAATATTCACACCATCTGCATCACTTGTCTTTTCAGAATTATTACCAAAGTCCCAAAGTGGCATAACAATTTGATCTTCATCATTTTTACAAGCTTCATCTTCATCAATGAATTCTTCTGAATCTTCAAGATCTTTGACTCCAGTGCTTGAAGTGAGAGGAACATAATTCATTGTATTTGATAATGTTTCAAGATCAAATAGCCAATCTGATCCTGAACCTGCCATGTTTGCTTTATTTTCAAGAAACTGAACATGCAAGTTCTCTTCAATCTTCTTTGTTCTTAAGTTATATACTCTAAAATCCTTGCTAACCATAGAGTATCCAACAAAGAAGCCTTCATCTGACTTTTCTTCAAATTTACCCAGATGATCAATGGTATTGAGAATAGTAACATGACACCCAAATGGCCTCATAAACTCCAAAGTAGGAGGTCTTTCTCTGAATAACTCATAAGGTGTCTTGTTCTTTGTTTTGACCACTAAAACCCTATTCTGAATGTAACAAGCAGTGTTAACTACTTCAGCCCAAAAAGTTATTGGTAGCCTGGAATCAGCTAACATGGTTCTAGCAGCCTCAATTAGTGTTCTGTTTCTTCTTTCTGCAACTCCATTTTGTTGAGGAGTTCTTGCAACACTAAATTCTCTTTTAATACATTTGTCTCTGCAGAAATCATCCATAACTTTATTCTTGAACTCTGTCCCATTGTCACACCTGATGATCTGATCTTCTTTTCATATTGATTTTCAACTTCAGTGATGAATGTCTTAAGGATGCCAGTGGTTTCATCCTTGGTTCTTAAAAAGAAAACCCATGTGAATCTACTAAAATCATCAGTCACAACAAGACAATACTTCTTCAAATTTATGCTGCTCACAGAAGTAGGACCAAACAAGTCCATATGCAGCATAAAGAGTGGATGATTAATAGAATTGAATGCTTTGGTCTTGCATGAAGCTCTGTGTTGCTTTCCTTTGAGACAGGCAACACAAGTTTGGTCATTTTCAAATTTTTTCTCTGGTAAACCTCTGACAAGTCCATCTTTCACAATCTTGTTGATGGTCTTGAAGTTGACATGACCAAGTCTTCTATGCCAAAGCATTGATTCATCTAAAGTGGCTTTAGCAAGCAAGCAAGTAACATCATTATTAGCCACTATGTTCTTCATGTCAATGCTATATAGATTTCCTTTTCTAGGGATTTTAAGCAAAATATCACTTTCATCTGGAAGCTTATAATCCTTAGATAAGATATAGCATTCATCTTCTGTGAATAGAACTCTATGCTTCTTGTCACACATCTGTGACACACTAAAGAGGTTGTACTTGAGTTCTTTCACATACTGCACATCTTCAAAATCAATGTTTCCAGCCTTGATTGTTCCTTTTCCAGAAACTTTGCCACCAATTCCTCCTCCAAAGCTGACAAATTGTCCATCATAAGGTTGAAAGTCTGAGAGATAGGACTTATTGCCAGTCATGTGCCTGGAACATCCATTGTCTGAGTATCCTTGATCACTTGTAGTCTTTGAATGTCCCTGCACACAAAATAAAGGAATTAGTTCCTTTTGGGGACCCAAGCCACAAATGACTTGGATCTGCCTCGTGTATCAATATAATTATATCTATCAAAGGTCATTGATACACCATTGGGATTGTTTGAGGTGATGGTTCCTTTTGGTTTCCATTCCCAACGTGCTGAGGCCTTAACAACATTTCCCATATTTAGCCTTTTCTTGTTAACAGACCCACCAGTGGTAACCTTTGGCCTTGCAGTGGTAACTGCTGGCTTAACAGTGGAAAATGCTTGTTTTGAAACTTTAGGTACCCACTTTTGATTATTGTTAACTTTCTTTTCAAAATTGGTCTTTTTCCCTGTTTGAGTAGATTTAACAAAAGTAGTAACAGGGGGCTTAGGGTAAACTCTGTTTTTATTTTTGGCAGTGGCAACTGCTGGTCTAGCAGTGGAAATTGGTTTAATGCCAGAATGAAGCAAAATAGACATGGGAATCATCTTGCTAAGTGGATTTGGGTGAGTTAAGTTATTAGAATTTTGTCCATTCACCCTAGTATTCCCAAACACTTCCCTTCTTCCCAAGTGGTAGGTACATCTATAAGACAAATGGTCAAAGCTACCACATATATGACAGGGTTTGTTATTGAACACAAAGTCACTATCAAATTGCCTAGATTTAACATGATTCCAACTCCTCATATTACCCCTAGGAGTTGGTGACCTACTTCTGTACATCTCTGCATATCTAGTAGTGGGCCTAGGGAAATTAGATTGTGACCTAGGCTTCTCTTTGACTACATCAGGAATACTTCTTTTAATCTCCACTTTAACATTCTCAGGAACACTAGGCTTAGACTCAACATTCAAATTATCATCTTTAAGAGATGAGTCACTAGCACTATCAAATACATCAACCTCAACCTGAACATTTTCAATTTCAACTGGTTTAACAAACTTTGGTCCATAGGTCATAGGTGGTTCCTGGAATTCTTCTAAACCTGTGTGAGCTAAGTCAATGCCAGGAGGTGATGGAACACCTCTTAGAGGTGGTGGAACTGTTTTGTATCCAAGTCCTGATTTGGCTTTGCTCACAACTTGGGCTTCCCAAATTTTATCAATACACTTGGATTGATGATCCAGTGTTTGCTTAGTTATCATTATATTCTCACTAGCCACTTTAACCTTTTCTAGTTCTTTTCTAAGAACCTTATTAACAGCAACCTGATAATCTAAGTCTCTTCTTAATACTGCAATATCATCATTGAACTTAGATTCATTTGCCCTATAATGCTCTAATTGAGTTTCTAAAACTCCTAGGCCTCTTTTATGATTTGCTAAGTTATAATAAGTATGAGTTAACTCTAGCAATTGTTCATCATATTGTGCTTTAATTTTCTCATACTCTTTTAAGGCCTTACAAGATTTAGAACAAGCATTATCAGTTTGTACCTCAGAGTCAGAAAAAGCCATTAGTGCAAGCTCTGTAGCAACCATTGCAGACTCTGAATCATCTTCCTCTCCCTTATTCATAAAGCTCCAATCAAAGCTCACTCCATCAATAGCCAATAACCCCTTTGGCTCATCAGTAGTAGGTTCCTTCTTCTTGTCCTGCTTATACCAAGTTGACCTGTTGTCAGATTTCCTTGGCTTCCTGCATTCCCTGGCAATGTGCCCCTTCTTATGACAATTATAGCACTCCACCTTCTTTTTTTCAAAACCTACTGTTTCATTGCCACTGATTTTAATCTTTCTTCCAGTCTTCTTCCAAAACTTCTTTGTCCTTAGGCTTAGTAATGCCACTTGCCATTTAATGTCCATCTCCTCCATATCATCCTCATCAATTTGATCCAAATCCTCATGATTGAGAATTGAACCACCCACTTGACTTGATATAAAGGCATAAAAAGTAGTATCACTAAGTCCTGCAATCTGTCTCTTTGAGCTACCAGTGGAAACACTTCCACTACCAGTGGAAACAACAATGTTAGCACTGTCATCATCACTATCACTTTCTTCATCTGAACTATCATTAAGAGATGATGATATGAGTGCTACACTTCCTGAACTAGAGCTTATTTTGCTAGCTTTCTTCAATCTTTGTTCAATAACCTTGAAGTTATTGTACAAGTCATTAAGTTTCATGGTCTCCAATTCTGGCTTATCTTCCCACATAGCAGCATTGGTTCCAAACTTAGAGGGTAAGCTTCTTAAGAACTTTAAATTAAGGTCTTCCCTTTCCACCTCTATTCCAAAAACAGTGAGTTGAGTAACAATCTTTTGCAGCCTTGTGAAGATGCTATCAAGAGATTCATTACTTGTTGAACCAAAGTTTTCATAAGTCTGCTTCAGCAAGGTCTTTTGAGTCTTCTTGGTGGAATCATTACCACCAAAAACTTCACAGATCTCATCAAAAAGAGTCTTTGCAGTCTTGTACTTGCTGAATGCAAGAACTTGGTTTCTGGGAAGTGTCATCAGCAACAAACCTCTGGCCTTTAGATCATTCTTCAGCTGAAGTCTTTCATCATTAGTAACAGGTCCAGTGTTGACCTTAATTACTTCCTTGCCATTAACCATCTCTGATGTAGAACTTGGTTTGAAAGAATTTCCAACCATAATGATCTCCCAGAGTGTGTAGTCTTGGACCATAAAGAATTGTTCGATCATTAGCCTCCACATCTCAAAGTCATTCAACTTAAGCTTTGGAAGCTTAGCAGCAATGTTTGAGTTACTGGTTTCTGTCTCCATAGATTCTTCTGAGTGAACTAGAGTCTTCTAAATCAAAGTATCAAAACCTGGCTCTGATACCACTTGATGGATCTAAACACCTTGAACTTGTGTTAGATTGATACTTTGAGTTATATCACTAAGTATGCGGAATCTACTTAGTAACACTTAGAAGTTTGATTGTGAGTAAGACAGTTGTAAATGAATAAGAACAATGTATGTAAACAAACTATTAGCTCCAATATTATTAAAGATAATAATACGAGTGATCTTGATATCACTAGGGTTACACCTTGAAGCTCTAGAAAATGTATATCAAACCTTTAACCTAGGATCTCCTTTTATAGCACAAGGAGTCCTCTTCTACAAGATAAGTATAAAGCTAATAGAATAAGATATACACAAGATCTATTCTATATTTATCTAAAACACGTTTCCTAACAGTTATCTAATAAGCAGTGGTAA
This sequence comes from Artemisia argyi, assembly GCA_030686995.1. Lineage (NCBI taxonomy): Eukaryota > Viridiplantae > Streptophyta > Magnoliopsida > Asterales > Asteraceae > Artemisia > Artemisia argyi. Next base: position 171,263 of record JARVZY010010946.1, on the reverse strand, counting down.
TATATGTTCTTGCAGTGGTAATGAGTTTCCACTGCAAGTACAATCTTCTGCAGTTGTAACATCTTCTCTTAGCCGTGGTAACTGTTAGTATAATTCCCAACAGAACTCAATTTCCATTTGTTTTCCTTCACTCTCACAACCCTTAAAGTCCTTGTTACACAGTAAAAATCTCAAATAATATCCCAACATCTCTGACTCTCAATAGTTAGAACATGTGTGAATGTTTTGAAACTCAATATGAAATCATACGTTATATATATATAACGTATAACCTTTTTCTTCTTCACCACCTCTCACCCTCAACTCTCTAATATATTTCTAAACTCTTTGTGATCAGTAGAAAAGTCTCAAAGACCAGAAGTCATCACCATACTTCATTTCCAATTCATTCGAACTATGGGTTTATATATATGCGTAGTATATATTGATTTTAGTGAAGTTGTGAATCATCCTTGTGTTCTAGCCATCTCCTCGACTCTCTACCCACCCTAGAGGTGTAGTAAGTCGTCATCAACCCCTCTTGAAATCATTTCATACGTATTCCATATTCATGCATCATATGTTAATCATTTTCGAGTGTATAATCTTTATATATATATATATATATATATATATATATATATATATATATATATATATATATATATATATATATATATATATTTACGTACAATGTTTGAATATAGAACATAAAACGTGATTTGTCTACCTTGTGAAAGGCCTAGGAATCACAAAAGTTACTCGCGTCTCATTTATTTCCTTGATACATACTTAAAATCGAAACCCATTTGAAGCTAAATATACACGTTAAAAACATGAAAACATTTAAATTTCACCAAGTCTTTTAAACATAAATCTATCCTAAGTCGCCCCAAGAATGGCCTCGTAAAACAAAATCTAACTTAACGACCATACTATATTTTTACACGACCTCATAGACGCCATGACTAGCTACAACTTTCATAAAGATAACTTGTAAAAATAATCGCATCTCAACCTTCTAAATCGACCAAAGTGAATTGCAAAACTCGTACATATCATAAACACTTAGAATTTTTCTAAGTCTTTTTACTCAAAAAACTGCTCCAAATCACGACCAAAACGACCTTGTAAAACTCAATCCGACTTAATAACCACCCATTATTTTTACATAACCTGTTTCTCCTTACTACAAGCTACAAGTTTCGTGTTTATACTTTGTAATGATAAGCTCGTTTAGACCCTTTAAATTGGCCAAAGTAAAGTGATTTAATCCATTTTTAAAACTAATTATTAAAAGCTTAATGGACTGAAAAGCCCAATAAGCTGAATATAAGCACTCCGTATAAGCTAGACCAAAAAGCTATTTTGATATGATTTTATAACATTAAAAATGAGTCTAGGGATAAGCCCAACTTGTCTCAACGCTCACGGATCGTTAAACGTTAACGGGCCTTTAATTTAGCTCATTAAATCCCATTTATTGAAAAATAAGCTATTTTTGCAAATAAGCAGTTGAAATAAGTTTTAATAAGCTTCAATAAGCTCCAGAAAATTTAATATAATTTTTCCCATAATTTTTGAACGTTTTGACTAAAAATGTAACGCGACGACACCTAAAAGGACTAAAACTGCCAAACCTTAAAAACTTGGACTAAAACTGTCAAAACAGAAAGTTTAGGATAAAACTTGATATTATTTAATATTCCAAGCTTAGAATGCTATATTGGACATGTAGTGGACTATAATTGTAAATTATATATAAAAAGGACTAACGGTGTAACGCTAATGCCGTTAGTATAAAAAGTGTAAAAACTGGAAAAGGACAAGGACTAAACATATTCTATTTAACATTCTTATTTATTTTCTATTTTCGTAAATTATTTCATATGCATTTAAACTTTCATTTTTATTTATATATATATTATTTAACGTAACGTTAATAATATATATAACGATATTTCAAAAATTAATGTTATCGATAGATAATTTAAATAAAGTATTTTATCATATCATGCATGGCATAATAATTACACTGCACATCATCTATTCGTCATAACGAATAAATATTATTCGTTATTCGTTCGTATTTACCAAATAGTATTTGGTCAAATTCTCAGATAAATTTATTTATCAGGTTCCGAATCAAAGACGTTTCCATAAACATTCTCATAAATCTCATCCTACTTTACTTTTCATCATTCCCGTATCAATCAAGGTAAGTCATAGCCCCATTTTCAATAATTGTTTTTAACTCATTGGGGGAGATACATGCTTATATATACTTTGATAATTTGATAAGTATATGAATAAATTACATGATTCAAATCAATTTTCTTATTAATAATTATCTGATATGGTTTATAATTTAAGATGTGATATACACAATACTTGACGAAATACTTAATTGAAATACTGATACTCATATGATAATGTTTCCAATTTGATTATTGTGGTGTGTGATATATATATATATATATATATATATATATATATATATATATATATATATATATATATATATATATATATATATATATATATATATATATATATTTTACTGATGAATTACTTGACTGAAATACTGATACTCATATGATAATGTTTCCAATTCGATTATTGTGGTATGTGATACATATATGTTACTGGCGAAATACTTAACTGAATTACTGATACTAAGATGATACTGTTTCCAAATTGATTAATGTGGTATGATACTTGATTTTATGATGTTATCCTGAATGATCCCATTATTACCTTGATATTGCCTAAGTTACCTTATCGCCATAAAGTCCCTCAATCATGAGCCATTAATCACTGTTATGTGAGCGCGAATATAGTGAACAACTTCGAAACCAGTTAAGGATTGACCTCCTGTCCCACTAATACTTGAAGGAATGCCATATGCACATGGTTAGTCGTATTAGTCGTGATACACTATATTTGAGTAAAAATAGGAATTGACAAATCACTTATTACACGAAGGCGAAATTTATCATTGATTTGATAAAACACCCTTTTTGTTAACGTCTTGCATGTCATGAGGCTTGGGGCAATATCTATAAGGAAATGTATGTTTTCAACATATATTTAGATACAGCTGTATAGGAATTTAACCATACTTGAATTGTATATCTGATTAAATTAGCATCATGAGTTTCCAGCTCATGTTAGGATTATTGATTCCTTACTTGATTTTGATTGAATACTTATATGATTTATTTGTGATTATAGTCAACATTACTCAATACTTGTTTCAGTACTGTTTGTATTTATCATTACCAAATATTCCTGAAATCTATCAAAATAAATGGTTTTCCATAAAACTCTATGAACTCACCAACCTTTGTGTTGACACTTTTAGCATGTGTTTATCTCAGGTCCATAATAAGCAAGGATGGTACGGAGGAGCACGAATTCTTACAAAGGCTATAAATTTTACTATCATTCAAAACTTATTTAACAAACTTTGAAACCACTGGGACCTTATTTTGTAAACTCTGATATTCGAATGATAAATGTTTTAAAATGACTAAATTGATAATCATTTTCTACTGAAAAACTGTGAGCTATGAAGTAACACCCAATCTTTATTCCGCTGCAAATATTTTAAAATTGGGGGTGTTACATTTTGTATGATTACATAATGAGATTTCATATCTATTTATAATAGAACATGACTTAAACAATAAGTTGACAAAACCCTAATTCTAATAGACCATTAGCCTTTAGGCTTGAACCTTAACCTATCATCTAACACTTACTGAAATTGAATTTTAAGGACCCCTATATTAAAATATCTTTTTCTCTAAAAAAAATAAAATAAAAAAATAAAAATAAAAAATCTGTTAATTGATTATTAGATAGTTAACAAATAAGACTGTATACTGAAATGAAAAAAGAAGAAAATAATAAATAGTAAGGTTTGAGGCGACTTTTCTAAGTTGACAAAGAGGGTGTGTTTTGAAAAGTTTTGAAATGAAATTGTTCTTTACGAAAATGTAATAAAAAATTGTTATATATAGAAGGTGAAAATTGAAAAATAAATAAATTACAAAAAGTATTGGACAATTTTTGTAAGTTGGTAAATAACGGGCTAATCATTTGTAAATGTATCTAAATTGCCATATTTTTTAGCTTCATGTAGCAAATAATTTTTTTTTTCAAATTAATCCTTGAACTTTTGAAATTTGTCAACTTAGTATCTGATTTTACCTGCTCAGCAAGTCATTCAAGCGTGCAACTTGGGTTTTGGTTTTGATTTTGATTTGGGTCTATACAAAGAAATCATACCACAGAGATTGGTACAATGAAACAAAAAGGAAATCAAGTAACGTAGATATGTTTGTGTTCATACCTCTTTCCCGCTATAGTTTCATATAAACACTTAGTAAAAGTCAACTTCTATAGATACTAGAAATATAGAAAAAGAGATGCTCAAGGAAAATACTTCAAATACTATGATACTCGAAGGTAAAGGATTCTGAAATTCCTCTATACAGTCATCGCACCGTAGTCTGATCGAACTTCACTTATTGAATATGGCGTATATCCTAAATCATTTGCCATTTCATTAGAACGTAATGAAAGTCATAATTAGTCGAACTAAAAATCGCACTCCATTAATCAAATGCCCTTATTGTCACATAATATGCTTAAATATATGATAATCTAGAGTTTTTAATCTAGAGAGAGAAAGAGAGAGAAATGTTGGGAAGGTAAGGAAGAATTATCATTCGACACACACCCCTCAAGTGAGGAGGGGTAGGGTTTTTTATACCCAAACATGCATAAGTTACTTACCCTCCCAAATATACAAGTGTTGGGAGCGTGCACTAGTTCCTTCCCATCCAAACTTTATACATGTTGGGAGGTTGGTCACTAAATAGAAACATATTACATATTACTGCCAACATATTACATGAAAGATCCTACACTAATGATTTTCACTTTTATGCTCTAACAATCTCCCCTAAGGGTAGATCATTAGGGTCTTTCAGTGTAAAGGAAACTGGTCTTTGTAGCTTCGAGCGCCAGTGTATTGCTCAATGTGTTTCCACGATGATCGAAGTTCTAGTCTTTCCTTGATCACCTGCAAAACTCTCATCATCAGGTGATCAACATCCATCTCTAGTTGCTTGAACCACACTTAATCTAGTAGATCTTCAAGGTTTTCTTATATTCATGTCAAACTACCAAAACTAACTTGGCTACTTCACATGCTCTAAACAACCACTTCTCTTTGTGTTGGTTGCATACACTAAATAGTGATTCAATGCTTTCTTGATCAACTTCGGTCTTGAGGTTATGTCTGAGTCGACTAAAGTACATGTTTTCAATGTCATGAGGATGAAGGTTGACATAATCAGCTTTAGTAAACCAATAGTGTTCACTGTCATCTCTAATAACATGGAATTCCACGATCCATGACCAAATACGTATCCGGTTTCAACACTTACATAATCCATGATCTTGTGAGAAGAGTAAACAGATGACGTTATTTAGCCTCCCTTTGTCTTACTCTAAAGAAGCTTCTTGTTTGTTCATCCATATGGGTAATCCCAAGATATGCATCGACGTTGTACAACTATCGTTTCAGCTGAACTCTACAGAACTTCTTAGCCATATCACCTCTTTCCAAATGTCCTTTTGGAAATTCCTCAAACAAATCACTTCTCTTGATAGATGGTTTGTATTTGTCATGACTACACGTGAGGTACAATAGACCATATTGACATAATCTTTTAGTTCTAGAAAATTAAAATATGTAAGGATCTTTGAGTAAGGAAGGTTTGGGTGCAACTTTGAATTTCTTGAATATGTCTCTCATAATGCCATGTAGAGGCGCACCTATGTGCATTGTAGGTGGTGCATGGGTACCAGCTTAGAAAATAAGATCATTTATAGGCTATATGTGATTTTTTTTCAGGACCTACCTTAGATAAATGTAAGGAACCACCTTGAAATGAAACTGAGTTAGAAGAAATTGAAAAAAAAATGAGAATTTGTAAAAAAATAAATAAATAAATAAATAAATAAAATGTTATGTGGAACTAATAAGACATATGGAAATGGAGGAAGATAGAAATAAAGTTGGTAACTTAAGGAAGATAAAATGATAAATAAAATAGTATTATTTTGCCTCAGAGAAATAGAAGTAGGAATTTTTTGATATTGGGTAATTTGACTTTTCTACAAGCCCAATGTCATTTGAAGTAAATAAAAATGATTGGTTGTTAAAATGGTTTTATGGATATTGTTTATGTGTAGAGCTTGTACTTTTTCTTTTTTAGGATTTAAAATCTTAACATTATAGAATACAATATTCATAAGTAAACACTAAAAAGTTATTAATAACATATTGTGTTTTTAACATTTGGCTTAGTTTTAAATAACAAAAGTAACGGGGTATATATAAGGAGGCTCTTAGGTATTTTATCTTTGCGTGTCTGATAAGGATTTAAAACATACCTTTTTAGCGAGTCATTTAGTCCCTAAACTCATACATACGTGATCAATTATTTCCCTAATCGTTTCTTTTCACATTTTAGGTACTTGGGACGCAAAAGTTGGAAATCAATGTGATTTTGGCTATTTTAGACAAGAATACAAAGAAAACAACCAAGTCACGATTTCTTCATAAAAGGGGGATCTGACTGTGTCACATGCTACAACATTAGGCCGTCACTTGCATTTGGACGAGAAGATTTGATGAAATTGTACAAGTGACGGCTCAAATATTTATGAGAGTTTAGAAGCTGACAGCGTCACCACCAACTAGACAGTCCATGTCAGCATCACTAATCAACAAGCGATGATGTCACAATGGCAACACAACTGTAGAAGAAACCCTAATGACGGCGGACTGGTGGCGTCACAACCATAAAGTGACGGCGTCACCTATGTAAAACTATATATACTTTTGCATGTTTTTCATAATTTGTATAACACTGTGACACTTCAAAAATTTCATGTCATTAATCTTAATAGTATTTAACTATTCTACTTTTAAATAATTAACTTCGTCGGAAGTTATCCGAGTTTCGTCATAACATGTTCAATTAATTCAACCACGACTATACTATGCCCACTCTACATTTTTATGCATTTTTGGTTCCTTACAATCCTATTTTAAAAGTCATAATTAACTTTTTCCAATTTTACATAAACCTTGCACCTTTTACTTTTTACGTGATTTAAATTTTACGTTTTAGGGTTTTAACAACGTGAACCAACCCTAGACTATGATAATTTTACCTATTTTATGCATTTTAACCTATTTTCATGTTTACAAGTGAGTTTTATACTTGTCATTTTATTTTTATAGTTTATGTCACTTTTATTAAGAACCGGTGTCACCAAACACGTTTTCAACTCACGGTTTCAGTTTTAACGATGTTTAAACCCTTCGATGAACTCACCACTCATCTAAAATACTTAAATAGGTTATGTTAATAAGTTTTAACATTTTTATAAGTTTTGTATTTTTACGTTACCCAGTTTACATTAAACGTCTTAAAAACTTTACGTTTTCAATTACCGGGAGCAAACTACACATTATAACACACTAATAACCAAAACTTATCACCATAACCCACTAAATCCCCCCCTCACCCACCATATTACACGTCCAAACCACAAGGGCACTTGTCCTTATGGTATCACACCTTACATAACACTACAACATTTGTAATCCACTAGTTTCTTACATATTTAAAGTTCAAATACTCTATTTCTTGTTTGTATCACCAAGTTTTTGCTCCATCTTTTGATCCCTCTTGCTTACCAACGACCAATAACAGCTCTAAACACCATTTTATTTCTATTTTACCAAACATATTGATCTTGGATTGAAGTTGTTGTAATTCCTAGCTTGTTCTTGGGTTTGTTTCTTCATAATCACCATCAAACATCATCATCATCAACATCAATTTTTCTTGAGTTCTTTAAAGATTTCAAGAGTTTTAAGAAGTGTTCTTGCAAGGTTATTAAGGTTGGGTAAAAGAATTGGAAGCTTGGGTTTAGTTGGTGACTCTAGGATTAGTGTTCATATTTTTGTTCTTGATCTCTTGTTTGATCCTTCTTATTCTTCAACCATTGTAAGGAACCAATTAATTGTTATAGTTTAACAATCAAAAACACATATTTCGGAAGCGTAGGATCAAGTATAACACATAAATATTAACCAAAACGTAAATAGTAAACGTACCCGATGCACTTCAAATAAACCTTGATTCTTGGACAATATAGATCAATGATAAACCCCTTACCGTTTTGTTTATCGATCTCTTGATAATTACTAAAGTAAGTAATTACCTCGTTCTTGTACACACAAACTCCAACGAATAAAGGTTGTTGCAAGTAAACAAATCACTTAATATTTTTCACTTGGAAAAATCGAACCACAAACCCTAGGGAAGGGGATCCGATCGGCCAAGACAAAAGAAAAGGAAAAACAAAGGTTTTAGGGTTAGAGTGTGTGCACAAAAGATTGTTAAGTCTAACCCCAAGGCCTTGTATTTATACTAGGTGATTTCTTGGTGACCAAGCAAGGGTGGGTCGACCCTTTTGATGGGCTTCGACCGGCCATAGAACCCCAAGGGGGTTTCTAGAACCTCCTTGACTCCCAAGTTACACTCTAGTCCTTGTTTTTCTTATTTAACGATAGTTAGTCCATACGGTTAACAACTAACGACCGTTTAGTCCATTAAGTGACATAAATATATATATTTCATACATTTAATAAATATATAAATTTATTTACATTATTCTTGTTTGTAAAGTGTGCAATCCCGAGGTCTCGTGTTCGATCCTAGACATTTACCTATTAATGTTTATACGTAACATTTAACAGCTCCCACTCGTATATTCATTAATAGTAAAATGACATTGGTTAGCGTCTTGCAACACTCCAATGCCCCTAGTTCAAACCGAGCTAGGTTTCCTGGAAAAACCTTTAATGATTCATCATTATAATTATCCTTTCATTACTAATACCACATTAATAAAGATGTGAGTTCCTTTATTAAAATTCTGTTTCTCGTTTCTTTATGATTGAACAAAATTACCAAAACATCTGAACGTATTCCAGATAGACTTTGGGCATGGCCATGCAAACATTTTGTCAACCCTCCGAGGGGCCCAGCAGTATTAAACTTCTGAACAAATCAGAAGGAATGAATTCTCTCTTGACTACAAGAATAACCCATGAACTTTGCAACACTTCTGAAAACAATCCTTATGACTCCCTGTTACGGTGAGCGGTAGATTGCTTCACAAAAATGCACTACATCCATGACACTTATCTGATATCTCAAGTCTGAGGATAACTTTAAATATGATTCTCACATTACATATTAAATCATATTGTTGGGATAAGTCCAATATTCAATTCATCGAATATTATGTGAAATTGGTATGACTACGCATCAATATACTTTCAAGTATATTCTAAAACCAATACTCAAATTTATCTTAGTTTAATGATATTCCCATATCATTAATCGACAATGGACATTTAGAATAATAAATTATTCAAGGATCTTAAACATGCAAATATAGGATATATTATTAAGACAATGATAAATAAACATAAAACTTATTTTATTCCATTAAAATAATAATTGTACATTACATCCTTTATCCAAATACTAATCACAAATGGGCATGAAACTTTCAGCTAATCTAAGTCCTACACCTGCAGCATGCTTGTAAAGCTTAGTGCCAGGTAAAGGCTTTGTTAATTGATCCGCCAAGTTATCATCTGTGTGAACTTTGAGCATTTCGATTTCACCTATTTCGACTTGTTCTCGAACATAGTGATGCTTAATCGGGAAATGTCTGGTGCCTCTCATGATTCCAGGCTCATTGGCAAATGTGATTGCAGCAGAATTGTCACAATACATTTTAATAGGTCTTTGAATCGAAGGCATGACTCCAAGCCCCGAGACAAACTTCCTAATCCAAACAGCTTCCATTGCAGCTTCCGAAGCAGCTATATACTCACTTTCTGTAGCAGACATCGCAAGTACACTCTGTTTTCTGCTCCTCCAATCCACTGCTCCTCCATTAATGACAAAGACATAACCCGTCTGAGACTTCGTATCATCCTTATCACCTTTCCAAGAAGCATCGCAGTAACCTGTAACATCAAGTTCTGCCGATGGATTTCCCCCATAAACCAAAAACATATCCTTAGTTGCCCTAAGGTACTTAAGAATATTCTTAACAGCAGTCCAGTGAGCTACACCTGGGTTTTGCTGATATCGACTGGTTAAATTCTGAGCAAACGCTACATCAGGTCTTGTACTTTTCACCGCATACATAATAGATCCCACAGCCGAAGCATAAGGGACTCTTTTCATGCGTTGCACCTCTTCAGGTGTTGAAGCACAAACCTTGTTGCTCAAGCCATGTTGCTCTTGCATCGGCAAATATCCTTTCTTGGAATTTTGCATATTGAATCTCTTCAATATTTTATCAATGTAAGCACTTTGGCTTAATCCAATTAATCGCTGAGATCTATCTCTATAAATCTTGATTCCCAGAATAAATGCAGCTTCCCCTAAATCTTTCATAGAAAAACAACTTCCAAGATACTCCTTAACCTTTTGTAGACTTGGAATGTCGTTCCCCATGATCAATATGTCATCAACATATAATATAAGGAAAATCACATTACTCCCACTAACTTTGTGATATACACATGGCTCATCAAGATTTTTAGTGAATCCATACTTTTTAATCTCACCATCAAATCTCTTATTCCATTGTCGTGATGCTTGCTTTAATCCATAAATGGATCTTTTAAGCTTGCATACACGATTTGGAAATTCTGGATTTACATACCCCTCAGGCTGCGCCATATAGATGTCCTCATCTAGGCGACCATTTAAGAAGGCGGTTTTAACATCCATTTGCCAAATCTCATAGTCATAGTAAGCGGCTATGGCTATAAGAATCCTAATTGCCCTTATGTCAGCTACAGGAGAAAAGGTCTCCTCATAGTCAACACCAAATGTTTGTGTATAGCCTTTAGCTACACAACGGGCCTTATAGGTGTGTACAACGCCATCCATGTCAGTCTTTTTCTTGTAGAGCCATTTACTCCCAACTAGTTTGGCACCCGGAGGTAGGTCTACTTCTTCCCAGACATCATTGTCTTCCATGGATTGCATTTCCCCATCCATAGCTTCTTTCCACTTGGCCTTTTCAGGACCATTCATGGCAGCTTTATAACTTGTAGGCTCATCAAGATCACCCAGTATGTACTCATCACTCTCTACATTAAGACATAGACGAGTAGGAGCTTTTACTGGTCTTGTTGACCTACGAATGGGAATCACTTCAACTTCAGGTGGAGGACCTAAGCTTTCAGGTTCTACCGGAAGTTGGTTAGTGTTTTCAGAAGGTTCTACATCTTCATGACCGTCTTCCAGATCATATATTCTCCCACTGAATTCTTGAGATATGAGCTCCCTTTCAAGGAAGTCTCCATACCTTGCAACAAATACTTTGTTTTCAGGTGGGTAATAAAAGTAGTATCCCATAGTTTCCTTAGGGTATCCTACGAAGATGCACTTCACAGATCTTTGTTGGAGTTTGTCTGCTGAGTCACGTTTAACATACGCCTCACAACCCCAGACCTTAAGATAAGACAGGTTAGGAGCTTTACCAGTCCATACCTCATATGGTGTCTTATCAACCTTCTTTGTTGGAACCATATTTAGAATGCGAACCGCAGATTCTAAGGCATAATCCCAAAACGAGAGAGGAAGAGTTGTTAGATTAAACATAGATCGTATCATGTCTTGCAATGTACGATTCCTTCTCTCAGATACACCATTTTGTTGTGGAGTATATGGAGAAGTAAGGTGCTGGACAATTCCCTCCTTTGCTAGATAATCTATGAACTCCTGACTCAGGTATTCACCACCTCTATCGGATCGAAGAGCTTTAATCTTCTTTCCAAGTTGCAACTCTACTTCTGCTTTAAACACTTTGAATGTTTCAAACACCTCATGTTTATGTTTAAGTAAATAAACATAACCATAACGGCTGTAATCATCCGTAAATGTTAAGAAGTAGCTAGCACCCCTCCTTGACACATGTCTAAGTGGTCCACACACATCTGTGTGAATAAGACCAAGTAGATCATTAGCCCTTTCAATCCTATTTTTAAAGGGTTTCTTAGTCATCTTCCCAGCAATGCAAGATTCGCATTTATCAAATGATTCATCATTGATCTTATTTAAAAGCCCATCATGTTGCAGCTTTTTCATGCGATCTTTGCCAATGTGAGCAAGTCGACAATGCCAAAGATAAGACGAATCCAGACCTTTCTTGATTCTCTTATTGTTGATGCTATACATCGAATTATTTGTAACAAAAGCATTATCATTATCATTCATATCAATTTCAAATACACCATTCACAGCAATAGCATTAAAATAAAAAACATTATTTAAAGAAACCGAAATTCCATTGCTTGAAATAGTATGCTCAAAACCAAGGTTTAACAAACATGAAAATGAAATTACACCTCTAACAATTGACGGTGCATAATGACAATTATTTAAAGATAGTACTAGGCCCGAAGGCAACACTAAATTAAATACTCCTATAGCTTCAACTCCTGCATGCGCTCCGTTACCAACGTGCAAGAATTGTTGTCCATAGGCCAGCTTTTTCTCAACTCTAAACCCCTGCATGGTATTGCAGATATGAATGCCACATCCAGTATCATATACCCATGAATTCAATTTAGGAGTAAGAGTGAATAATTCAATCATAAAGAACGCACCTGATGAGCTGGGGTTACCAGCATCATTCCCCTGCTTCTTGAGTCGCAAGTCATGAATGTAGAGAGGGCAATTGCGCTTCCAATGGCCCTTTTCATGACAATGGTGACAAGCCTGATCCTTCCTGTTTGGCGGATTCACCTTGTTCTGCTTAGGCTGATGTTGTTTCATCTTGGGTTCAGGTTGATAGGCCATGACCTGCTTGCCTTTGTTAACCTTCCCTTTGCCTTTGTTCACATGCGATTTCTTCTGGATTCTTCCCCCATGAATTGCCAACACTTGCGGGGTGGGATTCTTGACCTTGGCTGGTAGACCTTTCTCATAATCAACAAGCAATGCGAGTAATTCTGAGACTGTCTTCCCCGAGCAATGCATGTTGAAGTTCTGCACAAAACCAGCAAAATCCTTGTTAAGGGATCTGTTGATCAAGTGCACTTGCACATTCTCGGGGTAACCAAAACCAATTCTGTGAAGTTGATCAAAGGAATCCTTCATCTCATCCACATAATCGGCTACTGGTTTACCATCACCATGCTTGCAGTTGTGTAGCTTGTCAAGTTCATCATACAATTCAACTGCAGGTGACTTCTCATAAGATTGCCTGAGGTTATCAAGCATATTCTTAGGAGACGCATACTCATACTTCTTTTGTAATTGAGCATTCATGCTAGTGAGCATTAGACAAGCAACCTCATTGTACTTAGCATTTGTCACCTTCCATTCTGCCTTTGCTTCAGGTGTTGCCGTAGCAACAGGTTCAGCAGGGCATTCCTGGGTCACATAATCCATCTTACCAGACGCCCTCAAGACAATTCTGAGCGAACGGTACCAGTCATTGAAATTCTTTCCTGTGAGTTTCTCTCTCTCAAGATGACTCTTGAAAGCATTAATCACAGTTTGGTTATCGGGTTGAGCCATATCTACAGATAAAGTTCAAATATTAGTATTTTCGATAATCAATATCTTCAAGAAAATAAAATACCCAAGGCTATATTCATATAACCAACTAATTTTCTTGAAAATCTAGGATCTATCTTTACATAGTTTCACCACACCAGTTGATCTGCTAGTGGTAAAAGTACAAAAGATAGTAATCTGTCGAACAATAATTGGCAAACAAGATTTCCAATTCTTAGATCATTATGGGATTTACTCAAATTGATTCATCAATTTGCCTTTGTAAGCATGTTTCATCCCATCTCATGCCTTAAGTTCTAGGTCTCACGCACAACTTAATTAAGTCGTCTACCTTAGAAACTGTAAAATTACAATTATGGTCTCACGCGTTAAAAGAATTTTACCTTGTTATAGTAATTTAGCCTAGGTCTCACGTTTACTAAATTAAAATTCCAAGTGTTTCTTATAGGTAGATGGCACGTAACTTAAATTTTAAGGGTATTAATTTTTGATATGTCAATCAAAATTATGCACAAAGATGCATGCACTCATCTTTATAACATAAGTTTTCATAAAAACTTTTTATGTCCGATTCCTGAAATTAATACACAAAGTTTTACTTGAGGTTTATGCCAAAACCCTAAGATGACTTTCTACAACATATAATTTTAAAAGTAATTCGTTTAAGATATATTCAAGATTGTGATAACCAAGGCAGACTCTAAGGCTCTTTTCTAAGCCTTCAAATCACGGTTATGAATATCATCTTAAAAGACTTAGTTTTAAAAGTATATTTGCACAAAACATCATTCAAGCAAAAGTTTATGGATTCAATCTCAAAATAGTAATAAAGTTTGAATAATGCTAGTCTCGACTGGGAGCTGATTACCGTGCGAATCGGACCACGATTGTCATAAGACCATTGCAATATTCTTACTTTATCACTTTAGGGTTTCACAATTATTAGTCCGTTTTAATTTTCTTTATGAAAACACCCTTTTATTGCTTACATCAAGTCCAACTAAAAACAATAAAACAAGTAGCAAAGAAAATCAAACAAACAATAATAATATAAGTGAAACAATTAGCCACATGCAAACCATATTAGAAAAGATCCTAATAAAATCAATTCTAGGTATAATAACGCATGTAATCAACTAAGGCCTTCACCTCTTAATGGAGGTGAGCCACATACATTGACGAATCAATTGCGTAGGCCAAAGCTAAAAACACACCACATAGCATATAAAATAGATTTTAATATATATTGGAGTCTTCCCCAATTTAAGATCTATCTAAACATGTGACAACAAAACAAGATCCATGACAAACATGCATGTAAGTCACGGATTAAAACCTAACAATTAGCAATTAGGTCACAAGATACGTTCAATTAACCGGTTAATGACCTAGGGTTTCTAGTGATTACACATAATCAAGAAAACCACAAAACCCTAATTAGGGTTTCATGGGAAAATCGACCCCCCCCCCCCAAAATTAGGGTTAGGGTTTCGAAATTTTTTGTAAAAAAAAATAGGAAAAACCCTAGATCAAAAAAAACATGTATCTAAAACAATTAAAGATCCGGTTTTTATTACGTTTTAGTAATCAATTACATGTTATACATGGCTCGTGATGCCACTGTTATAGTTTAACAATCAAAAACACATATTTCGGAAGCGTAGGATCAAGTATAACACATAAATATTAACCAAAACGTAAATAGTAAACGTACCCGATGCACTTCAAATAAACCTTGATTCTTGGACAATATAGATCAATGATAAACCCCTTACCGTTTTGTTTATCGATCTCTTGATAATTACTAAAGTAAGTAATTACCTCGTTCTTGTACACACAAACTCCAACGAATAAAGGTTGTTGCAAGTAAACAAATCACTTAATATTTTTCACTTGGAAAAATCGAACCACAAACCCTAGGGAAGGGGATCCGATCGGCCAAGACAAAAGAAAAGGAAAAACAAAGGTTTTAGGGTTAGAGTGTGTGCACAAAAGATTGTTAAGTCTAACCCCAAGGCCTTGTATTTATACTAGGTGATTTCTTGGTGACCAAGCAAGGGTGGGTCGACCCTTTTGATGGGCTTCGACCGGCCATAGAACCCCAAGGGGGTTTCTAGAACCTCCTTGACTCCCAAGTTACACTCTAGTCCTTGTTTTTCTTATTTAACGATAGTTAGTCCATACGGTTAACAACTAACGACCGTTTAGTCCATTAAGTGACATAAATATATATATTTCATACATTTAATAAATATATAAATTTATTTACATTATTCTTGTTTGTAAAGTGTGCAATCCCGAGGTCTCGTGTTCGATCCTAGACATTTACCTATTAATGTTTATACGTAACATTTAACATTAATCTCATTTCATTTTCACCTCTGTAACTTTATTATTTCATGATGTACTTGTATATTATATAAGTTATTATGCTTGGTTAGGCTTGCTACATAAGCTAGATCAATAGAAAATCACTCAAGGACTTAACATGCAAAACAGTTTTTGTACTCAGGGGTAAAAACGGAATAAACTGATTTAATCAGTAAACATTGGACCTAAACTAAAAATATTTAGTTGTAACCCTATGTCTTGTGGTCATTTTGACGGGTATTTCATCGAATAACTCATTACGATGATTAAACTAGAAATATTTTCGTGAAACATGCCAGATTCTGAGTAGCAGATTTAAATGGTAAAAAGCTCAGTGATATGTTCATTTTCACTACTTGGCCCAGTTTTATGAAATGTAGGTAACATCTTAACTTAAACGTGGCCAAAAACGGGGAACAAATCGGGTTAGTAAAACTCTAGATATCGCACTTTTCGTGAGACCATTGAAAATTTGAAAGCTGAATGGATTGATTGTTTGGGTAAATGGACTGTTTTGCTAATGTTACATAATTTTTGGCCAAGTGGGACCCACAAATCTCGTTAATACAGAAGTAGACCTTTCCGGGGATATAAGGAACGAGACTTGTGGACTTACGGTTTGCAAATGATGATTTCCTAAACATAGACAAGTTATTTAAATGCTAACAGCACTAGGTATAAAATGAGTATAAATTGTTTTACACTTTATAAAGTTGGACCTTTAAAACATTTTGAACCCCCCTAATATATTTTGAACCCTGAGGCCTAAAGTGAACCTTTTTGACCAAAAACTTGACCCATGGACTAAACTTGAACCTTAGAATTAATTTAAACTTTTACATCAAAATTGAACTTGGGGTAAATGTAAGTTTCATACTTATATAAATACAAGGGTACATTTTTGGGTAATTTGTAAGTAATTAACTTAAACCTTGTGATGTATCTAGGAATATTGTACCAAGCTTAAGTAAGATCATATTCTATATATTACCAAAAGTACATCGATATCTATTTTCATAAACTAAGACAACGTATATTATTTAGGTTCATCATAGAGCTTTTGCGGCTATTCCTTCACTTGCTTGTTCATTGCTATTTTCTTTGCTTTAAGGTGAGTTCATAGCCTCGCCTTTACTTACTTAAATGTTTTATAAACCTCGCGAGGGGGATACATGCTAGTTTTTACAAACTGAATACAAGTAGTTTTTGGTATGCTGGACCCGATTATATGATTATAGTGATTGAATGCTTCTTGCCAATTAAGTCCCCACCATGAAACCGTTAATTCCGTAGGGAAACGCTATTATTATGGATATGCATATTAGGCTTGGCCGGCTTTGACTGGGTACGGTCACATAATCTTGAGAGTTTGGGGTAAACTGGCAATTTTTACCTCGGGGCACAAAATCATGGTTAAGGTTTCGGTTTCATAAATCTCAATACTATAATCTGATTACCCGACATGTATTTGTTATATGTCTATTGATAAATAATGCTTGTATTCAACTTATTACTTATTAAACTCTATGAATTCACTCAACTTTATGTTGACTTTTTAGCATGTATTTTCTCAGGTATTATTTTGCTAGCTGAGCATTGGGAGCAATCGGAGTCGCGCGGATATCAAACATTGAAGGACTTGTTTTCTTCACATTCGATAATTATTTTCTTTAAATATGCAAATGAGTCATTTTTGAACTCTCGTAACTTAAGTTTTAAATATAAATTGTTGGGACCTTTGTACTCTGATTTATCAAATCGAATGTGACATTTTATTAAACGTATCTTTTGAGGTCGTTTTATGTAACTTGTTTTTATGAATTATGAAGTGACACCCAAATTGGTATTCCGCTGCGTTGTAAATTTTGGGGGTGTGACAGAATGGTATCAGAGCATTAGTTATAGCGAATTAGGTCGTTTTCAAAACCTAAACTATGACTGATTTTCAAAATTTTTTTTAAGTCTTTCACCATTGTTCGATATCCGCACACGCTTGCTCCCAGGTAACTTATATGCTCTATTTTGCATCAATACTTCTATTATATGACTAATGAATATATCTCCTAGTCATGATTTTGCTCTCTCATGCCTACTCTTACATTCTTGTGATCTATGAAATTTTTTTTTAAGACATTGTGGGTTACACAATGGTCTCATTTACTTCATTAACATTGTGAGTTGCACAATGGTTTCTTTTATTTGTCAGACATTGTAGGTGATTACAATGGTCTATAAACTCTTTCATAACCTTATATACTATCATTACATCTAGCGGCGAAACTCGTTACAATTTATCAATTCCTCTTGATTTCTTTACTCCCCGTAAACTTATGTTTCCTGAGCATTTCTGCATTTTTTTTCAAATTGATACAAATTATATAGAAGACTATCTATATACACTTGATTTTCTCTTGACTATTTATACCTATTTACAAGAGCGTTACTTTTTATTTGTATAAGGATATTTATTATAAACGTTTTATCCGACTCTTTACACTCAGTCTCTATAGCACCATGTCAATAAATTACCCCACTACTACCTTACAAACTAATAACATGATGCACCACTATTTTAGCTCTGACTAGTTCAGAATTTACTATTTTGTTACCCCTTTACAAATTATTTGGTAAATTACCTTGTAAAACTAGTTTACTACCATCTTTTAAACCATTTTCGCTAAAATTTTAATACAATGCTTTCCACTCTCTTACAAACTACTTTACCATCATCTATAAACTAAATTACTCGTTTACTTTAACCTCTTATGAACGATGTGGTGATCTCTGAAACATTTTCGCTACTTTAATTTATTTCCTTTTGATGATATTAACATTCGGTGTACTTTGTCAATTCCACTAGCTATTTTATTATTCAACTCTGAGTGTGAACATTCTTCTTATGCCTTTGAACCGCGTATGTTGTTTTCATTATCCATTGTTTTGAAATCTTCCAATTGATGGGAGTACGACCTTAACTTGTCATCCCGGATCATGCCATCCTTTGGCACTTACCGTTGCGAATGCGATTGACTAATGTCATATTATTATTCTCGTTACTTCTCATGATTTTGATGAATCATGTCGTTAATTAGACATCCTTTTATTTATTATAGCACTTAATCTTGTTGTGTATTTTTTTAGTGATGGACATACTTAAGTAGGATGATTTATAATCGTCTTATTGAAATGAATTGGGATGCTTCTTCATTTGAATAAGAAAATTATAAACCGCCGAACCATAAATTCATAAATTTTCACTTACATGGATTGGGACGCCTCTTTATGTAAATGACGAGTTATGAATAAGTGGGCTTATGTGTATCCACCATAGCGTGTGTACGAATCATTCTTTGGGCTATGAACTCCTCTCGACTCGTAATTTGTTATGTGGATTTTTCCGATTTTGTATCAACCGCCGCGAGCTTGATAAGCTAATAGTAATGTACTATTATCCGCTTTCACGAATTGACGACTTGATAAATTCCTTGTCTCCTATTGTCTTATCACCAACACTTTTATTCAACCTTTCCTTTAAGGACCCTCATGACATTCTATTCGTTCCCTCGTACCATTGCTTACACATTAGGTGATTTCTATCACTTGTTCTATCTTCGTTGCTACCTTTTTACTTTGTCAAAATCCCGAGCACAAAATGCATTAAGCACCTAATGGACTTCAATAAAAAATTTATGCGTCTTTATGAAAATTTTACAAATACTTCACAAGTGTTTAAATTACCAAAATGACCTTCTTAAGTTAAAAAGTCGGTTCTAACCACCCTCTTTTGTAAAAATTATAACCAATATTTATAATGACACAATGCCCTATATTTCAAATTACACTTTTTATACATTATATTTTAATCACGTCTTGAGGATATGACTGATTTAAACTTCGTTTCAACTAATGATTCCTAAAAATTTGAAAACAGACATTCTACAATCACAACCATAAACCCGAGTTTCAACATGGTTTTTATACATGCTTCCTTCCCAAAAATCTTTAAAACGACCAAAAATGATTAAGAAGAATTGAGCGCCGGGACGTCGCTCTCTTAAGGGGTACGTGCTGTGACACTTCAAAAATTTCATGTCATTAATCTTAATAGTATTTAACTATTCTACTTTTAAATAATTAACTTCGTCGGAAGTTATCCGAGTTTCGTCATAACATGTTCAATTAATTCAACCACGACTATACTATGCCCACTCTACATTTTTATGCATTTTTGGTTCCTTACAATCCTATTTTAAAAGTCATAATTAACTTTTTCCAATTTTACATAAACCTTGCACCTTTTACTTTTTACGTGATTTAAATTTTACGTTTTAGGGTTTTAACAACGTGAACCAACCCTAGACTATGATAATTTTACCTATTTTATGCATTTTAACCTATTTTCATGTTTACAAGTGAGTTTTATACTTGTCATTTTATTTTTATAGTTTATGTCACTTTTATTAAGAACCGGTGTCACCAAACACGTTTTCAACTCACGGTTTCAGTTTTAACGATGTTTAAACCCTTCGATGAACTCACCACTCATCTAAAATACTTAAATAGGTTATGTTAATAAGTTTTAACATTTTTATAAGTTTTGTATTTTTACGTTACCCAGTTTACATTAAACGTCTTAAAAACTTTACGTTTTCAATTACCGGGAGCAAACTACACATTATAACACACTAATAACCAAAACTTATCACCATAACCCACTAAATCCCCCCCTCACCCACCATATTACACGTCCAAACCACAAGGGCACTTGTCCTTATGGTATCACACCTTACATAACACTACAACATTTGTAATCCACTAGTTTCTTACATATTTAAAGTTCAAATACTCTATTTCTTGTTTGTATCACCAAGTTTTTGCTCCATCTTTTGATCCCTCTTGCTTACCAACGACCAATAACAGCTCTAAACACCATTTTATTTCTATTTTACCAAACATATTGATCTTGGATTGAAGTTGTTGTAATTCCTAGCTTGTTCTTGGGTTTGTTTCTTCATAATCACCATCAAACATCATCATCATCAACATCAATTTTTCTTGAGTTCTTTAAAGATTTCAAGAGTTTTAAGAAGTGTTCTTGCAAGGTTATTAAGGTTGGGTAAAAGAATTGGAAGCTTGGGTTTAGTTGGTGACTCTAGGATTAGTGTTCATATTTTTGTTCTTGATCTCTTGTTTGATCCTTCTTATTCTTCAACCATTGTAAGGAACCAATTAATCTCATTTCATTTTCACCTCTGTAACTTTATTATTTCATGATGTACTTGTATATTATATAAGTTATTATGCTTGGTTAGGCTTGGTACATAAGCTAGATCAATAGAAAATCACTCAAGGACTTAACATGC
Organism: Artemisia argyi; assembly: GCA_030686995.1. Taxonomy (NCBI): domain Eukaryota; kingdom Viridiplantae; phylum Streptophyta; class Magnoliopsida; order Asterales; family Asteraceae; genus Artemisia; species Artemisia argyi. Next base: position 149,833 of record JARVZY010010946.1, on the reverse strand, counting down.
AAAACAGTTTTTGTACTCAGGGGTAAAAACGGAATAAACTGATTTAATCAGTAAACATTGGACCTAAACTAAAAATATTTAGTTGTAACCCTATGTCTTGTGGTCATTTTGACGGGTATTTCATCGAATAACTCATTACGATGATTAAACTAGAAATATTTTCGTGAAACATGCCAGATTCTGAGTAGCAGATTTAAATGGTAAAAAGCTCAGTGATATGTTCATTTTCACTACTTGGCCCAGTTTTATGAAATGTAGGTAACATCTTAACTTAAACGTGGCCAAAAACGGGGAACAAATCGGGTTAGTAAAACTCTAGATATCGCACTTTTCGTGAGACCATTGAAAATTTGAAAGCTGAATGGATTGATTGTTTGGGTAAATGGACTGTTTTGCTAATGTTACATAATTTTTGGCCAAGTGGGACCCACAAATCTTGTTAATACAGAAGTAGACCTTTCCGGGGATATAAGGAACGAGACTTGTGGACTTACGGTTTGCAAATGATGATTTCCTAAACATAGACAAGTTATTTAAATGCTAACAGCACTAGGTATAAAATGAGTATAAATTGTTTTACACTTTATAAAGTTGGACCTTTAAAACATTTTGAACCCCCCTAATATATTTTGAACCCTGAGGCCTAAAGTGAACCTTTTTGACCAAAAACTTGACCCATGGACTAAACTTGAACCTTAGAATTAATTTGAACTTTTACATCAAAATTGAACTTGGGGTAAATGTAAGTTTCATACTTATATAAATACAAGGGTACATTTTTGGGTAATTTGTAAGTAATTAACTTAAACCTTGTGATGTATCTAGGAATATTGTACCAAGCTTAAGTAAGATCATATTCTATATATTACCAAAAGTACATCGATATCTATTTTCATAAACTAAGACAACGTATATTATTTAGGTTCATCATAGAGCTTTTGCGGCTATTCCTTCACTTGCTTGTTCATTGCTATTTTCTTTGCTTTAAGGTGAGTTCATAGCCTCGCCTTTACTTACTTAAATGTTTTATAAACCTCGCGAGGGGGATACATGCTAGTTTTTACAAACTGAATACAAGTAGTTTTTGGTATGCTGGACCCGATTATATGATTATAGTGATTGAATGCTTCTTGCCAATTAAGTCCCCACCATGAAACCGTTAATTCCGTAGGGAAACGCTATTATTATGGATATGCATATTAGGCTTGGCCGGCTTTGACTGGGTACGGTCACATAATCTTGAGAGTTTGGGGTAAACTGGCAATTTTTACCTCGGGGCACAAAATCATGGTTAAGGTTTCGGTTTCATAAATCTCAATACTATAATCTGATTACCCGACATGTATTTGTTATATGTCTATTGATAAATAATGCTTGTATTCAACTTATTACTTATTAAACTCTATGAATTCACTCAACTTTATGTTGACTTTTTAGCATGTATTTTCTCAGGTATTATTTTGCTAGCTGAGCATTGGGAGCAATCGGAGTCGCGCGGATATCAAACATTGAAGGACTTGTTTTCTTCACATTCGATAATTATTTTCTTTAAATATGCAAATGAGTCATTTCTGAACTCTTGTAACTTAAGTTTTAAATATAAATTGTTGGGACCTTTGTACTCTGATTTATCAAATCGAATGTGACATTTTATTAAACGTATCTTTTGAGGTCGTTTTATGTAACTTGTTTTTATGAATTATGAAGTGACACCCAAATTGGTATTCTGCTGCGTTGTAAATTTTGGGGGTGTGACAAACACTATTAGGTTTCACCTTGGAGACTATTTTAGCAACTTTTGTAAAGGTTTTTCAGCCACCAAAACCTATGTTTAATTGAAGTTAAGTTAATCCTCTTTAATAATTCAATATGTTTATGTATTGTTTAATTATATGTGTTTCTTCTCTTCTATTTAACATGCTCGGCTAAATTAATTAGTGTTTGTTTAGGTCTAATGAAACCTAGTTGCTAATTATTGGTTTTCATCTCTTTTTTAATTGGTTGCCTCGCGTTAGGAGTTGGAAAACCGGCTTCCTTCTTATATGTAATAGCTTGTCCATCTTACTAAACACAACACTAGAGTGCACTAGCGGTTTTTCTCGTTGTATTTCTTGCATGAATTGCGGCTGGTCGATAGTAGGAATTTTAATGACCTTAAGATTCTTAAAGGAAACCTATACGTTCATAAAGTTAGGGCATATGGTACCTCCCTACGACCAATATTAAGGAATACAGCGTGCCAATTAAAACGACGACATGACAATTCAACTAATAAATAAGAGATAACTAGGGAGTAAGAAAATATAAGTAAACACCTTTACCTATTATAAGAGTTACCACCAATTTAATTTTTCGCATAATTAGTTTAATTTATTTTTAATTAGTTTAATTAGTAGTTTTAAAAACCTACTTGTTGGCATAAACATTACGATATTTAATCTAAATATCCTCTTCATGTTTTGATGATGACAAAGATGTAAGCTACAACACATAAAGTAAAGTGCTTAGTTTACTTGTGATCACAAATCATCTATTCATCCATACGTCAACATCTTTCGACATCTCAACGTCTCAAGTATGCTTTAACAATCACTTAAGGTTTGAATAAACAAATGCCTAATGCATTCTATGATCAAATGAACATTTAGTTAATCACTAGATTTTTTATAAAATGTTATAAACATTTTATATCTTTTAGAAAATCATTTTTGGTAAATAAAGAAATATGTTTAATCTATAATAAATATATGAATTCAAATTTTCAATCAAAAATGGCAAAAATGTTTCAGAAAAACCTTCCCCAGAAAAAGACAAGCTTGAAGACCATTGGAGCTGGTCGGCCCCCTTAATATTTAAGGGGGCCGGCCACTAATTAAGGGGACCAGGCCCGCTCTTCAGGTCCTCAGACTTGCCTATAAATACTAGACCATTCCTGGACTTTTTCCTTACCTTTTGCACTCAAAACTTTCTGTCCAAATCTATCCTTTGATCATGTAATCATAAAGTTTTGTTTCCAAGTGATTCAAGCTTAATTCCACAAGTGCAAGAGAAGAATACTTCCAATCATCAAGTCAAAGAATTATTAAAGTATAGTTAGTGTTGATGTGAAGTTGTGAGTCATGTAAGAATATGTAATAAGTAGATCAAGATGATCTTACTTAGTAGTGAGTCAGTGGGTGTATAAGAAAAGGTATGAAGAAGTAGTAGTGTGACTTTGGCAATGATTATGAGATGGAAGAATCTGACCATGATAACGACCATAGAATTAGCCTTTTTTACTATTCGGACTCCGGTTAGAGCCTAGATGATGGTGATGTAATTAATGAGGATAGGATGGGGAAAGATATGAATCCTCTTAAGCATGTTGATCCTAGGACAAGAATTGAAAAAGACAGCCTCTTTAACATGCAATTCCCTTGTAAGATTGGATATAGGAGCTTTGATGCATACCTTAACTCGTCTTTACCTATGAACATAATTTCACGTGCCAACTATAATAAAATCATGGTAAATAAGTTAGCATATCAAGGGAATAATATTGTTGCTAGGAATGAACCATTGCACGCCTTTGTAGGAAGTTTCGTGTATTTGGTTTGTGGAAAACTAGAAGGGGGGTTGAATAGTTTTACGTCTTTTTAATTCATTATAAAAATAGTTTTGGTGTTTTCTTAGTTTTTAAAATTTAGATTCGATAATATATGATCTCAAGTCTTGCACAATATAAACAACTATCAATAAGTAATATATATATATAGCAATGATAAGTAAGGAAATAAATAAGAGATGGAAAGATCGAACCGCGAGACAAGAGATTTATAGTGGTTCGGCTACAAGGACACCTTCCTTGCCCTACTCTACTCCCCGAGCACCTAACTCGAGAGTTTTCTTCACTATATCAACAAGCTCCCTTATGGCGGAGAAAACCTTACACACCAATTTACACACCACTTTACACACCACAACTTCTTCACAACTAAGTCATAACTTCTACACAACTTCTTCAAACTAATCTACTTCACAACTAACTACTCCACGCCTATCTTCTTCACACCAATTTTCTTCACAACTAACACCTTCACACCTAGCTTCTTCACTACAATCTAATTCCTAACTTTTGTTCTTCACACCAAACAACTAACTAATCACACAATCAATATACCTAGCACAACTATCTACAATCAAATATTCACAGCAATCTTCACAAAGAAAAATATAAATAATCTTGATGATGCACCAACAACTTGTATGTGGAGGTCACAACAAGTTGTAATACTTCTTGTCTTGAACTTGAGAGGATGAAGTTTGAATCATTTTGAAACAAAGAATTATGTACTTACGATCAAAGGATTAAGAGAATAGAAATGTGGATCTAGAACAGAAAGTTTAGGAGTGCAAAAGGTGAGAAAATTCTGTGGGATGAACCAGTATTTATAGGGGAGAAAATTACTGTTCTGGAGCGTGTCCGGTCCCCTTAATTAGATGCCGGTCCCCTTAATGATTAAGGGGGCCGCCTAAGGAATTAAGGGGGCCGCCCCTTCAGAACGTTGGATTTTCTTGTCTTTTAGTGGGGAATATTTTTCTAGATAAAATTTGCCATTTTTGTTGGAAATTTGAAATTATATATTTATAATGAATTAAACATATTCTTTTAATTCCAAAAGTAATTTTGTAAAAGATATAGAATGTTTAATACATTTTATAAAAATTCTAGTAATTAGAAAAATTTCCTTTGATCATGAAATACAATAAACACTTTGTTTATTCATACCTTAAGTGATATGGATGCAAAGACAAATATTAAGCACTAAAAACTATGGCATAAGTTTTAGATTAATGAGTTTATGCTTTGTAATTATCAAAACATAGAGACATTGTTAATATGCTAACAATGTTTTTAGACATTATTTATGTCAACAATCTCCCCCTTTTTGATGATTACAAAACTTTAAACTCATTAGGTCTAAAAAATAATTTTAGACAAGTATTATTAGAGTTTAACATTCTCTTCTCCCCCTTTTTGTAAAATCAAAAAGGCTAATGCTCCCCCTTGATGTATGCTCCCCCTCATTTGAGAGCACCAAGGGAATGAGCTATGGAAATCTTGGCTACACAAAATATTAGAAGAGAACAAGACACATATACATGCAAAGCAATAATTATATAGATAAAAATAGATTCATTCAAGCATCATGGAAGTAATTGGCATTACAACATTCAATATGCTTAAATCATATTGATTACAATAAAACAAAAGAAAAGACATAGTCCTATATTGCCTAAGAGAGCACTTGGATTTGCTTGCAACCCATGGTTGATTGTTTTATTTGCTTGAAGGAGAACATAAGCATAAAGCTTAGTTGTTAGATGGAGAGGGATATGGAGTGGGGTATGGAGCGGAAGAGGTGGATCTTACGATATTGTATCGTGTTAAGGGTGGTATGGGATGAGGACGAGTGAGGAGATATTCAACCCAAGAAATATCTTCACTCAAGTATATGATTTGTTTTTGAAGGAAGATGCAACAAGGGCAATAGTGAGTGTGGTTTGTAACTTGATCCAAGTTGAAAGAGTGGGGTAGGCAATTTGCATAGGGTGATGGTGGTGGTTGCCCTTTGTTGCGTTGTACAAGATGCATGGCATTGAGATCACAAAGATCATGGATTTGTGATATTTCATCACGGAACTTTTGCTTTTCCGTGGCAATGCGGAGAAAGTCATTGTGTGGATATGGATGAATTGGGTTTGTGTAGTTGGAATTGTAGTGTGATGGTTGATCAAACTTGTATCGATCATTACAAATGGTTGGAGGATGAGATGAGTGGTTTGGCATGAAGGAAGATGTTTGGCCAATGTTGTATGGTTTGTAGAGAGGATCAAATGAATGTCCTTGTGAATTTGATGTAAAGTTTGGGAAGTAAGTGGTTGGAGGTGTTGAGTGATTTCCAACTTCATTGGTTACGATGGATATGTTTCGAGGGCTTTTTCTTCGCCAAACGGGTTTTTCCGTCATTCTTGCAAGTCTTGAGGCTTTTGGTTTTGGTTTGTTTGGAGAAGTCATGAAGGGATGAATGGAGAGTGTGGAAGATTTGGGGTATTTATAGTGTAAGATTTGTGTGTTTAAGGATGGATAAGGTTTGTTTGGGAGACTAGGACAAAATATGTTGTTGAAAAATGGGAAATGTAGGTGGAAATGGGCTAAAAAGCAGAAAAGGTTTTGTAACCCGACCATCAGATGGCCGATCCCCTTAATTAGGGGGCGGTCCCCTTAATGATTAAGGGGGCCGCCTTACAAAATTAAGGGGGCCGCCCATCTGGTGATTTCCAGGTTGCCAGAATTGGGTTTTTGGCAGAAAATTTGCATAAAGGTTGTGTGTTTGGATTAGAATTCAAGCAAGTTCAATCCCTTTAGGCAATATAGCATCTAATCTAATCAAGATATAGCATGCATGCAAAAACACATAAGCAAAAGAGCAATTAAGCAACACATAATAAGCAAGAAGAGATAAGTAAAGGCAAGAGCACTTAAACTTCCTAAGGCACCTATCTTAGATCAAAGGCAAAGGTAACTAGTGAGTGGAGAACTAGTATGGAACAAGATGACAACATTATTAGTGAATTTGTCCTAGTGTGTGTCTATATGCAACAAATGTGGAGTTGTGATTGTTTTGACTCCTAAATGCAAAGAGAAATAACGATCCTAAGAAACAATCCAAAAGATCTCCTTGATTCAATTTTTGCTCAATCATGAATGTCAAAGATATATATTAGATTATATACCTTGACAATTTATGTGATAGTTTATGCATGATTTTGAAAGACAATGTTTTTAGCATTAGTCAACAATGCAAGGAAAATGATGTTCATGTGATTCCTAGATGTGAGAATAATTTTTAAAGAAAATTGATTGGGCTTTACAAAAGAGTTTATGCAAAGAAAATAAACTTTCCAAATCTTTAATTTTGTGCGAAATAGATTCCTAGACTAAGAAATGAAGAAGTGGACGAAAAGTAAATTTTATGCAAGTATAAATTTGTATTAGTTCAATATAATTTAGTCAACTTGTTCCATCATTCCTAATCCTAAACGCAAATGGTTGAATAATTCACGCTTAAGGGGTTTTGTGAATATATCCGCAATGTTATCTTCTGATGCAACTTTTTCTATAGATATGTTTCCTTTTTGTACATTATCCCTAAGAAAGTGGTGGCGTATTTCTATATGTTTGGTCCTAGAGTGTTGCACCGGATTTTTACTTAAATCTATCGCGCCTTTGTTATCGCACATAATGGGGACATTTTCTAACCTAATGCCATAGTCTACTAGAGCTTGTTTCATCCATAGTGCTTGTTGACATGCCTTTCCAGCGCTTACATATTCGGCTTCGGTGGTAGAAATAGCAAGAGCGGTTTGCTTCTTCGAAAACCAAGATGTTAGACAACATCCCATAAACGTGCAAATGCCGCTAGTGCTTTTTCTATCTACGTAGTCTCCCGCATGATCCGAATCCGCATAGACGATGATTTCTATGCCGGATCCCTTAGGATACCATAATCCTAAGTGTATAGTGCCTTTAATGTATCGGAAGATACGCTTAACCGCTTCTAGGTGAGAGGTTTTGGGATCCTCTTGAAAACGGGTACAAAGGCAAACACTAAACATGATATCGGGTCTACTTGCCGTCAAGTATAGTAAACTACCTATCATTCCTCTATACTTGGTGTTATCTACGGACTCACCTTCATCATCCTTTGTGAGCTTTACTTCCGTAGACATGGGAGTTTTCATGGGTTTTGAGTCTTCTAGGCCAAATTTCTTAAGCATTTCCTTAATGTACTTAGATTGATTAAAAAATATTCCATCTTCTAATTGTTTTATTTGTAATCCTAGGAAGAAATTAAGTTCACCCATAATACTCATCTCAAACTCATCATGCATGATTTTGGCAAATTCATCACACATATCTTGACAAGTCGATCCAAATATAATGTCATCAACATATATTTGGACAATGATGAGATTTGGGTCTTTCCTTTTAGTGAAAAGAGTGTTATCTACCATTCCCATGGAATAATCATGTTTAATAAGAAAAGCTTTTAATCGATCATACCAAGCTTTGGGAGCTTGTTTGAGTCCATACAAAGCTTTCTTTAACTTATAAACATAATCAGGTTTTGCGAAGTCAATGAATCCTGGAGGTTGTGCCACATATACCTCCTCATTGATAAAACCGATAAGGAATGCACTTTTCACGTCCATTTGGAATAACTTAAAATCTAGGGCGCATGCATAGGCAAGTAGTATCCTAATTAATTCTAATCTAGCTACGGGGGCATAAGTTTCATTATAATCAATTCCTTCTTGTTGATTATAACCTTGGGCAACTAACCTAGCTTTATTCCTAGTAACTACTCCATTTTCATCTAATTTGTTCCTATATACCCATTTAGTTCCTATGATGGTCATATCCATTGGATTTGGGACTAATTCCCAAACATCATTTGCCTTAAATTGATTTAATTATTCTTGCATAGCTATAACCCAACTTTCATCTTTTAAAGCCTCATTAATATTTTTAGGTTCTATTGCTGAGAGGAAACAAAAGAAATTGTTTTTATCTTGGGCTTGTGACCTAAGGGTTCTTTGGTTAAGATGTCCTATTATATTATTTAATGGATGTGATCTAGATTCCTTAACATTAACAATTTCGTTGTTTCCTAATTGAAGTCTTCATTATCATTTCCTATGGGTTTTGTTTTACTAACCTCAATAGCTTCATCTTCGACTAAGTCATCATCTTCTAAAGGTAATGTTTTAGGAGGTGGTGGTGTTTCATCAAATGTTACATTTAGTGATTCTTCTACTTTCATGGAGTGTTTGTTAAGTATTATATATGCTTTACTATTTTGTGAGTATCCTAAAAATATTCCTTCATATGATTTTGGATCAAACTTAGTAAGATAATCCTTAGTGTTTAGAATATAACATTTACTTCCAAATACCCTAAAGTAGCTTAAGTTTGGTTTTCTACCTCTTAGTAACTCATAAGGAGTTTTTCCTAGAATTCTCCTAATTAATACCCTATTTAAAATATAAGTTGATGTATCTACGGCGTGACACCAAAATTTTTGTGGGATGGATTGTTTATTTAACATTGTTCTACTCATTTCTTGTAGTGACCTATTTTTTCTTTCTACTACGCCATTTGATTGAGGAGTACGAGGAGCAGAGAAATTGTAAGATATTTCATTTAACTCACAATATTTTCCGAATTGTACTTCGTTATCAAATTCCCTACCATGGTCCGTCCTAATGGCAACTATTGTGCATCCTAATTTATTTTGAATCATTTTACTAAATATTTCAAATTTTTCAAAGGCTTGGGTTTTGTCACTTAAAAATCTAGTCCACGTGTATCGTGAGTAGTCATCTACTATTACTAAGGTATATTTGTTTCCTCCATAGCTCCGCACAGCAGATGGACCAAAAAGATCCATGTGTAATAATTCTAGGCACCTAGTAGTGGATACTATATTCTTAGCTTTGTGACTAGCATGAGCTTGTTTTCCAATTTTACATGCATTACAAAAATGCTTGTCATATTTTCGATTAGGCAAATTTCTAACTAATTCCTTAGAGGCCAAAGATTGTATTTGTTGCATGTTAGCATGTCCTAATCTCCTATGCCACAATGTAGAGTTTTCATCTAGGGTCGTTAGGCATATCCTATCCTCAGGCTTATTTCCTAGTTTCATAACATATATGCCACCTTTCCTAATTCCTCTACCTATAATTTTTCAATTCTTAGCTATTTCGCTATCATCTTCGGTAAAAGTGACTCTACATTTATTATCACATATTTGTCTTATACTAAGCAAGTTATATGTTAAATTATCTACATGCTCTACATTTTCATTAGTAAGTGAGTCTTGGAAAATCGTACATTTGCCAATGATTTTTCCACGTAAGTCACTACCGAAAATAACGTTACCTCCATTGTATGCCTTGTATGTAGAGAATAGCTTGCGGTTCCCCGTCATGTGCCTCGAACATCCGCTATCTTTGATCCATTCGTCAGGCTCCAAGTCAATTCCTAAACATATTTCGTCGGTTTCTTTTGCCATAAAACACTTTTCATCTCTTGGCTTTTCAACTTCTTCTTTGTCACTATCACTCCATGTTCCACTAACAAATGGGCCTTGATTTTCATAACCCGGTGGCTTTAGACATTCGCCAATGAGATGATTTGGACTTCCACATCTAAAGCACTTTCTTTTCCCGTAGTTGTCACTTCTATTTCTTTGGAATGGTTTTCTTTTGTCTCGTGATGATCTAGTGAATCTTCCTCGTCTCTTGAAGAATTTCTTGAATTCTCTTACGGCCATTGCATATTCTTCGTCTTCACTTTTGTCACTTGAATCATCATCATCACTAGGTTCCTTTTTGGCTTTTAGAGCAATGGATTTGGTTTGTTCTTTCTTGACTTTGACCGTTTCCGAATCTCTTCTTATAATTTCTTCATGAACCTTCAAGTTGCCAATTAGTTCATCTAGTGATAACGTCATCAAGTTCTTTGATTCTTCAATTGTCGTGACCTTAGCTCGCCATTTCGGATGCAATGCCCTAAGAAATTTCCTAACACAATTTTTACTAGAAAATGTCTCATCAAGTGCTTTTAAACTTGTGATAATAGTGTTAAATTTAGCAAAAGCATTATCAATTGATTCCTCTTCCGGAATCGTAAATTGTTCATATTGTTGTACAAGAAGATCTATTTTATTATCTGTGACTTGGCTATTACCTTGGTGAGTAATTAGTAAAGAATCCCAAATTTCTTTGGCTGTTTTACACATAAAAATTCTTTCATATTCTTTGCGTGGTAGCGCATTATAAATGACCATTTTAGCCTCATTATTTTTTGCTAGTTTCTTTTTCAAATCATCATTTTGTTTTTCAAAAGATACAATTTCACCCACTTTAGTTTCAACATTATATTGAATAGGGGGAAAGTCACCAAAGGTAATAATATGCCAAAGATCAAGATCTTTTGATTTTACATACGTTTCGAATCTATTTTTGCAATATAAAAATCCATCACTTTCAAATAGTGGTGGTCTTTGCATAGATTGCCCTTCTAAATATTTTTCAGATTCCATAGATCGTTACAAGTTTTAAAATACAATATATTTTAAAAATCTTGCTCGACGTGGCTCCTGATACCAATTGTGGAAAACTAGAAGGGGGGGGGGGGTTTGAATAGTTTTACGTCTTTTTAATTCGTTATAAAAATAGTTTTGGTGTTTTCTTAGTTTTTAAAATTTAGATTCGATAATATATGATCTCAAGTCTTGCACAATATAAACAACTATCAATAAGTAATATATATAGCAATGATAAGTAAGGAAATAAATAAGAGATGGAAAGATCGAACCGCAAGACAAGAGATTTATAGTGGTTCGGCTACAAGGACACCTTCCTTGCCCTACTCCACTCCCCGAGCACCTAACTCGAGAGTTTTCTACACTATATCAACAAGCTCTCTTATGGCGGAGAAAACCTTACACACCAATTTACACACCACTTTACACACCACAACTTCTTCACAACTAAGTCATAACTTCTACACAACTTCTTCAAACTAATCTACTTCACAACCAACTACTCCACGCCTATCTTCTTCACACCAATTTTCTTCACAACTAACACCTTCACACCTAGCTTCTTCACTACAATCTAATTCCTAACTTTTGTTCTTCACACCAAACAACTAACTAATCACACAATCAATATACCTAGCACAACTATCTACAATCAAATATTCACAACAATCTTCACCAAGAATAATGTAAATAATCTTGATGATGCACCAACAACTTGTATGTGGAGGTCACAACAAGTTGTAATACTTCTTGTCTTGGGGAATAGAAGTATTCTTCTCTTGCACTTGAGAGGATGAAGTTTGAATCACTTTGAAACAAAGAATTATGTACTTATGATCAAAGGATTAAGAGAATAGAAATGTGGATCTAGAACAGAAAGTTTAGGAGTGCAAAAGGTGAGAAAATTCTGTGGGATGAACCAGTATTTATAGGGAGAAAATTACTGTTCTGGAGCGTGGCTGGTCCCCTTAATGATTAAGGGGGCTGCCTAAGGAATTAAGGGGGCCGCCCCTTCAGAACGTTGGATTTTCTTGTCTTTTAGTGGGGAATATTTTTCTGGATAAAATTTGCCATTTTTGGTTGGAAATTTGAAATTATATATTTATAATGAATTAAACATATTCTTTTAATTCCAAAAGTAATTTTGTAAAAGATATAGAATGTTTAATACATTTTATAAAAATTCTAGTGATTAGAAAAATTTCCTTTGATCATGAAATACAATAAACACTTTGTTTATTCATACCTTAAGTGATATGGATGCAAAGACAAATATTAAGCACTAAAAACTTGTTTATGGCATAAGTTTTAGATTAATGAGTTTATGCTTTGTAATTATCAAAACATAGAGACATTGTTAATATGCTAACAATGTTTTTAGACATTATTTATGTCAACATGGCTAATTTTATTGTTATGGAGAACCTAGGAGAATTCATTGATGAGAAATTTACCCAAATCATATTTGGAGAACCCTTTAAACAGTTAACCAACCTTGATGAAAAACTTATGGATGGGTTGATTACCTTTTAGGATGAGGAGGAAGATTTTGTTTATTTAAGAATCACCCAATTGATGCATGCAATATAATTCCCCCTATCGAGTTGTTGAGCGAGAATGACAAAAAGAAAGGACTAAAATATTCCCATGAAAAGAATAAGAAATACTATCGCGGATGTTTAGAGCTAAATGATGACTATAAGAGAGATGACACAACAATTAGATGGCTCACACTTGAGTATGTGAGCATAAGTGATATGCGATAGGGCGTGACTTTGAGTCTGGCTACAAGACTCGTTAATAAAAAAAGCGTTTCTTGGGAGGCAACTCAAGCTTTATTTGTTTGTTTATTTGATTTTATTTGCTTCCGTATGTATGCTTTGTTTTTATTGCTTATTGTTCATGTATCAAACATTTTGTGAAAATACTTTATTTTGTTTTTAACTTCGTCTTGATTACATATAAAGGTATTTTGCAAAAGATAAGTGTAAGGAAAATCCAAATTTGTTTTTAAGAACGGATTGAACATGAACGATAAAAATGAGATATAAACATACATATTAGTAATTGTTTGAATCAAATGCTTGTATCGAGTCATAATGAGTGTTTTGCATGATTCCAGGATTAGAACATAGGTTTTTCTAGAAATTTTCCGGAAACAAAGTAAAAGATTTTTTTTAGATCAATTCTAACGGCGTCAGGCATCACCTGACGACGTCAGGTGTAATTTTCTGGAAATTTTACAGGTTTTGTTTTTCTGCCGGAATTGTAAAGTTTCGTGAAAGTTGTATTTTATAAACTCCGGGAATCTTCAAACATTCATTTCACAAGCATTATATCTTTACTTGCTTTCTAGGCTTTAATTTTATGTAGATTTACCGCCGATTTTACGTGAGGTTTTCTTGTTTGTTTTCTCAGCTAATTAACCGGTTATATTGGACAAGAAGATGTACATGGATAATCAAGCTTTTGGTGCTGCTTTAATCTTGGAGTTTTCACATTTTCTTGGAGGAGGATTTAACCATGTCACTACATCATCCACATCGAACGAATCATGGGAGTAATTGTTTCATTCTTTCATTTTCTTTATTTTACATCTCTTAATTGAACATTAGGGACAATGTTCAGCTTAAGTGTAAGGGGGTAAATGAAGATTCCTTAGAGATTACAATTGCGCTTGATTCGTGTTTGTTTAATAGTAGATGTGTAATAAAACTGAGAGAAATACTTGTTAAGGTAATTTTAGCACCAAATTCAAAAAAATTTGCGACATGTAGGAGCGAAACTTTAGTCTTAATAAGCGTCTCATGGATAGGAGTTATATGACTAGCACACAAAACCCTACCACTCAAAAATTTTCAACCCAAATATGTGAGGTTCGCCCCTAGATTTGTTAAGAAAAGCCATAGTGCTTACGAGTGTACCGGTAGCATTTAGATTCTAGAACTTGCGTTAGTGATTCATTCCGAGACAACATGTAAGACTACATTCGTGTAGTTAGAATTACTACATGATAAGAGGCATTAGGATAACCCATGTTTTTAAGCCTGTTTCTTTTTATAATTACATTGACTTCATTGGTCAAGTAATTTTCCCACACCCTTGCGATGTACTCATTTTTAGTACACGATACCCCTAGTATGCCCCTTAAAGCCTATCTTTTCTATTTTTAACTTTAAGCATTTTACTTAAAAGAAGAATTTGTTTACAATTCACCCCTAAATGTACACCCAAATCACCTTAGCCTTCCTAGTATGCACTCATCTTTAGTGCATTATTGTTACAATATGTGTTTAAACCCTTTGTTAATTGTCTAATTGATTACATGGTTGCTAAGTCGAGTTATATCTTGTACATATTGTTTTGGGACGATTGGGACTCATGGGTAAAGTACTATTGTTATGGAGTAATGGGGAAGAACATCATTTATTACCCCTATATGTGCGTTAATATTTTAAAGTACTCCAAGTGTTTTGATTATCTTAATTTGAGTCATTAGATTAGTTACATTTAAAGTATGTAAATGTTCAAGTGTAAGGGGAGAACCGAGCCCCCTTAATGTATTATTTTGGATGGTAGGGCAAGAGTGTATGCAAAAAAATAAAAAAATAAATAAAAAAAAATACGGACTACCATCCCGTTTCCTTTTATATTTATTCAAGTTTATGTTATTTTATTATCAGCCTAAGTTGAGTCGAGTCTTGGCTTAGCAACACCGCATTGTACGTGTAATTAACTAAGATAATTAACTTGCCACCAGTAAAATATCTCTTTATCCAACAAATCGTGTTTTCCTTATCCTTACACCTAACGTTATAACCCTTGAAAAAGATCTCTTTGATAGTTTTTCTAGGTGCTTACGCCAAGTGGCGGAGGTTTTTTATCCTTTCCCAGGCCTATGGTAATCTATTTGCTATGACAGGTAGTGAGTGATATTTTTCCATTTCCATTAGTTATATTTAGGTTTATAACACCCGAGAGATGAGAGTATCTAAACACTATTTGTGAGGTGCTAGTATATAAATTCCATGCTTGTTTTGATTAAGGTGGTACGATCATGTGTTGTAATTACTCTTATATTAATGTTAAATGACCCATAGCTTGTATTTTGATAAGAATAAAAGCTCATTTTCTTGAGGACAAGCAAATCCCAAGTGTAAGGGTATTTGATAAGAAGAAATTTGTTACGCTTTTAAGGGGTCATTTAAGCCCTAAGTTGTAATAATATGATAAATTATTAACTTAAATCGTTTCTTTTGTCATTTTAGGTACTTTTGTAGAGAATTCTGGAAAAGGAATCATTTTGGGCCTTTTTGGAGCATAAAGTGAAGAAAACGACAAAGTTAAGAATCCATGCTGGAATTTGCACCTGTCGGCGTCAGGAGTTCAAGGAGACGGCGTCAGCTATGTGACAAGAGGTGGAAATTACATTTACACTTGACGCGCCAGAAGAGAAATTATGACTTAACACGTGACGGCGTCACGTTCTACCATGGGTAGGCCGTCATGTATCATGCTAAAGCGTGACGGCCCAGAAGGCATAAAGAGATACGGCGTCAAGAAGTTGGATTGGGCGACAAGAAACCCTAGCCGTGGCGAGATGACGGCATCAGCTATCAAAAGGTGATGCCGTCACCCATGTAAATCTATATATAGTTTTCAAGTTTTCATTCATTAGATAGGACTTTTGGTAGGGAACTTTAGGGTACGAACCCTAGTCAACTTTTGCAGCTATTTTGGGGTTTCAAACCCTCTTTTCTTCCATGTTCAATTGAAGATAAGTTATCCTTTAATCATTCAATATGTCTATGTGTTGTTTGATTATATCGTATGCTTTTATTTTCTTTAACATGTTAGCTTAGGTTTGTTTGTGTTTGCTTAGATCTAATGAAACATAGTTATTGATTATTTGTCATTGATTGTTGTGGGTGATTGATTTTAGCATTAGGCTTAAGAAACTGGCTAATCTCCTATACGGTAACTTGCTTGAACGTCTTAAGAAACGTAATCAGATGTGTACTACGATTTTAGTGGTTGTATTTAATGCATAAGTAACTATTAATGAGGTCATGATAGGATACTAAACATGTCATCATAGGAAGAGATAGAAGCTTATAGAGTTGGGGAAGATCGAACTCAGCCCCACGAATGGTATTAAGGAATGCAACCCTTCACTATGCAATTGGGACAAACCAATTAATTAATAAAAGATAACTAGGGAGTAGTGAAATCTAAGTAACCACGCTTTTCTCATTATTAGAAGTCTCTCACATTTATTTTCTTGTTTATTTTATTTTAATTGTTAAGAAGTTATTTGGGTTAGTTGACTAGTAACTAATTCCGCCCACTCTTCCAAATACCTGAGATTTTACTTGCTTTTCATAAAATATAAAAATACAAAAAGAATCATCCCTCACCTCTAGACATAGTTAGTTTAGTTTCAATCCTAGCAAACACTATTCCCTGTGGAGAACTATCAATCCCCCGGTATTTGCCACTTCACTATAGTACATCTGTCAGGTACACTGCCTGGTGGGGATTGTAATCTTCTCAAGATCCCTTGAGAAGTAAAACTTTTGTGTAGACTACAATCTAGCACATCATGGTGCAAAGCGGATGTGCATTCCATGGACTTCGTTCCAAAGATCAAAACCAACATTGTAATACCTCGTAAAATCCCATGTCATTTAGTAATGCTTATCACTGGACGATTTTCCATATAACTGATCATTAGGCCATTATTTAAATTTTTCGTTGCTATGAACTATTATTTTATTTCTGAGATGTGTGTTTGGTCACTACTGAATTACCGAGAAACTAGATGTGACCTGAATAGCTCCCACTTGCGAAACAGAACCTAATACCGACCTAGTGATATATATTATATTATGTAAATGAAACTATAATTAACTCTACTATATATATATATATATATATATATATATATATATATATATATATATATATATATATATATATATATATACGTACAAGTACCACCGAGATATTTTCCGTATTCTACTTCTGGGTAAACCCCGACATATTATTTTTCCGGAACATTTGATCATTTAATTTATTCCTTTTATCTGGGCCTCGATACTCACGAGCCCATACACCACACATCGTTTTCTTTCTTTTGGACTGGGCCGAGACCCCATTCACTAGCCCAATACTATTTTATTTTTATTTTTCTTATTGGATCGACACAAGCCCATCTTTAATTTCGTTTTGTTTTCTTACTGGATCGAAACCAAAGGACCAAGCCACAAGATTTTGTACAAAAATTTACATGTTACAAGGGTTGCTTAATTCTTTACTTCTCATCCTCACGACTCGAACCCAACACCATTTGTAAAACCCGACTCGTTTTACTATATATTTCCTTGATATACATTCGACACCCTTAAACTAGTACAAGTTCCATTTCATTCGTCCTTCGTGTCTCCCTCGACACACAACGAGTACTACATGAATCCATGGCATAAATTTTCCTATCTTTCTTCTTGTCTCACTCGACAACAACAACAAGACATCAAACAACATTCATGTGTCATCTCAAGAGCCCCCAACTCTTTCCTTGTTCCCACACAACTCGACACCAACAATGCAAAAGAACCTCATGTTCCTTTTTCTTTCTTTTCTTTGAGTATTAAGGTCACCAAAAATCCAACACCAAGCCACCCTAATCCTTCCTAGTCTACCCATAAACAATTCACTACCTTTATCCCACTTTTTCTAAAAACATATTAACCAATGGATTATGTGTCTCATTACCTCCAACGAAAACTCACATGCTCCCTTTTCTTCTTAGTTATTCGATCCAAGTACACCCATGTTCTTCTAAATCTCTTTAAACCTACAACATTAAACAAATCCTATATTACATACTTTTTCCTAAACCTTATTAACCAATGGTTCATGTGTCTCATTAACCACAACATGACATCCCCCCTAAACCTAGCCATTAAATAAATCAAGATTCCATACTTTACCTAAAAGCTTATTAACCAAGAGTCCCTATGTTCTTTTAACCCCAACATGAAATCTCCTTTTTCCTAAACCTTATTACCCAAAGGTAACTATGTCCCAAAATCACCAACAAAAGTTCACATGCTATCCTTACTACTTAATATATTCGATTAAGTACATAAGCTTTTCCCTCTAATCTTTGACCTACAACAAAAGCTTCACCATAGCTCTCATACTCTTCTTACATTCGACATGACCAAACATCTTAAGCCTTGACATCTTTGTCTCCATTCGATTGACACAACAGAACCATGCACAACAAGTTCCACATGGTTAACACCTAAGTCTCACTTGTCTTTCTCCTATTAATACTCCCACTTATCACTCTCACACTCACCATACTCAAAACTTTATCTCACAAATCACAAACACATATTTCCTTCTCTTTTGCTCACTGTCGAGTCATTAAGGGAGAAGCATTCGGATTTCTTGGTCGTATAGGAAGTATTGGGTTAGTTATTCGAACAAGGGTTGTTATATTCGTAAGGGTTTTCCAAGTCGTTTGTCTCTCGTCTCACTTTCTTACCCGACATCTTCACCACCTTTGGGGGTTGTAAGTAAACTTACCTCATTTTCAATACTCTTTACTTTCATGTTCATTTTCATGCATACCGTCCATGTCTCGTTACATTAAAAACGTAAAAACATGAAGTTTATATTTACCACTAATATATATAACCTATCACACAACACACTAGAAAGGGTCTCGTATTTCATTATTTTTACGTACAACGTATATATATTTTTTGTCAACTCAATTCTTCAAGCCAAACTAATACAAAATCGACAACCATGCAAGTTTTTTAACGTTAAACACTTTCCTAAATTGATCAAATCCTAAGCTCACTCGACTGTTTTCTATAATAACTTAAAAACATACTTTGGGCCAAAACTGGGCTAACGAGCCCATGAGAATCCTTAAATATTTTTCAAAAGCTGAAGATAGACTTCGAAATTTGAAATCAAAACTGATTTTTATAAATTTTTCTAAGATAAAATGATCAACTTTTATAAATATAAAAGTTCACTTTTTCGAAAACTTAACTTTGGACTATTTCTGCAAAGTATATCGTTAAGGAACTAAAAGTGTCAAAACCATGAAACTTTCAGATCTAAATCGAAACAGTAAGTTTTTACTAAAAACCCAGGGTATAAACTGTCATTTCATGAAAGATAAGATAAAAGAATGTAAAAGTACTAATTTGGACTAAAAATGTAATTATTTGGACGTAAGGGTTAAAGTGTAACTTTTGACATACTTGAAGATTTTAATTGCCATAAACCTAATAACTTTTAATTACTAATTTATTTCACTTAATATATTTCTTTTACAAAAATATATTAATATAAACTTATAATCTATTAACTAAAAATATTTAAATTAAATATTTTTACTTATATAAACTCGACAACGATATACGACTAATTATTTTGAGACATGTTAAGACAAGTAATCCAACATTACTGCACCCAAAGATTTCTCATTCGTCATTCATACTTTGTATCCGAATCACTGATATAATATATATATATATATATATATATATATATATATATAACAGGAGGCGTTACACGTAGATAAATCAAGAAAACGCCACCTCATTGTCCAGTAATTGTCATTAGCCGCCATGTCATCACATTCTGTCCATCACAGCACATTTTGGCCATGTAATCAAATGGCCGGATCCCAGTAAGCAGCCACTAAGTCCATGTCATCACAAATTAATGTCACCTAAGCATAATTTGGATTAATTAAAATTCGGATTAAATTAGTGTAAAAATGGATTGTACAAGATTCGAACCTTGGATGTTATCATACATTAATAACTAATTTTACCACTTGAGCAATTTAATCTTTGTGTGGTATCCTGCAAAACCAAACATATAATGTTCAACAAAAGATTTATACCGGATTTTTAAAAAACATACAAAACCATCACAACATCATATCACGTATCAATATCTATAAACCCTAAATTGAAAAAAAAAAAAAACCACACAATTCATTCGTTGCGCCTTCTTCTACAAAACCCTAAATCAAATGTATGTTTTTCTATGAAGGAGTTCAGATTTTGCTTATTAATCATATTCTCTAATGCATCTGTCTTTCTTCCAAAATCTTTTTAGGGTTTTAAGAATGGCTGCCATGATTGAAGTGCTCATAATATATATGCTCCAGTGAGTATAAATGGAACATCTACTGAGGTAATTTTATATTTTATGTCTTCTATAAAATTGCATGTAAGAGATTTGCAACACAACTTGCACGTTTGGAGGGATTTATTGCATCTTCGATGTGTTAGATTAATATGACAACTAAAGGAAACCTTCCAGCTAATGATTCGACATCTCTTCTTTTTTTTTCTTTTTTTTTTTTTGGTGTGGAAAAACTGTGAGAATCTCTCATACTTGGGTAAGATGTTCCTATTTGGATTGCTATTTTGATAAATTGTTGTGAGCAACATGATAAACGACTTATCTGATTTTAAATTAATAAAAACATAAGCAAGAATGGTTTGCAGTTATTTAATCATATTGAGGTGGTTATTTATTGTTCGGCAATGGCAGTATTGCAAAAAGGTTATGAAAAAGAAAATGATCAGACTTCTGATGACTCATGGGAGAAGTTGAAACGTGGAGGCCTTATTGGAACAATTGCTATAGCTGGTGGAACCTTAATGGCAATCACTGGTGGTACGATCCTTCTTTGCTTACATAATTGCACATATTTTTATTTGGCATCCGTAATATGGTATACACCCTATTTTTTTACACGTTCAACAGGTTTAGCTGCTCCAGCAATTGCATCAAGAGTTGGTGCTTTAGCCCCTACATTAGGCACCATTATGCCAGTGATTTTTCTTTTTTATTTTCCTTTTTACCATGAGTAATGTTATAACATCAATGATTAGGGTGTTTAAGCAATGACTAACACTCTAATTTATCATAATCTAGCTGCTAGGGCTGGACTTTCTGGAGCTAAGATGGCTAGAAGGATCGGGAAGTGTGGATGAATTTGAATTCAAAGTAATAGGCGATAACCACAATCAAGGCGTGAGTTCCTTTACCTCTGTTCGTTATCTATTTTTTTTTTACAAATCTAAGTTGGTGTGAATGCCACTGAAACTTTGAGCATGAAACTTACGTGAACATTATACCAGGCGATAAATATTAGGACCATGTTGCTTTATTGAATAGAAACTGTTGCACCGGTCTCTTACATTAGCATATTCACTTTTTTACCCTCAAATGACTACTTCTTCATATATATTGGATAGAGCGGAACAATATCAAGGCAAAGTTACAACATATGTCATCGTTGCGTGCATTGTTGCTGCTGTTGGAGGCTCTATTTTTTGCTGTGATATTGGAATTTCATGTAATTCTATCATCACTTCTAAATAGCTGAACTCTCAAACTTAACTTTAATCTGAAATGAGGATCGATTTAGATTAAACATCAGAGAGAATGTATTGAGTTTGATGTCCATCTCTGGTGGCTTAAAAATGGACAGAGTTTGGGTGTTTTGGACATACTTTATATTTACACAATTGTTGGAGCATGGAATTTTTCCATTGTATTTTTGGTTTATAACCAATGCTTATTATTTCAGGTATTCATAAAGCTCTACATTAACATCATATCCAAATTTTTGCTGCTAACTTTTTTTCATTCATGTACTTAGTATACTATGGAAGGATGAGTATTGATGGTTGCATCCCTCACACCAAATGACTAGATAGCAGTCATTTTCAATGACGGGTTTTACCTGTTATTCAATATCTTCTGAGGATTTTATATCCCGCAACCCGTAAGTTAACTATTTATGGTTTCCTTCTTTTTTAGAAAATTAATCCAAGAAGCTCGAGTTAACTTATAATTGTTGGTTTATCTTAAATTTTAGAAATTTCCGAGATGGTGGTTTTGGTACAATTGGATCTGTCCCATGGCATGGACCGTGTACGGATGCATTGTTTCATAGTATCATGATATAGATACTCCTATCACGGCGCCTGGGATGTCACCAGACCCAACCATGAACTGGTATATCAATGACTACTTTTGTTTCAAACTGGTATAAGATACATGTTATTTTATGCTTTACATTTTTTTATGGTGTATATATAGTTGCATAGCTTGGGCATGAAAATTATGAATTGATATTGGTGATGGAGCTGGTCTAGATCCTGGTCCATGGCACAATAATCCTTTGGGCGAGGACCTTAATTTATGACCATACTTTGGTATGATTTACTACTTAGTATCATTTGTGTAAATTAATAAATATAGTAAATGTGTATCAGTTATATGTTGTCAAATAAGCTAAAATTTGTGTTTGTGGTTCACAGTGGCCCAAAAGGAGGACAAGGTTTACATCACAATTGTTTTTATACAAAAGATGCTAAACTCAATCCTCCTCATAAAGGTGTTATTTTTGTTCACAGATGGTCAACATGCCTATGATTTCAACCTTGAGCTTTTCGACAAACTTAATAAAGAGGTTAGTAGCAACTTTTTTATTCTTAGTCTTCATAACCCTATTAACATTCCACCGGTAGCACCTGCATATAATTGGTATAGCGAACTCTAATCTTGGAAATTTCTTTTTATTTGATGATTATTTTATTCTATTTTATTTATTTATTTATTTATTTATTTTTAATTTTTTTTTTGTGTTTGATGTAAAATTCTTGATTAAAAAAAGGGGTTATACAAATTGTAAATGTCTGGATCAACTGAAAACAAGCACATGCATCATTTGCAGCAGTACCTATTGCGTCTCTTAAAAGCTCTTGAGTAAGATAAAAAATATTATGTTTTCCAATCTTTTTTCATCTTAAGATGTACATAGAATGATAATGTTAAAAGATTGTTGCAAAATATCAAAAATCTTTACACGTTACAGCTATCCATAAAAAACAATATATGCTTTTTTATAATGTATATACCAAAAACAATATATATATATTTTTTTTAGTTTACTCCTCATTGGCAAAGAGTTTTGTAAAAAGATTGTTCTGACATAACTCGAACAGAAGTTGCAGCCAAGACTGAAGTAGCAATAGCATCTGCATCACTGGTGTTCAAATCCAGCGATTCAAAGTATTCACGAACGCTCCTGAAGCATGCTAAAGAATCGTTTACATTTGCGGACCAGCATAAAGGATCTTACAGTGAGAACGTTTCTGAAGTTCATACATTTGCGGACCAACATAAAGGATCTTACAGTGATGAGCTTTTGTGGACAGCTATTACCACGGACAAAGAGATGACCATATGCAGTTTGTTGTAAGCGTTAATTGAATCCCTACAAAAGGCCGGAGGTCCTTTTCTACTTTAAGTATCCAGGATTTGATTGTTATGTATTATTTTCAGGAACTTTTTTACTATTCTGGGACTCATGTGATGGACGAAGGGATTCTCTATTGATGATATGGTAATTGCATCATTACTGTTACTTCTAATTATAAATTAAGCAAACTGAAGTTGATAAGCTTATAAGCCAATAGAAGTGGCATTTTAAATTTTTTGTATACTGATAAGCTAATCTAACAGCCCACAAGTATGAGTGGTGCTGTGAAACTGATCTATAAAAGGTTCAGTAAGTTGCTGATGAGCTTATGTTACAAGATTACATAAGCTACTAATCCCATAAGCCATTAAAAATGATATTATAAGTCTTATTATAATTTGTTGTTAGTTTAAAATTCTTACCATCAATTCTGGTCTATTTACGTTATCTGCAGGATATTGAGATGGTTAAAGGAGCGTGAAGATTGGATTTTTGCCAGCAATTGGAGTATACTAAAGTTTGTAATTATCAACATAACCGGTGTATGTTATTAGTCATTTAATTTCAATTTGTAAAAGGGCAACTTCAAGCCATGTACATAAAAATGAGCTTCAATTTAAGTTTTTGTAATCATATAAATTTTAGCTAAAAGCGGAAGTACTTAAATGCGTTAAAATTCAATTATGACTTAGAAAATTCACCTATCTGTTTCTTACTTAACTTATGCATTACGAGTGAATTTGGATTGGGTATATTGTAGTCAGTTTACAAACGTAACACCAAACAACTCTAAAATGTACGGTGGTAACTGCCCAAGAAGCTTTATAAGATATATTTTTTGGATTGGACGTAAGCCACCAGCTAAAGAAGGTCTTGCCTAACGAATTCAAGGGTTTGGGAATACCAATCTTGACTCATCATCTGATGATAACAAGTCATTTCTTAGTGAGGTGGTTGGCATTGGAAGTGTAACGATTAAGCAAGGATTTAATAATCTGACACAAGCTCAAACCAGAAGTAAGAATAACACAGGAACTTACAGGGGCCGTAGCTAATATTGTGCTGCACCATGACAGAACTTGGTATGTGGGAAGAATGTGCTCATAGACATGAGCATACATACCACGTATATGAAGACAATTCGTGCTTCTCAGCATTTCATAAATATCGAAAATCAGTACTTCCTTGGTTCATTTTATTGGAGTAGTCACAAAACATTTGGTAAGAAAAATTACCATGTGGGGTTTTTTTTTTCTTTTTCTTTTTTTTAACTATAATTTCCTTATAAGAAATAAGAATACATGTGCTTATGCAGGTGCAAACAATTTAATCTCAATGGAAATCGCTCTAAAGATCGTAAATAAAATCTATACTATGTTGTTAATTAACTAATGTTACTTTTTGTATATGTTGTTAATTAACCAACTGCAACAAAGGCCAATCCAGTCGATACTAAGGTAAAATTGGTCTTTATTTATACTTTTCGAACCTGTACCTATAGAAAATGCCTGTGTGTTGGAACAGATATCGTTGGAAGACGTGTTTGGTGGTCGGCCTGCCAAGAGGTTAAGGGTTGGGCAAGATGATTTGTCTCTACCTTTTCGGGTTTCGGGTGGTCTGTCAACAAATGGGCCAGAGTCAGTGTTGGAATTATTATATCATGACAATCATATTAATAAACCAAGTACATCAAAGTGAGCATGAGCGGAAGCAATTATAATAGATCAAATAACATGTAATTAATTAATCATTAATTTAAATAGTAAACATACCGTAGTGATTCTAGCCCGAACAAGAATCAATGCAATCTTCCGGAACCAATGAACCCTAATTAGGGTTTATAAGGATTATATGAATTACCCCTTACCTTTTTGTAATTCAATCCAAGAATCAAACAATAGTGTGTTTGATTCACGTTCTTGTACACACGTACTAATTCAAGGAAAAGATTATGCAAGTAATTATCACAAAACAATTTTAGATGCAAGAAATCGAAACCCTTAGGGTGTTCGGTTTGATGATCGACCAAAGAAAAGAGAAGAGAAGAAAACCCCAAGTTGTGTGTGTACAAGTTATTAGGAAACTCTTAACCTTGGGTTTGCTTATATACTAGTCATTACTTGGAGCTCAAGGCACAAAGGAGGTGGATACCCCTCCTTGGCCGATCGGTTTGTGAAGCCCAAAGGGGATTCCGGAACCTTCCTTTTGTTTCCATGTAATGTCTAGTAATTAGTTTCCTAATCTTCGTTTAATAATTAATTAGTCATTAATCAATAATACTAATTATTATTTAATTGTTTTGTGTTTAATAATTAATTATAACATATTATAAATAATTATTACATTTCCTCTTCATACATATTGTGTGCAATCCCGTGATCTCAAGTTCGATCCTAACACACGACTATTATTATTTTGTCTATAAAACCAACAGCTCCCACTTAGACATATCATAATAGTGTGATCACAATCGATTAGCGTCTTGCAACACGTCGATGCCTCTAGTACAACTTGAGTAAGGCTCCTGGAAAACCTTTTAATGATTTCTCATTATTATTATCCCTTTGTTTCTAATACTACGTTAATAAGGATATGGATCTAGGTCATTCCTTAATTAACCATTCTGTTTCTCGTTGTTAGTGATTGACAAGATTACCAAATCTTTTGAACCTTTCATAAAAGACCTTGGGCGTGGCCACGCAAACACCTTGACAACCCTACGAGGGGCCCAGCAGTATTAAACTCCAAAATTAATTTGAAGGAACAAATTCTTTATTGACTACAAGCAAAACACACAAACTTTGTAACACTTCCGAAAACAACCCTTATTACTACCAGTTACGTATAGCGTTAAGTTGTTTCACAAAAATGTACTACATTCATGACCGTTATCTTGTATCTCAAGTCTAAGGATAACTTCTTATGATTTACTTAATGACAAGATCCATAAAGTAACATCATATAGTTGGGATAAGTCCTATATTCAGTATCATCGAATATCATCTGAAATGACATGACTACGCATCAATATACTTAAGTATATTATATCAACTTCAGATTTGTCTTATTTTAATAATATTCCCATATTATTAACTGACAACGGACAATTTAGAATAACTCTTATTCATGGATTTAAACATGCAAAAATAGGACAACAATAATTAACAAATGGAAATAAACATACCAACATACTTTATTTCATTAAAATAATAATTGTTTACAACATCCTTTATCCAAATACTAATCACAGTTATGCATGAAACTACTAGCTAATTTAAGTCCAATTCCATTGGCCAATTCATTAAGCTTTTCTTTCGCCAAAGCCTTAGTGAACGGATCAGCTAAGTTTTCATCTGTGTGAACCTTCAACAGATTTATTTCACCTTCGTCAACCTTTTCACGAACAAAGTGATACTTCCGTAGAAAATGTCTGGTGCCTCTCATGACTCCAGGTTCATTGGCAAATATGATTGCAGCAGAATTGTCACAATACATATCAATAGGTAATTCAATTGAAGGCATAACACCAAGCCCAGAAACGAATTTCCTAATCCAAACAGCCTCCATAGCAGCTTCCGAAGCAGCAATGTATTCAGCTTCTGTTGCAGACATCGCAATTGTACTCTGCTTCTTGCTCCTCCAGTCTACAGCTCCTCCATTGATAACAAAGACATAACCCGTCTGAGACTTTGAATCATCTTTATTACTTTGAAAGGATGCATCACAGAAACCTGTAACACAAAGTTCTGTAGATGGATTTCCACCATATATCAAAAACATATCTTTTGTATTCCTCAAATACTTAAGAATATGTTTAACAGCAATCCAATGTTTTTCACCTGGATTCTGTTGAAATTGACTGGTAATATTTTGAGCAAACGCCACATCTGGCCTTGTGCACTTAACCGCATACATAATAGATCCTACAGCCGAAGCATAAGGAACATTACTCATGCGAGCCACCTCTTCAGGTTTTGAAGCACAATACTCATTACATAAGCCATGTTTTACTTCCATCGGCAAATATCCTTTCTTGAAATTTTGCATATTGAATCTCTTCAATATTTTGTCAATGTAAGCACTTTGACTTAATCCAATTAACCGCCTTGATCTATCTCTATAGATTTTGATTCCCAGAATGTATGCAGCTTCTCCTAAATCTTTCATAGAAAAGCACTTTCCAAGATATGCCTTTACTGCTTGCAAACTTGGAATGTCTTTTCCCATGATCAATATGTCATCAACATATAGAATTAGGAAAGTTACATTATCACTCCCACTAGCTTTGTGATACACACATGGCTCATCAAGATTTTGAGTGAATCCAAACTTTTTAATTTCAGCATCAAACCTCTTGTTCCATTGTCGTGATGCTTGCTTTAATCCATAAATGGATCTCTTAAGCTTGCAAACACGATTTGGAAATTTTGGATTTTCAAACCCTTCTGGTTGTGCCATATAGATGTCTTCATCTAGATGACCATTTAAGAAAGCGGTTTTCACATCCATTTGCCAAATCTCATAGTCATAGTACGCTGCTATAGCTATGAGAATTCTTATAGCTCTTATGTCTGCTACAGGAGAAAACGTCTCCTCGTAATCTATTCCAAAAGTTTGAGTAAAACCTTTAGCAACCAGACGAGCCTTATAAATGTGTGCATATCCATTCATGTCAGTCTTGATTTTGTAAAGCCACTTACTCCCAACTACCTTGGCACTAGGAGGTAAGTCAACTTCTTCCCAGACTTCATTGTCATGCATGGATTGTATTTCCCCATCCATAGCAGCTTTCCATTTAGCTTTTTGAGGGCTTTTAATGGCAGCTCTATAACTAGTAGGTTCATCAAGATCCCCTAGTGTATGCTGATCGACCTCTACATTAAGACATAGACGGTCAGGAGCTTTCACAGATCTCGCAGATCTGCGAATGGGAATTACTTCAACTTCCGGTGGAGGACCCAGACTTTCCGGTTCTATAGGAAGTGTGCTAGTGTTTTCTGAAGGCAATGCATTATTTAGATCATCTTCTAAATCATATACTCTCCCACTGATTTCTTGAATGACAAATTCACTTTCAAGAAAATCACCATATCTTGAAACAAACACTTTGTTCTCAGGTGGGTAGTAAAAGTAGTAACCCATAGTTTCCTTAGGGTATCCTATGAAAATGCATTTTACAGATCTTTGTTGGAGTTTATCTTGTGAGTCACGTTTAACATACGCCTCACAACCCCAGACCTTTAAATAAGACAAGTTCGGAGCTTTTCCAGTCCATATCTCATATGGTGTCTTATCAACCTTCTTGGTGGGAACCATATTCAAAATACGAACAGCTGATTCAAGAGCATAATCCCAAAAAGACAAAGGAAGATTAGTAAGATTATACATTGATCTTACATTAGTTAATGTATATATATTTCTGCTGCCTTGGAAGGATACAGGTTAAGTTGCTTTGTTTGTTGGTCGTTAAGTGGTAAACTACAGATGAATTATAGGTTTGCTCAATCTTTGTTTTGTTTTTAGGATCTTTCACAAAGTCAGGTTGCATTTTTTTTTAGGTTCAGTTTCGCATCTTGGCTGTTAATTCGATTTCAGGCCGGTTCCTTCTTTGGATATATTGATATCTCTATATGTTATGGCAGATCTATCAAGTTGTTGATTCATAGGTGAACAAGTTATAGGCCATGATGGGTTTAGTTATTGATAACGGTTTAAGTTTATTCTACATTTAGTTACGGTTTGTTTTCGATCGGTAACTTGTTTGTTATGTCAGATCCGTCAGGATTTTTATTGCTAGGTATCAATTATGGCTATGTTTTTGCTGCAAGGTATCTGATCTCAATTGAATGAGTTATTGGAAATGGATTCCATGATAAATTTGCATGTTGGTTTCATGTTGATTTTAAAACCATTTGCAAAGTTATGTGTGTTGTTGCATTAGTGTTATGGTTTTGTAGGTGCCAGAAACTAGGATTGGATAGCAGCATTCTATGAATTTTATGTATTTGGTTTGATTGGTTTGTCTTTGTTCTGCAAAGGATAAGATCTACTTGTTATTTGTTGCTTATATCGGATGCTTTATATTAGGTTTGTTTTTGGTTTCACTATTGAGAGTTATGAGTTTATTGTGTATTTCCACGTTTCTGTTGACTGTTGAGAGTTGGGGACTCACTTATCATTATGTAGCTATTGGATGGGTACATTTGATCTTGTTTGATTATCATACCTTAGATACCGTATATGTTCATATTTCCCTGCGGGTTTAGGGAGTCATTTGATTTGCTTGTTGGCTCATGGCTGTAGTAAAATTATGGGTTTTTACAATTCAGTGCTTGGATGATCATTCATGACATTATGTGTCGTTTGTTAGTCATCAAGAACTCAAGATGATTTATTGTTCAAGTGTATAGTAGATATGGTTATACCCAATATATTTCTACCACAATACATACTTTCACTTATCGTTATATTTAACAATGATTTGATAAGAATGTCAAATGCCTATCGTGTATAGCTGTGAAAAGAAAAAATAATGTTTTTTACATTTAGTACTTTCCAAAATATACCCTATTCAAGAATATATAAACCTTAAACACCATGATCCTCATTTTCATTTTCAACTTGTGCTAATTCATAGAATTAAGTCAAGAAAGTATATAGGTAGATAGATAGATGGAAATGAAAAATCAAAGAAATGTTGATGATGTCGTGTACTAAGAAATTTTACGCGGCAAGTAACGTGCATTGTTAGTTATAATCTCATAATTGATGTAATATTTTATTTTGAGTTTCACTAAATGTTTTTATGTATTCTTTGATACTTGTTAAGAATATTTGTTTGAGTTGAATTATCGCATGTTACAACTGTTTGCAATTACATTTTGATATTTTCATGTTCTATTTTGAACGTTACACGAACACTTACCACAATATTGTATATCGTTAATTGTGCCACTAGGAATGTCCGTTGCTATGCACGGGTACTCGCCTAGTATATATATATATATATCACGTTAATTTAGGTCGCGGGTCAGAAGCTGTTCACTGCTATTCATAACCGTTTATAGTTCTCACTTGAGCACTAGTTGAATTCTACATTACCGAGGTGAGTTTATAGTCCCACATTTTTATACTGTTTTCTAAATCCCGTGGGGTACATGCGATAAACCGAACACAAGTATTTTTAGTATGCGATTATTTTTCTGGTATTGCCTAAGTTACCTTACGCTAAAAGTCCCTCTTTCACGAACCTTAATCACTTGCAAGTGAGCGCGAAATATAGTTAATAGATCTATTGGGACCGGCAAACCACCTAAGGCAATTCAGATTGTTGTCAGGAGGTGAGCTATATTCGTACTTTTGGGGAATCCAGCGTAGTTTCCCTTGAGGGCCCCTTTGTCAACTACATCCTTCGTGGTGTAGGTGATTACATACATGACAGTCAAGGCTTGCGTTTCGTGAAACCTTAGGAGCAATATCATATGTATAGATTAATTTTTATACATATTTATTATCGAGCTATTCCGCGAGCACGTTGTTTTCAGAACTGTTATCTTGTGTTCAAACTACTACATAACTTAAACTACTATGGATTCACTCAACCTTTGTGTTGACTTTTTAGCATGTTTATCTCAGGAAATTAGCGGCATGATGGCACGGAGCTGGCAAAAGGGCACGTGACCTCCCTTTTACATTAAATAACTTATCATTCATTTCAAACTCACTATCTCTTTTGAAAGCATTCTCTTTATGAAAATGTTTTGTACTCTGAATATTTGAGTTTTCATTGAATGATATAAACACTATCTTTTGAACTATGAGTTTGATTGTGATTCAATTGCGTAATTACCCCGATTAAGTCTTCCGCTGTGTTCTAAAATTTTTGGGGTGTTACAAACATCTCAAGGACTTTCTTAAAATCGTAGATTCCATAGACCTTGATGTTGAAACTCGAGAGACGACCCGATGCGTATTTTCCAATTCTCTCTACATGACCAAGCTAGTCAATGGCTTGAGCG
Organism: Artemisia argyi; assembly: GCA_030686995.1. Lineage (NCBI taxonomy): Eukaryota > Viridiplantae > Streptophyta > Magnoliopsida > Asterales > Asteraceae > Artemisia > Artemisia argyi. Next base: position 118,337 of record JARVZY010010946.1, on the reverse strand, counting down.
TTTACCCGCGGGATCCATCACCTCTTGGGATGATCTCTCCTCTCGTTTCCTTACTCAATTTTTCCCACCGGGAAGAACCACCAAGTTAAGGAATGACATCTTGATGTTTCAAAAACGTCAAGGCGAAACCCTTTATGAAGCATGGACTCGTTTCAAGGACTTACTCCAAAAAGTCCTTCTTCATGGCATAGATCTTTGGCTCCAAGTCCAAATATTCTATGACCACATCAATCTTTCCACAAGGCAAACCATTGACCAAGCGGCCGGTTGTAAGCTACGTGATCGGAGTGCGGAAGAATCATGGGAACTCATAGAAGATCTTGCTCTCTATGACAACGAATGTTTGAACGATCCCCATGATTTGAACAAAATGGTCAAGGCATTATCTTTTGTATTCGAATAATTCAAGCATTCCTGACCGTAGGATCATGGAACTTGAGGACCAAGTCAAGTTTCTTACGAAATCCTACGAAGCTCCTAAACCTTCAAGCCAAGTGAACAAAATCACTTCTTCGTGTAAATTATGTAGTGGTCCCTACGACACTCGTGATTGCATGAAACTCCCCGAACAAGCTTTTGCGCACTACGCATCATCGCGTACCGACGGAGTGGGAGATAAGTGGTACACTTTCAAGCCCGAGCCAAACACTTATGGTGATTCCTATAACCCTTCTTGGAAAAATCACCCAAACCTTAGGTGGAAACAAAACCAAAACACTCCTCAAAACAATTCTTCCAATCCACCTAATCAATTTCAATCAAACGGTTCATCCTCAAACCGTACTTTCAACAACAATCCTTCAAACAACTATAGTAGTACCAACAATTTTGAAGGATTGATGTCCAATTTTATGGCATCTCAAGAAGCTCGTTTGGCTAAGTTTGAGTCCGAATTCAAATAAAAATAAAGCGAGATGACAAGTAAAATTGACACCTTGTTGAAAGTTCTCAATGACCGAGAAATGGGAGCACTCCCAAGAGACACTGTCAAGAACCCGAAACTAAACGTTAACGCCATCTCTTCGGTTTCGTCTCCTAGTTCTTGCCCAAAATACTATTCGGTCAATGCTATGAGCACGTGTTTCAAGCAAACTCATGTTCCTAGAAAAGACCAACATGATGAACCACCAATAAAAAGTCGGTCAACAAAGTAATTGAAACACCTCCTATTCAAAACCTTGATGATGAATTCAAGGAGCTCAAAAATATGAGAAGAAGCTTAAATTAGGTGAAAAAGGAACCGCCTTCGTTCAAAATAAGTTACCTAAGAAATTAGATGGTTCGGGCATATTTGTTCTACCTTGCAAGATCGGAAACTCTGAGGCTTTTGACACATTAGCCGATCTTGGGTCAAGCCTAAATCTACTTCCGTTGTCCCTTTAAACTACTCTTAAGCCAGGTAAATTAGATGAGACAAAAGTAATCATAGGTCTTGCGGATGGAAGTGTCGCATATCCGGTTGGGGTAGTAAAGGACGTATTAGTGCACATAAGAAGACAAACTATTTTAGTCGATTTCCACGTCCTTGATATGGTTAGTGACTCTATGTGCCCTTTGCTAATAGGAAGAGGATTTCTAGCTACCGCAAGTGCGATGATTGATTATAAGGAGTCTAAAATAGCGGTAGGAGAAGGTGAAACTTGGTCGGTTTACGATGTTAAGAAACACGCCTATGATACTAATGAGAAACCAATACCTCATTGGGTAGATATAAATAGGAGACCCTCTAGATACGGACCTTGGATTAATAGAGACTTCATAGGACCCCAATGCCCATTTTACGTAGAAGAGGAATTTGTGAGCCGAACACATACGGTAGACACAACTCTTGGCTAGGGACACAGAATTGGACACATTTGAAGATCCTCTAGTTTTTAGAAAGATTATTGAATTTCTAGGAGTCTTACCCATTAACCTAGGAATGAATAGGTGGAAAAGCGAGGGTGATAAATGTAAGTGGAATTGGAATAAGCCACCTAATGAAGGAGATGGATCATGGCACATAAAGATGACATTATATGATCCGGATGGAGAGAAGTTTGAAAGGTCGTACCGTACTAAGCGTACCGATAGGAAATTAAAACCTAAATTCGATCCTAAAGATGTCCTCGATGAGGAACTCACTCACATAGGATAGGGCATGACTTTGAGTCTAGCTACAAGACACGTTAATAAAGAAACGCGCTTCTTGGGAGGCAACCCAAGCTTTATTTGTTTATTTGTGTGTTTATTTAATTTTATTTGCTTCCATATGTATGTTTTATTTATATTGTTTATGGTTCATGTTTCACATTAAATTGTAAAAATGCTTTATTTTGTTTTTAACTTCGTCTTGATCACATATAAAGGTATTCTGCAAAAGATAAGTGTAAGGGAAATCCAAATTTGTTTTTAAGAACAAGTTGAACATGAACGATAACAATGTTAAATGAAAATGCATATTAGTACTTGTTTGAGTCAAATGCTTGTATTGAGTCATAATGAATATTGTGCAGGAATTCCAGGAATTAAGACATGGGTTTTTCTGGAAATTTTACGGAAACAAAATATAAAATTTCTGTCAGATCAATCTGACGGCGTCAGGCATTTCAACCAAACGACGTCAGGTGTAAATTTTCAGAAAATTATGCAAGTTTTGTTTTTCTCCCAGAATTGTAAAGTTTTGTAAAATCTTTAACTTTTAAACTCCAGGAACCTGCAAATATTCATTCCACAAGCATTATATCTTTACTTGCTTTATTGGATTTAATTTTATATAGAATTTATCGCCGATTTTACGCGAGGTTTTTTCGTGTTTGTTTTCTCAGATTTACAGGTTATATTAGACAAGAAGATGATTTATATTTCTGAAGAGAAGCTTTTCTATGTTCATTTTCTTGGAGGAGGATTTAACCATGTTACCACATTGTCCACACCGAACGAATCAGGGGAGTAATTGTTTCATTCTTTCATTTTCTTTACTTTTACATCTTTTAATTAAACATTGGGGACAATGTTCGGCTTAAGTGTAAGGGGGTAAATGAAGATACCTTAGAGACTACAAGTGCGCTTGATTTTTGTTTGTTTAATAGTAGATGTGTAATAAAATAGAGAGAAATATTTATTAGGGCAATTTTAGCACCAAATTTAAATTTTTTTGCAACATATAGGAATGAAACTTTAGTCTTAATAAGCGTCTCATGGATAGGAGTTATATGACTAGCACAGAAACCGTACCACTCAAAAATTTTCACCCCAAATATGTGAGGTTCGCCCCTGATCTTTAGGAAAAAGGATTTATCTTTAATGCTTGTGAGTGTACCGGTAGTACTTAGATTCTAGAACTTGTGTTAGTGATTCATCCCGAGACCACAAGTGAGAATACATTCATGTAGTTAGGATTTACTACATGATAAGAGGCATTAGGATAACCCTTGTTTTACACCTGTAATATAATTACATTGACTTCATTGGTCAAGTAATTCTCCCACACCTTTGCGATGTACTAATTTTTAGTACACGATACCCCTAGTACACCCCTCGGAGCCTATCTTTATTGTTTCTAACTTTAAGAATTTTACTTAAAGGAAGAATTTGTTAACAATCCACCCCAAAATGTACACCCAAATCGCCTTAGCCTTCCTTGTATACACTCATCTTTAGTGCATTATTGTTACATGTTTAAACCCTTAGTTAATTGTCTAATTGTTTACATGGTTGCTAAGTCGAGTCATATCTTGTAAATATTGTTTTGGGACGATTGGGACTCATGGGTAAATTACTAGTGTTATGGAGTAATGGGGAAGAACATCAATTATTACCACCATATGTGAGTAAATGTTTTAAAGTACTCCAAGTGTTTTAATTATTTTAATTCGAGTTATTAGAATAGTTAAATGTAAAGTATGTAAATGTTCAAGTGTAAAGGGAATGTAAATTCCCTATGATCTATTATTTTGTATGGTAGGGCAAGAATGTATGCACAAAATAAATAAATAAATAAATAAAAACGAAAAAAATAAGAAAAAGAAAGAAAAAAACATACGAACTACCATCCCGTGTCCTTTTATGTTTATTTTATATTTTTTTTAGTTTGTGATTAGCTTAAGTTGAGTCGAGTCTTGGCTTAGCAACGCCGCATTGTACATGTAATTGACCAAGATGATTAACTTGCCACTAGTAAAAATATCCTTTATCCAACAAACCGTGTTTATCATAACCCTACGTCTAACGCTACAACCCTTTAAAAGACCTCTTTGATAGTTTATCCTAGGTGCTTACGCTAAAGTGGTGGAGGTTTTCGATCATTTCCCAAGCTTATGGTAACTATTTTCTATGACAGGTAGTGAGTGATATTTTTCCATTTTCATTTGTGATATATACATTTATAACACCCGAGAGATGAGAATATCCAAACACTATTTGTGAGGTGCTAGTGTATGATTTCCGTGCTTGTTTTGATCAAGGTGGAACGATCATTTGTTGTAATTACTTTTATATTAATGTTAAATGACCCCTAGCTTGTATTTTGATTGGAATAAAAGCTCATTTACTTGAGGACAAACAAATCTCAAGTGTAAGGGTATTTGATAAGGAGAAATTTGTTAGGCTTTTAGGGGGTCATTTAAGCCCTAAATTGTGTTTTTATGATCAAATATTATCTCAAATCGTTTCTTTTGTCAATTTAGGTACTTTGGAGAGGAATTCTAGAAACTGGAGCATTTTGGACATTTTTGGAGCATAAAGTGAAGAAAACAACAAAGTCAAGAATACAAGCTGGAAACAGTACCTGACGGCGTCAAGTGTCACAAGGTGACGCCGTCATATGAAGATCAAGAGGTGGATAATTGCTTTACACTTGACGCGCCAGAAATAAAATTGGAAGATTACACGTGATGGCGTCACGTTATAAAACGCCAAGGCCGTCACGTGTTAACATAAAGAAAGACGCGTTAGAACCCTTTTGAACCAGACGGCGTCAAGAGTAGATCTAGGCAATCCGGGAAAATTTATGGCGGCGACTTGGCGGCGTCACGACCCAAAAGGTGACACCGTCAGCTTGTATTTTCTATATCTATTTTTGGATTTTTCATTCATTAAAAGAGGAACGTTTGTGCAACAAACCCTAGACGATTTTACAGCCTTTGTAAGGGTTTCAAACCCCTTCTTTCATCCATGTTTAATTGAAGATAAGTTATCCATTAATCATTCAATATGTTTATGTGTTGTTTAATTATCTTGTATGCTTTTCTTTCTATTAACATGCTAGCTTAGGTTTATTTTTGTTTACCTAGATCTAATGAAACCTAGTATTGATTATTGATTGTGGGTTTGTCATTGATTGTTGTGGGTGATTGATTTTAGCGTTAGGCTTAAGAAAACTAGCTAATCTCCTATACGGTAACTTGCTTAAACGTCTTAAGAAACGTAATCGGATGTGTACTACGGTTTTAATGGTTGTATTAAATACATAAGTAACTATTAATGAGGCCATGATAGGATACTAAACGTGTCGTCATAGGAAGAGATAGAAGATTATAGAGTTGGGAAAGATTGTACACGGCCCCATGAATGGTATTAAGGAATGCAACCCTTCATCCATGCAATTGTGACAAATCAACTAATTAATAAAAGATAACTAGGGAGTAATGAAATCTAAGTAAATACGCTTTTCTCCATATAGAAGTTCCTACCAATCTAATTTCTTGTTATTTTATTTTTATTGTTTAAGTAGTTATTTGGGTTAGTTGGCTAGCAACTAATTCCGCCCACTCTTCCAATACCCAAGATATTTACTTGCTTTCCATAAAACATAAAAAAACAAAAATAATCATCCCCCACATTTAGACCTAGTTAGATTAGTTTCATTACTAATGAACACTATTCCCTAAGAGAATGATCAATCCCCCGGTACTTGCCACTCACTATACTACATCGGTCAGGTACACTGCGTGGTGGGGATTGCAAGCTTCTCAAGATCCCTTGAGAAGTAAAACCTTTTGCAAGGTTTCAAAACCATGCATCACTCTCTACACCAATGAACGAGGTCTCATGTCTTTAGCTTTCAACATAAACCAACACCAATACAACATGCCTCTAGATCAATTTGCTTATGTCCTTGGTGTTCCAAATAGAGGTACATGCCTTTATACAGACAAATGGCCACTTACAATTCTTGACTCGGTTATTGACCGCATCCATCTTCACGACACTCCTCTTGTTAGCAAGGAAGTCCTTCGTGAGCATCTCTTTGTTAGAACCTCGGATACTAGGAGAGCCCGCTCGGGAAATGAAGTCAACAAGGAACCTTATGGTATGGAACTCAATGAGCTTAATCCCCAATTTAAGAAATGGGAAGAAATTCTTAGAGCCAATGCCATAAGCACCATAGGAAATTAGGATCATATCAACATGTGCCTTTGCTACATGCTCTACTCCTTGTCCACTCTCTAACCCTTCAACTTGGTTTACTACATGGCCAAGAGGATGGCCGACATACTCGTACTTGGTACCACTGCTCTCCCATATGGGATGCTTTTCACTCACCTCTTTAGAGCATTTGAACACATTCCTTCTAATCCCAAAGGGATTTGCCTAGACTACTCTCTCATTCCACACATCTTTGTCCCACTTAGTGTTAAGAGAGTTTCTAAGGTGCAATGGAAATGCCCTCATCATCATTATCATCTATTAGTGAAGATGACGGACTTCCCAATTCTAGGCTCCCACCACTTAAATACCTCCAACAACTTCCATCAATACCAAACGAGTGTGAGGAATTCAAGCAAACAAAGGGGATGTTGAAGTGCTTTGGAAGGTACGTTGGCAAGCTCAACAACAAGTTTGATCGACTATGAGAGTGTTTCATGAGTGTTTGGCAATATTTGGTCTTTAAACAATTTGGTCGTTAAACAATGTTATTATGGATTTATGTACGTGTAGGATAATTTGGTATCTTTAAACATTATTATGTACTAACTGAAACATGTAGGTGGACAACATTGAGGTGTTGTCAATTTTCCACATTTTCACTATAATAGTGAAAAAATTTAGCGCATGTTCAATCTATATCGGTACGTGTGTTTTTACCTGCATTTGTCATTTCTCAATCAGTCTTAATTAATTACACAAGTTTTAGGAAAATTTAGAAAATTTGAACATCGTTTAAGGCCTCGAAATCACACTCTGTTAAGTTTTTTTGACTAACGGATCTGGCGGAACCAATTCTTGGGTTCCGCCAGTGTAAAAATTTTGGTACCGCCATTTTTGTACCAGCGGATCTAGCGGAACCAAAAACAGGGTTCCGCCTTTGTATTCGTTTGGTTCCGCCAGTCACCTACAGAATTTTCTTAATTTTCACATTTTCGCATATTCTCAAACATCAAATCATTCTTTTTAGTTAGTAACTCGTTTCTTAGTATTCATTAAGCACATTAGGACCATTTTAGCTCATTAGAACCAATAGGAAACCCTTTCCCGCCAAAATTTTAATTTTCTCATAACTAACCCAAGGAACCCTTCTTCATAAGGGAAGGAACCCTTTATTTGGTTCCTTAGCATCCGTGGACACCCTGACCACAAAGATCTTAAATGATTACTTAGCATTTACTACATATTTCACTCCTTCTATTCAACCCAACTTCATTGGATTGACTTCCAATGATTTGACAAACATTGAAACTCTTCCAAATGATTAGAAACCTCTATTTTTGTATGGATCACCATCAAATCCAAACACTCCTTTCAATAATCTTTCACTCTATAAATTGGTACTATCTTGGATTGTTTTTCCTCACACCTTCACCATCACTTTCCTTGATCTTTAGCTTCTTACAACCATTGTTAACCATGACAAAGTCAAACAACTCATTACCACCATCACGACCCATTAGGCGAACTGCTCGTATAACTGTTAAGCCTTGTTGTTTCAACACCACCATCAACCTAAGCTCGTCATCCTCAGATGAATCACCACTAATCATCTAATATCCCATAAAAGATGAAAATTTCTTAGTCTTGCCACTCCTACACCATCACCTAGACCATAATATGTTGTTGCTACTCCACCACCAACAAAGACCCCAATAGCTACATCACCACCTCTGGTACCATGTCAACCATCCAAGACTCCATCACCTCCAAAATCACCTAAGTTAGAACCTATTGAGTTTTCTGGAACTCCACCAGCATCACCTTATCCATTCTTAGAAAACTTAGAATATCTTCCTCAAAGATCCACCAATCCACCACCATTACCATCGTTTACCTTTGTTGAACATACGGAAAACCAAAAACCATATATGGGCATTCTTTGAGCCCAATGAACCATTTGAACCACAATCATCTCAACCTCAAGAATAATCTCAACCATCCGAACCAAAGCCATTGTTGTTTCATCCTATCTACAAAGACATCCATGGGCCTCTTTATGGAGAGCCTCACTTTCAACAACATGATCAACCACAACCTCAAGAATCTCAACCACAACTTCAATCACAATCTTAACACTTTGAGTCCTTTTTCCCTTCTTATGAGGAAATAGAGGAATCTTTGTGGAACAATCCACCAAAAACCCATGAGGAGATCAATGATTGCCTCGACAACCTTTATGCTTTCAAGAACATGGTGGATTCTCACCTTCATCAAGCCATAGAATTTCAATCCACAATGGTCTCATCTATTGTAGCACCAACCTCTAACCAACAAACACCTAATGTACCATCGCCACAACCTTCCATCAATGAACCCATCCTCCCACATCCTCGACATAATTGCTCACATTGTGAACGAACGGCTAGGATTAGTGAGAGGATAAAAATCATGGTCCACCAACTTCAAGACGAAACCCGCTTCATTCTTCAACACATTCTCGAGCGTCTTAACGCCCTTAGTCATCCTCCACAACCATAGAGCTTTCCTTGTTAGGGAAATCCTTTGACTTAGGACTTTCTAAATAAAGCTCTTTACTTTCTTTTTATAGATGTAGGATTTTTATTTTTTAGTTATTTTTTCTTTTTACATTTTTCTTTTTAGTAAGTAGGATCTAAATAAAGCTCTTTACTTTCTTTTTATAGATGTAGGATTTTTATTTTTTAGTTATTTTTTCTTTTTACATTTTTCTTTTTAGTAAGTAGGACTTGTGTTTTTTTCTTGTCCATTATTTTGACTTTTGTCAAAATTATTTTTTACTTGAAATGAATCTAGTTCTACTATATGTTGTGTTAGTTGTGATATGGTTGAATTTCTAACTCATTATCCATTTTTGTTGGTTGACATTTTTTTAGTACATATCATGCTTGTAATTTCAAAAGCTAACCTCTATTTTGTACGTTCAAAATACATGTCTCTTTACTTGGCACCCCATCTAGGGGGAGTATTGACCAAGGGGGAGCAATTCCGCTACGCTGCTCTTCTTTTTGTTTCGACAAAAAGGGGGAGAAAACATATTAAACTCTAACTCAACTTTTTGCATAATCTTTTTAGCATACCATACTCATACTCATATATGAAATTAAAAGTTGGAAAAAATAAGTTTAATATATATTTTTAAAAGACTCCACACTATAATTATCTCATTACTTAAAAATAAAATTTATGTTTTGTCCTCAACAAAAAATGGGAGATTGTTAATACAAATATTGTCTAAAAACGTTATTTATATTTTACGATCTTTGCTAAATTTTGTTAACGACAAAGTGTAAACTTTATTTTTAGCAATACATAAATATAGTTTAAGTCTTTCATTAATATACTTTTATTTCAAACTAAACATTACATTTGCTACATTTATATTTTTACATAACTTAACATTTTCATAGTTCTAATAATAGAAATATACCATGACATCATGGCATACATCATATGCATATCTTTGAAAGATTTCTAGAATCTCAAAGTTGACTTTGGTAGATCTCATATATATTTTGGTTAGATTCTTACTCAATGTATCATGGTAAAATTTGGTAAATCTCTTGGCTAGATATGGAAAGATTTCTTGGGGATTTTTTGTCAGGTCTGGCGGAACCAAAGTCCACAACGGACGGAACCCTCAAAAGGGTTCCGCCGTATCCGTGGCTTGCTGGCAGTTTTGCCTATAAATAGCAAGCCACATCCAAGTTTTTCTTCATCACTTACAATCACATATTAGCATACATACTCTCATATTATTCATCTAACTTTGTCATACTTCACCATTGTGAGATTCTTTTGTAGCAAGAAGATCACAAGTTCATTCATAAAGCATACAAGTTTCAGCAACAAGTTGCAAGACTTATTAGCTTAGCATTGTGTGAACTCTTGTTGTTCATACACCATTTGATTTTATTTATTCAGTAGTGATCGGTTAGTATTTTACGGGAGTGGTTGTACCCTTGTAAAAGATCTCGATATCTAGCTTTGTGTCGGTAATCTTGTGTAAGCGATGTGTAAGGTTTTCTCCGCCGGTGAAAGGAGCTTGTTGACTAGTGAAGAAAACTCTCGAGTTGGATTCGCTGGGAGTGGAGTAGGGCAAGGAAAAAGAGTCTTTGTAGCCGAACCACTATAAACATCCGTGTTGTGGTTTGATCGTTTCTTACTTTATCTTGCACTTTACTTATTGTCTATTATTTGCAATTGTCGATTACACGTATAGTGTTCAAAGGTAATTAAAATTAAAAATGGTAAAACTATTCAACCCCCTTCCTAGTTTTCCACAGTTCGCAAACTACAGTGAAAGTTTCAACTTCAAAGCCTATTCGTGTAGCACAATTAACGAGACTAATTTAAAAATGTTTTGATGACTTGAAATTCATATTTGGGAAAGGAGATAGAGAGTGAGAGGAAGAGGGGCAATCCTCGACGATACGAGATGTTCCAAGTCTTAGAAGGCTCTCGAATGTGAATGGATATGTAGCAATTCGAATTTAAAAGCATCTTTGATCAGGATATTAATAAATTTTTTGTAAAACAAACTTTCATAGTTTAGATATTCTCTGTGTCCTAAATTATGATATTACATTGTGCTATAATAAAATGCCACTTTATACTTAGTATACTATTTTGATTGTTTGAAATATGTAAATGAGCATTTGTTTTGCAAACAACAGATAAATAAATGCAGACATATAATCTGAGACAAGTTTATTTAAAAGAGCTAAGACTATTTGGAAAGGGAGGTGATCCCTTCGCCATCCAACTCCATGTCACGCGCGACACCCTTGCCTTCTACCTCGATTCACGCGCGACACACACAAACCAAGAACACTTATGGTGATCCCTTCACCTTGCAACAATACACAAAAATTTGGGTCCCACTTGTACTATATTAACGTTAGTAACCGTTGCATGTTTAAAAAAAATCAACACCCCAATTTCTTCTTCTATAAATACACACAAAACCCACCATTTTTAAACACAATCTCAATCTTTTACACTCTATTTAAAAAAAAATGTCTCAAGAAAACACTCCCCGAAACATCAACGTCCACAACGAAGAAATTTTCAAAGTAATCCCCCGACACCTGAAGGAACCTTCAATCTAGGAAATACTCCCCCCGCCAAACCCACAACTCAACTTACGACCACAATCATTCTTTTATAACCAAAACTACACAAACCTACCATACCATAATCCATACCTACAACAACAACCTTTAACCAATTCTCACAACAACACCAACAAAACGCGTTTAGCCAATTCTTGGGCCAACATAACGCGTACCCGTTTGATATGTCACAAACCCAAATTGGTGCTTCGTCATCACAACATCATACCCAACAACCCATGTCTCTCGTTTCTTCATTTCGAAATGAGGATTTAATTTGATAAGTCTTATTATCGAAATGAGGAATGACACTGAAGTTCCAAACTTTTTATCAAAGGAAGCAAATGAAAGATCCAAGATATACAAGTCATATGGGTCTAGTTCGTTCAACCCAAAGAGTGGAGATCCTAGTATAAACCTGAATGATGCCGCTGGAGATGACGAGGAAAATGAGGTGCAAGAACTTTCACGACCAATGGGCAGGGACAAAGCGAAAGCTTGGAAGAAAAAAGGTGTGAATAAGTCAGGATCGTCGGCAACTATGAACGACGAGGCATTGGCTAAGATGATGATATCGGAGATGGCAAAGCAATTCGAACGTGACAATGAATTGAAGAGGAAAGAACGGGCTGAATGGGTGGCGATAAAAAGTAATGAAGTGGAAGCGAGTGATTATAAAGCAAAGCAAAAAGAACTAATGTTCTATATGCAACCATATGAACATTTGACAGGGGATGCACGCAGAGCCATGGACGAGGTTAGAGTGGGGATGAAAGCGAAGTGGGATTTCAACTTTTAGTTTTAATTTCAAAGTTTATGTAATGTTTTACTTTCGTATGTTTGCGTCTTTAATCATTGTAGTTTATGTATTGTTTTAATATTCCCGGTTTATGTACTATGTTTAATATTTGAAGTTTATCTAATGTTTTAATTTTGTACGTTCGCATTTTATTTTCGTCTATTTAAGTTTCTATAATTTGTAATAAGTACTAAAAAAATGGGAGTTAGGGTGAAGTGAGGCATGCCTTGCCCACTAAAAGGTGAAGTGAAGTGAGGAGAAGTGAGAGAAGAGAGAAAGCTGAGGTGGCGCTGAGGTGTCAGGTGAAAAAAACATACCCTTGCCATCTAGCCTAAGTGCCCTATCACATATTATAAGGTACATGTGACCCACAAATTCTATTTAACACAACCCAATAACATTCTCAAAAATAAAAATAAAGTAAAATAGCATAAGGCTGAGCACACCAAAGAGACCTTCATTTTTTTTCTCAATCAAATTTTCTTAACAACAAAATTAAATTTCATTAATAATAAAAACATTACATAATAATTCAAATAACATTAAAATATTAAAATAATAATTAAAAACTTAAATTAGTAATCTAAGTTGTAGCGTTTCTTGAGTTGTTCCTTAATCTCCAGTAGCTTATGTTATTTTATTATGGGCAAAGAGAGGTCGATTAACGAACTATAGAATATGATGTCTTTGTCCCATTTCTTTTGTTCAAAAAATTCAAGTTTTTGACGTTCTATTTCAAGTTTCTCTCTTTTTGTCACACCCCCAAAATTGGATCACAGCGGAAAGGTATCCGAGGAGTGACTTTCATGGAAACAAACTTACAGTTACATCGAACGACCTCTATATGAGCCGTTTTGGAAAATACACGTTCTATAAAAAAAATAACATTTTACCAAGATATAATCCAAAAGTCTACAAAATGTAAAGAAGATTTTGGTTCACGATCGAACGTAAAGTTATGCAATAAGTCTTTGTCACGATGAAACCACAAAATGTGACTCTAGTGATGCTCCATATGCAATCCAAGTATAAGCAATTAAGAACCTGAGAAATACATGCTAAAACGGTCAACAATAATGTTGGTGAGTTCATAGGTTTAATTATATAAAAATAGTGTAGACCATAAGATTTCTACGACAATTGTATTCCAAATATAAAAAGAGTTATTGTTGCACTAAGCTCATGAAACCGAAGCATTGACACTTAGTTTATGTATTCACCCCAAATAGGTGCTTTGCCAAACACCTGTATGACATTAAATGAAATGCGTCCATTTGACCAGTTGGAGAGACTAACCCGAAGGGGGGAGTTTACCCCCAATAGATCTATTCACAACATTCACGCTTACAAAGTAATTAACGGTTTATGATTGTGAGGAATTTAATAGCAAATGTGGTAACTTAGGCAATTTTAAATGTTGTATGTACTTGTGTCCATATGTAAAAACAAGCAATGTATTCTCATCCCGAGCATTTCAAAATAAGTATAAACAATGTAAAAGCGGGGCTATGAAACTAACCTTAAGTAAGTAACGGAAATGAATAATGTGAGTTTTATGAAGTTTAGCACCTTTATATACTTGTAGTGAGATTTTACGACTCAAAACTAGTAAAACATAAGTTTTATCTTTTAATATTCCGCTTTCAAAAAGTGTCCAAAAACTAGTTCGGCTCAAGTTTAACGGGTAATAAGTTATTCGTGTCTTATTGATTTGGTCTAATGAGAATTCCGGTGTCAAGTATGTTGCAAGGGCTTTTAAAAAAATCCAACTACCACTCTTAATGAAGCTAAGTCTATGGTCCTCGTAAACGGGTGTTGATCCCAGTTGAGCAAACGATCTTATATAGAAGGTGACTTTGAGTTTAACACTTAAGCTAAAACACGGAATATTAAAGCTTAACTTAAGAAGAATAATGATTCACTATCAACACTTCAATATATTAATAATACGAGCACTCGAAAATGCTAGGGTTTTACAACCTTGAAGTGTAAACGGAAACTAAACAATACGTACTCAATCTAACCCTAGGATCCTCCTTTTATAGGCCAAGGAGTCCTACTAGGTTTACAATACCTTTCTATACAAGATAAGAATATTCTAGACGTATAAAATATACACACAATCTATTCTATAATTATCCATTCCGTATACATGCATATCTCTTTAGCAGTAGATTCCACTAGCAGCACTTTCCCATAGCAGCACTTTGAATGACAGCAGCAGAATCTTTAACTATAGCAGCAGTTTAACTCTTCAGCAGCATAATTCAAAACCCAACAACGGGTATGAAAGTGGTCACTTGTGTTTTCGTTCAATATGTAAAATGAAACCTTAAAATGATTTATACAGTGAAAGTTTAACTCGAGTTCATTTGAGAGTATCTAGCATGTTTTAAGTTCGTTTTTCCTTGTTAAACTCTCTAACGTAGATGGACATGTCCACTATTATTATTTCAATTTTCCAGGTCGAGAAAATAAGTTTAGGTGTCGGTTTTCATTAAAACAAAAGTTGGACAGCGGTGAACTATATTTTCAGAAAATCTTTCTCTTAATCGGGTTATTGCTCACACATTTTCTAAAGAAGGCATATGTTTCAAAGGGCCTTGGTTCATCATTTTCGAGTCTATTTTCCAAAAATCTAACTCTCTCGTCTTGTTTCTTTACCATTTGATCTATGGAGTCAAAAAGGTAATAAGGTACCAAAGCTGTTGAAATTTCAGAAAACTAGACCTACGGTCTCGAGGCCTTAGCTCCTTCGATATTTATTGTTAGGTTTCGAATTTACCATCCCCGGAAAAGGTATAAGAGTGCTCTACAAATGTCTAAACTAGTGAAAAGGCCCAAAATGCCCTTAGGTTAGGTACTTTTATACAAACAAGGTTATTAATGCTGATGAGGCCTCCGTTTCTTGCATAAAAATGAAGACATTTTCCCATTTATCCAACGGATCTCGAAATCTTGGATATATGCTCGAATCAAATCGTACGACGCAAACTGGAATGCTTGGATTTCGAAGCCTTTTGACATTTTTTCCAGCTAATGGTTGTATTTGTCTGTTTTGATTCCTGTGGTTGTTGTACCTCTTGCGTTATGTCTTGGATTTCATCTTTGTTTGTTTTGTTCTGAACCTCTTTTGCTTGTTTTTTTTGGTCTCCTTCTTGGAGCCTTGTTTAATGCATTAGCCTTTCAAAAAAAAATATATTTGGGACAGAAACATGTTTTTATAATCTAACTTTTTATCAATTTCCTCAACACTACAAGTATGTACAATTGATATCATGAACATGGAATGTAATGTAATGTGAAATATGTATGAAAATAAGTTTATGAGTGCTTACAAGAAGATGGTGAATGATTTGTGAACAAGACCCAAAGAAACTTAAGAAAACCCAAAGATATGAACTCCAAAACTTAACTCTTGTTAATCCCTTAACCAATAATTTTTGCAAAATCCTTTAACCAAGCTTGAACACACCTATGAAGGCTGAGATTGGAGAGTATTTAGAGTATACGAGTGTGTGAAAAATGAAGAGATCCAGTGTTGTATTTATATGGAAAGAAAGTGGAAAAACTAACTAGTTTTTGTTTTGATGGTTTGAAAAATCATGTAGACAAGAATATGACAAAAGTATGGTGAGACCATGGGGGGGAGTGGTCTAAACGTGTAAGAGGGGTAATTTGGTGGAGATTTGATGGTTTTTGACTTAAGGTGTGGTAGGATGATTAAAATATGGTTTATAATGTATTAAGTAAATGTCCTTTTTCGTCCCTGTGGTTTGCTGGGTCAATCAAGAATCGTCCCTGCCGTTAATTTTCTTCGGGTTTGGTCCCCATGGTTTACAACCCATACGGGTTTGGTCCCTTGACCATAACTCTGTTAGTTTGACTGTTAAGTAGAAGGCTATTTTTGTCATTTCAATATATTTTTTTATAAACAAACTAAACACTCTTCACTCCCTAGCTTTCTTCATCTTCATCTCTCTAAACCATAACCGCCAACCATCACCATCCCACCATCACCTCCATCAACAACCATCACCTCCATCAACAACCATCACTGCCTCCTAACCCCCACCGTTTCCACCTAATAGCCGGCCAAACACCCTCCAAACACTAACCCATCAACAAATATTTCATCTTAAACGAAAACCCATCAATAAACCATCACCACAATCAAACACCATAAACCAGTCACCATCACCATAATAAACCAGACCCACACTCCTCAATCCCCATTGCCCACAGATATGAGCTATCTCACAAGGACAATTGATCCGGTTGGGTTTTTGGCGTGGAGAACAAGACACACAAGGAGGGGATTAAATCCCTTTTTATTGGATCTACCATTCGGCATAGAAGAAAAAAAAAAGTGAGAAGGTTTTTTCTCCCATTTGTTGGCTGTTGTAGTTCGACGCAAGAAAAGACAGCAAGAGGAGAACGATGAAGGTTTCTTTTGTTAGTACCTTAAGCGGCAGTGGTGGGATTTAGGTAAGAAAGAAAGGGTATGATATAATTCAATGAAAACTTTTCTTCGTGTGTTAGTGTGCTGTGCACTTGTGAAGAGTGTGCAACTCATAAATGCACTTCAGAATGTTCTTTTGTGTGTTCAGCATGTGAAGTGAGTCTTGTTGGTTTTATGACTTGCAGGGTGTGTAACAGAATACTTCAAGGATAATGAGTAACGTTCCGGCCGAAAACAAGAGGGTTACAAAAGTGTGCTTAATTCAAAGGCTTCAGAAGAAGCTATGGTATGCTCCTGTTTTTCTTTTATGGATTATGATAGGACTAATGTCATTGTTAAGATAACTAAACCACAAAAATTAGCTAATTATATTTAACTTCTTATATATACACGTCTACAGGCCAATTTGGTTGGATGGGAGCCTGCTCACGGACGTTTTAAGTTTCGACATCCATGGAAACAATACCTCAAAGTTGGCGCCTCGATGCGTAGTTGTGCTTACTGCATCGAGACTCTGAATGGTTTCATCAGTTCAGAAGTTCAGGTAAACAGCCCATCTAATCATTTCTTCAAAAGTTTTAGCCTTGCATTTTTAATTTTATATATTTTGAATTTTCTTTCTTTATAACAATAAGACAAGAATTGCTGCTCTTATTGGATTCTAAATGGATGATCTTACATTCTACAGGCACCGGAGTTGCTAAAGAAGCATCTGAAAGAAGTATGCATGATGCTAACCTCAAGTTCTTCAAATGTTTTGAAAGAATTAGCAATGTCAATGAAAACCATGACCAAATCAACTAAAACCAAGTCTTTGGTACAAGAGATGAACTTTGCAGTTCAAAGTTTCCAGAATGTGCTCAAAGATTTGTCAAAGCAAGCACTCGTACTGCCAGAACATGAGATGAATGAAGAAAAACTTAAAACTCAAATAGTGCCGATAATGGCGATTGTTCCACTAGCGGTATAATGCTGATATGGATGTAATGGGGTTGGATTGTGTTTTGTGAATATGGTTTGTTGGAAAGTGTGTTTTGGATGATGATGATTTATTGGTTAGAGAAATGGGAAAATGGTTTGGATCTGTGTTCGTGTGTTCTTGTTTGAGTTTTGTGTTTATGATTTGGAAAATGGCAACTTGATGGGTTTAAATAATAATAATAATAATAATAATAATAATAATAATAATAATAATAATAATTTTCAATACTTAAGATAAAAGCGAGATTACTTTCATTAATTGACTATTTAAACTAGTAAACACGAAAAACATTTGATAAGTATTGAGACTTATATATTTACATAAATCAACGTAAAATGTATTTTTACATATAAAACCAAAGCACAAATATGTCATGGTGATACAAAGTCTAGGAATATTTCTAAACTTATTACATTTCATCTAAGTATATACTAAGTCGAACTATATTTACTTAGGTTGCGTGTCGGAGCTGTTACCTAATATACTTTGACATACTTTTTCAATGTTGATCCTAGAATGGATTATTATTTTTTGGAAAGGTGTTGTATCATTTTTTATTATTACAAGTACTAAAGTGGCACCATAAAAAAATTGGTTTTTTTTTTTTTTTTTTTTTTTTTTTTTGTCAAATTATATACTTGCACCATAAAGAATGAAAATAACACAAAAATACTAATGGAGGTTGCATATACAAAAAAGACATTTTTCATAAAAAAAAAAAAAAAAAATTATACTACATGACTTAAAATTGAGTGTAGCCCGTGCAGCACCTGACACCCAAGTGGTATGTTTATGAGTATGACCTAAAATTGAGTGTAACCCATGTCACATCCGACAACCAACAAATTATACTATTACAACACTTAAAAAAAATCACAAGGTTTTGACAAATTTGGATTCTAACGAACACAATGTGCTAATTTTCCTATTTTCAATAAAAATATCTCTTTTTTGTATATGTAACATCCGTTAATATTTTTGTGTTATTTTCATTCTTTATGGTGCAAATTTAATTTGACAAAATTTTTTTTGACCAAATGTCTTTTTATGGTGCCACTTTAGTACTTAATAAAAAAGTTATGCAAACACTTTTCCAAAAGTAATAATCCGTTCCAGGATCAATATTGAAGAAATGTGTAATAATCTTCAAATACATACAAGAAAAAAATTGTTGAAAAAAGTAAGGAACAAATGTCACTAACTAAATCTCACATCAAATTCTTCCGTTAAAAACTAACGGTAGTATGACATGTGAAAATCATGTGACTATATTAATTAGGGTTATGGTAATATATGAACCAAATAACTAAATATGAGGTACTGTAAGGTACAAATAATACTTTAGGATAAATAGTAGTTCCAGTTGATCAAATTCGGGGTAGTAAAAGTCATTTTGGCCTTTTCAAAATGGTTGTTGGTTTGTTGGAGTGTTGGGGGTATAAACTCGCTTGTATCAAGTTTCAAGCAATCATTAATCCATGCCCCTTTTATTAACCTGTTTTATACTAAGTTTCATTTATATAGACTACCGTGCAAAGAAGGTTTCTTTTTCATTTCATAAGTTGGCACGTAATGCAGTCACAAGTGAAGTTCTGGTGGTCTTGTTGCCATGTTCAAGTGATCATTATTTTTCTCAACAAGTTCAAAAATGGTATTGTTGCCAAGTTCAAGTGACCATTTTTCTCAAGTTTTAAGGTTGTGTTTGGTTCGTGAATTTGAAATAACGGAATTTCAAATTCTGAGAAATTTCAAATTCTTGAGGGTTTAGAATTTCAAATTTTAAAATAACTTCACGTGTTTGGTTAACAGAAATTTATAGTATTTTGAATATGTCTTAATGTTTGTTATTGCAATTTTTTTATTAAGTCATGTATTTACATTGATTGTAGAAAAACAAATTAAAGTTCTCCACTTTTTGAAGGCACTCTAATTTGCCTCATTTTGCCAATATATAGAATTTTAATATTCTTCATTTTGCATACCAGACACATTATTACAAAGAATTTAAAATGCAAATGCCATGAAATTCTCTCAAAGCAATTTATATTCTCAATTTTCTTAAGGCGGATTTTAAGTCTAAAGGCAATAAAGGCAAACAACTTCAAGTCATCATAGCATTTTCAAAGCATCAACCTAAGGGTGAGCAAAACCGACCGACAACCGAAAACCGACACAAACCGACCTCGACCAACACAAACCGAGCTATACTCGGGTCGGGACTCGGGTTGGGATTTCCAGGAAGTCGGGACTCGGGTCGGGTCGGGACTCGGAATAAATCGACAAAACACAACGAAAACCACACAAGTCGAGACTCGGGTCTGGACTCGAGATATACTCGGGTCGGGATTCGGTTAGGGATTTTCAAGTTGTCGGTTTCGAGATGGGTCAAGCTCAGGTCGGGATGGGTCGGTTTCGGCCCGATGCTCACCCCTACATCAACCGGATGGTATTTACATCCCTCCTCTATAACCTCATTCCCGGAATCAACATATTTTATATAATAAAAGAGAAGATACAAAAGTGAAAACTAATTCTTCTATTAATCATGGGTAGAGCTCAATTTTGGAATACAGTATTCTGATTGGCCAATAAAAGTCAAATTAGCTTTAATTTGGTCAAACTCATCAAAACTTCATTCAGCAAAATTAAGAGGTATAAAAACACATGTGTCATAGCTTTTATGTTGTGTTTAAAATGTGGTATAGCTTTTAAAGATTGATATTGGATCATGTTTGTTAGTTTTATGTCGTGTTTGAAATGTGGCATAGCTTTTAAAGATTGATATTGGATCATAAGTGTTAGCTGTATATTGTGGTTAAAATGTGGCATGTCTTTTAGAGATTGATGTTGCTTTATAATTGACTAATTGTGTTTAAAATGAAAGAGTTTCGTATAATTCTAAATAATGGCTTTTTGGGATGGTTGAAATTGGTGTCAGTGAAAGGAATGAGAGGGTACATATCTTTTATGTAAAGAATTTGCTATATCATATTTGTTGTTGCTGTTCGGTTTTGTTGAGACTGTGATGATTGATTTTGGATGTGTTTTAGTGTATTCGATCAAAGCTAAGGGTATTTGCATATTGGCAGGGCAACTAATTAGGTTTGCAGCCATGACGGATTGATCAACTTCTTTCGATTGTATATAAATCTGAGCATCATCAAATGAGAAAAGATGGCGTATATGTGTTTTTTGAGATAGGGATATGGTGGATTTTTTATTATAAAGTGATACGTGGGAATTGTGCCCTCGCAACAGGTTTTGCCTCTCAAGGGATCTTGAGAAGCTTACAACCCCCACCAGGCAGTGTACCTGATCGTTGTAGTATAGTATAGTGACAAGTACCGGGGGATTGATCGTTCAACTCAGGAATAGTGTCGCTAGGATTTGAAAGCCTACTAAACTAGGTCTAGAGGTGAGGGATGATTCTTTTTTGTATTTTTTATATTTTATGAAAGCAAGTAAAATCTCGGGTTTTGAAGGAGTGGGCGGAATTAGTTGCTAGCCAACTAACCCAATTAACTACTAATGCAATCAAAATAAAATAAAAGAAATGAGAATTAAACTATTATACTAATGTGGTGGAAACAATAATGAGAAAAGTTGTGTTTACTTAGATTTCATTACTTCCTAGATATCTTTTACAGGTTGATTAGATTGTTACAATTAGGGGTGTTATCGGGTCGGGTTATCGGGGTTATCGGGTTTGTCGGGTCGGGTTGAGTCGGGTTTTGAATTTTTTAAAAGTTACCCGCAACCCGACCCGATTAAGAATCGGGTTGTCGGGTTCGGGTGATATTCGGGTCGGGTCGGGTTATTGGGGTTATCGGGTGACCCGATTAAATAACAATAAGTTTCTTTAATATTTAAACCATAACACTAAACTGGACTTGACATTGTATTTGTTTTGTCATAATGTATTCAACTCTTTACAAATACGCATTTAACAAAAAAAAAAAAAAAAAAAAAACAAGTTATACTTCATCTTTCATAGTGCAGACTTAAAACCAGCATTTACATATAAATTACATGTAGTATGCATTGATAAATGAAGTACTAATGTAATGTAGTATGCAGGTAGAATGCACTGATGTAAATATGTAATGTAGTATACTGTGATAAAAATATATGCTGTGAACTTGCATTTACATAACTAAATGAGGTACATATATTAAAAGTGCATGTAAGTATGTAACCATAAATACATGACAATCAAAGTATAAAAAGCAACATAACATCACTGCACCAATAAAAAGAAATCACATAGATATAAATCACTCACAGAAATCACATAGATGTAGTATATAGAAACTTATTACTTCTTGCAACCTTTCCATTTTCATCCATAAAGCTTTAAACAAATGGAAATTAGAAAATATATAAATATTAAACAAATGGAAAAGTTATTTTCGGGTCTTATCGGGTTGACCCGATAACCCGATAGCATTATTTTTTTAACCCTAACCCGACCCGATTACACTATCTGGTTATCGGGTTCGGGTCAAAACAACCCGATTAGATTTTTTGACCCGATTTGACCCGACCCGATAAGCCTTATCGGGTTCGGGTTCGGGTCGGGTCAACCCGACCCTACTAACACCCCTAGTTACAATTGCATGGATGACGGGTTATATTCCTTAATACTAGTCGTAGGGCCGTGTACAATATTACCTAACTCTATAAGATCCTACTTCACTCCTACGTCGAGCCGTTAGAAGCTCCTAACATGGGATCATTAGAATTCTCTTACGCATTAAATATAACCAAAAATCATAGTACACCTTCGATCATGTTTCTTAAGACGTTCAAGCAAGTTACCAATGGAAGTCTGCCAGTTTTCTTAAGCCTAACATCGAATACAATCATCCGTAACAATTATAAACAAATAATCAACCCATAATCAACATCTAGGTTTCACTACATCTAAGTAAACACAATAAAAACCTAGCCTAGCATGTTAAAGAGAAGACAAGCGTAAGATATAATCACACAACACATAGACATATTGAATGATTTGAATAAGTACTTATCTTCAATTGAACATGGAAGAATCAAGGGTTGAAACCCTTGAAAAAGCTGTAAAATTCGTCTTAGGGTTTATGCCCTAATATCCCACACAAAGTTCCACCCTTTACAATGAAAAATTGGAAAAATATATATAGAATATGCATCCTGACGGCGTCATGTATTAGCCTTTGACGCCGTCAACTCGCCGCCATGATGAAATTCGTATTGCCTAGATCCACTTCTAACGCCGTCATGTAGGAACGAGCTCTGGGCCGTCACGTGTATTTAGACCCTGACGGCTTAGGTGACGCCGTCAGGCCAATAAGCCTAAAAACTTTCTGGGTCGTCACGTTGTAATTTCCACATCCACCTCTTTTATCATTCTTGACGCCGTCACTAGCAAACCCTTGACGTCGTCAGGTACTGTTCCAACAAGGAATTTTGAGACTTTGCCGTTTTCTTCACTTTATGCTCCAAAAATGTTGAAAATGCTTCCTTTTCCAAATTTCTCTCCAAAAGTACCTAAAATGACAAAAGGAACGATTTAGAGCAATAATTGATCAAATAATCTCGAATTCGGGCTTAAATGACCCCTTAAAAGCGGTACACTTTTCGCCTCATCATAAAGACACGTACTTTGTCGTTTCAAGTTCTTTTAATTTATTGAACGGTGTCGTTTTTATCCAACGTTATATCCAAATATGAAGAGGCGTCGATTGAAGCCAACAAAAGAATAAAAAAATAAATATTCTCAAGAGGTCGTCTTCTACATCGATTTTATACGACTTCGTTTCCCATGGTAAATGTATAATAGAGTAAAGTTGTATATAGTGGTGAAGATGTGATTGATTACAAGAGGCAATGATGATAGACTTGAAATTTGTGTTAATGGATTCGAGGAAAGCTAAGATTATCCGTATTTTGGCAGGGCAACTCCCTGAGCGTGCAGCCATGGCAGATTGATCCAACTTTTTCGATTGTTCACAACCTTGAGCCTCGCATCCGTTGTAAACGACGTTGTTTTGGTAGATTTCTTTTGAAAAAAACAGGCCCGTTTAGTGCTATTCCAGAATTTTACAGTTTTGAGTTGGTTTCTTCTTTTCTATCTTTGTTTGTTCTAAATGACAATGTTTCATGTTTTGGTATAACTTTGGATGAAAAATCACGTCGTTCTTATTTATGGCTTGGCTTATATGTGTCTTAAATATATAGTCACATGTCTTAGATACATACTCTTGATAAACACGTGTTCATCGGATAATTACCTGCAAAATCAGCATGTATGTGAGACAGTGATGTAACATAGATAGTGCTTGTTGGACTGTATGTGTCGTATTATGTGTTTCGTGGTTGTTTTATCTGTAGCCTGATTAAAGTTAGTCGGGACGAGGCTATGATGATGGAACCTAAGTTTGTGTTAACGGAGTCAAGCAAGGTTATGATCATCCGTATCTTGGCAGTACAACTTACCAAGTCTACAACTATGACGGTGATCCTGTTTTTTCGACTATTCACTAATCTGAGCCTCACTTTGGCTGTAAACTAACCTGTATTAGTTTGTTTGCCTTTAGAAACGATGTTGTTTTATTTATTGTCTGACTAAAGTCAGCCGACAAGGGTTGGGATGATGGAATTTAAATTTGTGTTAACGCAAAGATGAGGTTATCTGTATCTTGTCAAGACAACTTCTCAAGTC
Source organism: Artemisia argyi (assembly GCA_030686995.1). Taxonomy (NCBI): domain Eukaryota; kingdom Viridiplantae; phylum Streptophyta; class Magnoliopsida; order Asterales; family Asteraceae; genus Artemisia; species Artemisia argyi. The sequence goes on along the minus strand of JARVZY010010946.1, from coordinate 93,890 downwards.
TGCAACCATGGCGAATTGATCCTGGTTTACGACTGTTTACAAATTTGAGCCTCTCTTAGTTGTAAGTTACATTGTTTTGGTTTATTTACCTTTAGAAATGACGTTGTTTTCTTTATTGTCAGATTAAAGTTAGACAACATGAGGCTGTGATGATGGAATTTGAATTTGTGTTAATTGGTTCAAGCAAAGCTCGGGTTATCCATATCTTGGTAGGGCAACTTACTAAGTTTACAACCATGCGGGATCGATCCTGATTTTTCGTCGATTTACAGATCTTCGCTTATAGTGTTTTTTTTGGGTTTCTTTGCCTTTAGAAATGATGCCATTTAGTGTTGTTCCAAAAAGATAATCTTGATGATTCATTGATATGTATACATTTTTAAAGATATTGTATACAATGTGTATATGTTGTATATCATCTGTAGTCATAAATTGAACTTATATTAGCTGCAATCATGATTGGTGTTTGATTCCTTTGGTGCAACACATATAGTTTCTGTTTATGTTATGGTGAAAATGATTATGGATACTTTATTTACTATCAATTTATGTGTGTATTCACATCTAAGAGTTAGTTATATTAAATTGATTCTATAATCGTTTACATATATTAATGCCTTTGTGGTTGATAGATAACGTGTAAGACAAAAGTGCTTGATAGAATCCACGAAACATATTACTAATAAAGAGTTTCTGTATGGTAGAAAGAAGAGTTTGTTCATTGTTGATGATCTGGCGTCAGGTAACTTGCTTTCAAAGCCGTCTTGGATATTCTCTTGCGAGGCATGCCTGTGTGTACGTCAATCGTTCATGCACAGTGACATGAAAGTCTTTGCGGATGTTCTCAGTCGACTTCTGGGTTGTCGGGAAATACTTACCTAAAGAAAGGTTAGAAACTGACAAGGATGTGGAAATGGTAAGAAGATTATTTTTATTATTTTTATTATTTTTCAACATTTCACGTTTACATAAAAGCCTTGAACAATTGTAAAATGCACTTAATTAAATAAATCTGGGGCACATAAGAAGATGTGGTGAAAGTATATTTGGTGAAAATTCTATCATTGGATCATCTTCTATTTCCCACCTTTCTTTAGCTAAGATTGTTTTATTACTGACGGTGGCTTTTTTATCATTTGAGTGTGAACTATTATTAAAGGATGTATTGAGTCATTTTTATTAGATTGATTTATCATTATAATGATATTATAGTCTTACACATGCAATTTATTGATAAAGGTTTAGCTTTTTTTTTTTTTGGTAGTGTTTTTACATGGAGATATTGGACGAGTTATTTGGCATCAAACTCTTGGAGCATCTAATAGAAGATTGTGGAATCACAAATGGAAAGCCATGGTTGGTTCGATTGTTATTACAATATTTTCTTTTGTATTTATTAGAGTGGGAGCATTGGAAAAATCTCTACAAAAGTTTCGTATGATTTCTATTTGCGTTACCAAGGGTATCAAAATTAATAGCCTATTTCCAAAAGCCAAGAAAGCAAGTTGGATGTTTGGCAAATAAAATGTAAGAAATGTAAATAAAATGAAAATAGAGGCAACTTGTAAAATGTAAAATTATTTTGTTTTGATCAAGAGTAAAACTTATGTAGGTTGGGCATGCATAGAATCTATGCCCAGGATTCCTGTTGGTCCATGATGTTCATACCACAGCTTGAAGATCACATGTACATACAACCATTTTTCTATCGAAGAAGATACACTGACACTTGTTACTGTAAAAAAATGTAGGTAAAGATGTGGATGGGTGGGCGGGAGGGAAACTAGTTGAGGACTAAGTATGGAAAAGTGGCATAACATGATATATTCGAGAATATGGCAAGAAATAGGGCATGAAACAGTGTAATGACCAAAATACCCAAGTCAAGTGTGTTGACTAATGAAGGAGGCTAACGATAGAACAAAAGGACTAGACGCGCAATTAACAAAAAAGCCGGGACTAAAAGTGCAATTTTTTAGAATAAAGGACCATCCTTTACACAAATCAGGCATGAATTGAGGACCAATGGTGTAATTTACACTATTAAAAAAAAAAAAAAAAAAAAAAAAAAAAAGTTGTCATGTTAAAAAATAATAATAATAAAAATTGTCGTTATATGAGTTTGTTATATGAGTTAACATTAATGTGACACGCCTACAAAGTGTGAGAGACCCATAGGTACAATGAGGCCCCCATGTGTAATGTTTTGTACCGAAATATCTTTAAAAAAAACTGTTAACTTTTGTTAACGTTCAAGTGAAATAATTGCAAAACTTACCCTTTTTTGGACAACAAAATAAAAGTTGATGGTATTGTACCTTAAATTAGCACGAGAGCATTAAAAGCATGAAACCCATTCCCACACTTCATGCTGTTTTGATCGAAAGAAGAAAGAAAATGAAAATTTCATTTGTTAACAATAATTTTTACTAGAGTTTAGAAACCAAAAGCACAGAAACAAAAGAGAGAGTGTAGAAAAAGATGGATAAAGATTGGAAGGGATCGAAGCGTAAACTTAGTCTCTGTAGCTCAGGTACTCCCTCCCTTATAATAGGATGGTTTTAGAATTATGTTGATGTTACACATTAGAATTATGGGTCTAGTGTTTTTGTTTTCCTCGTTAATAATCAGGTTTTGAAATGTGTTTGACCCAAATTCTTGTACTTCGTTTGGGTGGTTTATGTTAATTGGTGTTTGAGATTGCATATTTTTTTGCTTAAAAGTAAAGTACTAAAAATAGTGTTATTTTTTAGGGATAATTAGTAAAATAGCCTGGTTGTCCTGCGTCAAGGCATATTTAGCTCTATTTTGAAAAATTCACGTTTTAGCCAACTACAGAGTGCCACGTCGGGGCAATTTTTTTGTATTTTGGACAACTTTTTTGTATTTTGGGCAACTTGACGACACTTGTCATCTTTCGGTTGTCTATATGAAAGTTGCCCAGGGCAACCTGGGCTAAAACGGGAATTTTTCAAAAACGGGCTAAATATGCCTAGACCGTAGGGCAACAGGTCATTTTAATAATTTTCCCTATTTTTTATTTTTTATTTATTACTAGTATTTTTTTTATTGTTACTAATTGTTGTTTGCAAAAGTTTACTCGTAAAAAGTAAAGTTTGTTGCAAAATTCAACAACTATTCATTAAATGTTTAAAGTTAAGTATGATGGTAAAAGAATAACTTTTACTTTGTCTCAAATAAGCATTTTGATGTAAGCAACTTATACGTCAAAGGTGACATAGTGGTAAAATGTTTGTGACTTTTGTGACTAACGACTATAATCACAAAAATGTATGAGGTGTCATTAAGAATTCGTGATTGGTGGAAGCAAAAATCCACGGGAAGTGGCCACGCCAACCTCGTGAAATGGTGGTTAGCTTACGTGGTTTACCTGGTTTGGTTTGATTTTTTGTTGCGGTGAATTCAAATCGAGTTGATTAGTTGGCCAAAAGGTTGAAAACAATGGTTTAAAAAAAAAAAAAAAAAAAAAAAAAAAAAAAAAAAAAAAAAAAGCTCATTAAAAGGAGTGTTTAGTTTAGCTTAGTTTCCCAACTTATGGGCTTATTTGAATTCGTAAAAGCCGATAAGCTCACTATCCACATTTAAGTTGATAAGCTCTAAGAGTGAGCTTATTGACCTATCCACTTTCAAATAAGCTCATTCACCCATAAAATAAGCTAATCCAATTATCAAAATACCCCCAAAATAGGACATAGCATTGTAGGTAGTGCACTGCAATAGCAATAAATACTACGTAATACATAATTTTCGGATAATAAGGAGAGTAAGTAATGCTCTATAATTTGGGTTGGATGTAAGCTAAAAAAATTTTCTTATTTTCGTGGAAATCTGCTTTTGATATCTAATAACTTTTTTTAAAGAGATATCAGCGATTGAGTGATTTTATGTTTGTCAATCTTTGTGTTCTGAAACCCAAGGCCTTTGGTCTAGTGGTATGTAAGTTGCCCACCAACCTATAGGTTGTGGGTTCAAGCCTTGCTGTAGGCATTTGTGAGATAGATGGTATAGGGTGTGAAAAAATTGTTGTTCAGAAAAAGAAGGAAAGAAAAAAATCTGTGTTCTCAAAAGGTATAAGCAGATAAGGTGGTTTAGTGAATGTTATAACACTTACTCACTTGTGAATTATTCAGATAGATAACTGAAGTATTGCACATATCTTGTTTCATTGTAATTACTATTTACGTAATCAGTTTCATTTTCCTGTTATTACAATTACTCAAAAAAGATCCATCTTAGGAAATTTTGGTCGATAGACAGAAGTTTAGAACAAGTTGATTGACCCTATCTTTAGTTTCTTATATGCCTGCAGCATCTTTTAGTTGCAAAGTTAAGCGGAAAGTCAGCACATTTCACCTAGCTGGCCACCTAAGCAGGCCCAAGTGTGGATCTTTAGAATGCTGATCAATTTATTTTGAAACATCTTAAGCTCGCAAAGTTGGTTGTAACAGAATTTAAAACTTCGCCAATAGACTGTTTCTATCAGCTCTTTATGTTGTGCTGCAATATGCGTGCACTTCGGATCATTGTTTGGATGGCACTTTGACCTTTTTATATGACGACTTTTCTACCTTTCCTCGAAGGTGAAGGTTGGGTGGGATTGGGAATAGTTACGTGTTTGCTTACTAGGCTTACTGTGTCGTAACTATTAGTAATTTACTTAAAACCAAAAATGCCTAAGCTTAAATATTTCTATGGAAAGTGTCTGTTGTTCTATTTTATAAACCATTTTTCTGTTGTAATGTGAGAGTTGGTTATTTTCTTGTTTTGCAGGGATGAAGGCTACAACTAAGAAAGCCGTAAAACCAAAGGACAACCAAGTAAGACAAGGTATATACTAGAGCTTGATTCATACTGTTAAGAGATTCAATGTTATGTGTCAATCTATGATTCAGTGGTAGATGTACATTTGAGTCGTGTTTCAGTTTTCTTATTTGTGCTAATCTTAAAGTTGGTTGTATTTTGGCATGTAGGCTCAACGGCTTCATCAAAAAGAACAGTAACAGCAAAGTCCAAGCAAGAAGGAAATGGTAAGAGCTTTTTGTGGGTTCATATAATCTGTGATTCAATATTCAGTATTGATTAATAATAGCTTTGCGTATGCTTCAACAGAATTGTAATTGTTAGTTTCTTTAAACTTTTGTGTAGTTATAGAGAGTAAGAAAAGTGATAAGCGAAAGTTATTGTTGAATTGTGATGAGCCGAAAGATTTGGATGATTCCTTTGAAACCCCAATGAAAACGAGGAGACAAGTTTTAGTTGCTGAACCAGAAAGGAAAAAGAACAAATGCTTGAATAACAGGAATGACTACAAATCTATAAACACTAGGAATCCGCCATGTAATTTGATATCTGTTATGAAAGACTTCACAGTGGAGCAACAAAATAGTGTAAAAAAGATGGGATTCGAGAGCATTTTGGGTACAACTGTAGGGAATATGCCAAATAAACTTGGATATTGGTTAGCGGAAAATTATGATCCGGATAGTAACACCCTACATATTGGAAACAAGTCTCTTTTAATAACAAGGCAGACTGTGAAAAATATATATGGGTTTCCAATGGGAAATACTCCAATAAATGTGTCAGAAAGAACAAGCTGGGACAATTTTGTAGTACAAGAGTTTCAAAATCAGTTTTCCACTAAAGAGGGTGGTGTCAGGATGTCAGATGTGCTTCCGGAATTGGTTAAAGATGTTACTGGTGGTAGGAAGTTCATATTAAATTTCTTGGTATCCGTGATGACTGCGTTTCTTGGAGGTACGACATATGGAGCAGTGAATCAAAAGTTTCTACCGGACATTCAAGCAGATACTGACATAATGGATCTTGACTGGTGCACATATGCATTAGAGTGCTTAAACAGTGGTAGAAAGTCATGGGATCTAACGAAGAACGGCACCTTTGCCGGACCATTATTGTTGTTGGTGGTATGTTATATTTATTTAGGTTGTTGTTGTTGTTGCTTTTTGTGTGTGTGTGTGTGTGTGTGTGTGTGTCGATAATTGGATTAATAATTTTTTTAACAATTTTTATCTTTAGGTCTTGTATGTGAGTTCAACAGAAGTTCTAGGAGAGATAGTTGAAAGGAGATTCCCATTGATGAATTGTTGGACAACAGAAACATTGAAACAGAGAGAGGCAAAGGAAATGCTAGATGGGGGATTCGGGAAACTGAAGATAGCCGATGATGTTGTATATGTAGACAACGACGTGGATGATGAAGTGTTGATCCATAAAGATGAAAAAGTCCTTAAAAGCGAAGGTATTAATTGTTTTATTTTTTAACGGTAATTAGCTATCAGAGTTGCATCATCAAATCAAATTTCAAGGACAGGTCCCCAATTCAATTAACTAGAATAGGATATATTTTCCTATTAACATGTACAATTCTCAAAATAAACAATTATATTACTTTTTTCTTGATTCGGTACTTATTTTGTTTCATCAAACTTTAGATGCTGTAACTTGGCGTGTTTATAACTCTGTGTTTTTATTTTATTTTTTCTTTGGAATGGCGTTTATGCTTGTGTATGTGCTTGGTGTCTTAAAATATATCTTAAGTCATGTATTTGTGCTTAAACAAGACTGAGAAGAAACTGGATCTCATTGTGAGTTCTTTGTCATGAGATTGTTTTCATTGAATCATCTCCCCCTTTGTAAGTATATAAATGATAATGTGTATTGATATGAGAAATTTTTTTGTGTTCACAGATATGGCACAAGATTGGGGTCATAATGAGGCTTTGAAATTCATTCCTGAATTAAAATTGCCCCAATACCCTCCCGAACAACCGATAGACTTGTCTAAAAACAAATTCAAAAATATAATTGTGGCCAAATCACTGCATCCAACTGAATTCTATGGTTATACAATCAGGGAACGTTTTGCTAAAATGGGCTGGGAACAGTTGCTTGATTTTGAATGTGACAAAATCTATAGACGCATTGTCATTGACTGGACCGCATCACTATCAAGAAAAGGGGATGAATTGACTGGAATCGTTGATGGAAAACCGTATACCATCTCACCTACAATCATTCGAGATCTTCTCAAAGTAGACACACGCACAGATTTGCCTTATGCTCGTTTTAACCAAGCTGATTTTCAAACAGTAACTGATGAAAACGATATACGATGGCTGGAAGCCTGCAAAACTGTTTTTGGTCGCGAGCTAGACAAGAATGTTGCGATTTCATACTTGGAAATGACCCCATTAGTTAAGATTTTATGGGGAATTGGGCTGTGGACTTTTCACCCCCGTCTTAAATACACGAACTGCGTTCTGGACCGTGAGATCTATCTTCTTCACGCATTGTACACAGGTGATTACTTATATAGCTTTGCACATTTAATGATTGATGATATATGGAGTATGTATGAGGACGAATACCAGCAGACCATTCCGCATGTATACTACCTTTCCGAGATACTCACTAGATTGGGAGCAGTGTCACAAGATGAACGCACTGAGGTAGTGGACCTGTCTCACCGCCAAATAACAAGGAGTTCTTTTAGGGATCTCAATTTCTCAGAATCCCCAACAAGATACATAATATATGATCGGGTGTTAAAGCAACAAGTCACGTTTCTTAAGAAACCAATAGAAGTAGAAGCTACACCTCAATCTCCACCTCATTTGATGTCCATACCCAATACACATGCTGACATGAGAAACAACCATGAAGACCTGATTAATATGCAATTATCTCAATCTCAAAAACAACTTGACGATATGATGTCGATTGTTAGCAACATGCAAAAACACATGGAACAACAGGCATTTGAGGCAAAACACCGAGATCAAGAAAGGGAGCTTCTTGAGCAAGAACGAGAAAAACGGGCTCAAGAAAGAGAAATACAGGCAGAAGAAAGAGAGAAACGGGCAGAGATCCAGGCTCACGCCGTGACAAACAGCCTCCAAAACCTGATAAACAAGCAATCTGAAGAACAACACGAGAAAATGATAATGATAGTTAAGAATATGCAAAAGCAGATGGAATGTCAGGTGTCAGAGGCAGAACGCCGAGAACAAGCACGAGAAAAACGGGAAGAAGAAAGAGAGACACAGGCAGAGATCAAGGCTCACGCCATGGCAAACAACATCCAAAACCTGATTAGCAATCAATTTGAAGAACAACATGAGAAAATGATAATAATAGTTAGCAATAAGGAAAAGCAGATTGAGTATCAGGCATTAGAGGCAGAACGCCGAGAACAAGCAAGAGAAAAATGGGAAGAAGAAAGAGAGAAACAGGCAGAGATCAAGGCTCGCATCATGGAAAACAACCTTCAAAACCTGATTAATAAGCAATTTCAAGAACAACGTGAGAAAATGATAATGATAGTTCACAATATGGAAAAGCAGATTGAGTATCAAGCGTCAGAGACAGAACGCCGAGAACTAGCACGAGAAAAACTGGAAGAAGAAAGAGAGAAACAGGCAAAGATCAAGGCTCATGCCATGGAAAACAACCTCCAAAACCTGTTTAGCAAGCAATTTCAAGAACAGCACGATAAAATTTTAATGATAGTTAACAATAAGGAAAAGCAGATTGAGTGTCAGGCGTTAGAGGCAGAACGCCGAGAACTAGCACGAGAAAAACGGGAAGAAGAAAGAGATAAGCAGGCAGAGATCAAAGCTCACACCATGGAAAACAACCTCCAAAAGCTTATTAGCAAGCAATTTCAAGAACAATACGAGAAAATGATAATGATAGTTAAAAACAAGGAAAAGCAGATTGAGCGTCAGGCGTTAGAGATAGAACGCCGAGTGCTAGCACGAGAAAAACTGGAAGAAGAAAGAGAGAAACAGGCAGAGGTCAAGGCTCACGCCATGGAAAGCAACCTCCAAAACGTGATTATCAAGCAATTTCAAGAACAACACGAGAAAATGTTAATGATAGTTAACAATCAGGAAAAGCAGATTGAGTGTCAGGCGTTAGAGGCAGAACGCCGAGAACTAGCACGAGAAAAATGGGAAGAAGAAAGAGAGAAGCAGGCAGAGATCAAGGCTCACGCCATGGAAAGCAACCTTCAAAACCTGATTAGCAAGCAATTTCGAGAACAATACGAGAAAATGACAATGATAGTTAACAATAAGCAAAAGCAGATGGAGTGTCAGGCGTTAAAGGCAGAACGCCGAGAAGAAGAACGGGGAAAACAAGAACAAGAAAGAGAGAAGCGGGCACAGATCAAGGCTCACGCCATGGCAAATAACCTCCAAAACATGATTAGCAAGCAATTTCAAGAGCGACATGAGAAAATGATAATGATAGTTAACAATATGCAAAAGCATATGGAAAGTCAGGCGTTAGCAGCAGAATGCCGAGAACAAAAACAAGAAAAGCAGGAAGAAGAAAGAGAGAAACGTGCAGATATCCGGGCTCACGCCATAATCTGGGACATTGAGAGGCAGCGTTACCTATATGAGCAGGAGCAAAGACAGTTAAGGATGGCTTGGAACCAAGGTAATTGTGTCAATGGAGTGGATGAATTTCAGTTTCCACAGATATCACATACTTCGTTCCATCCGCCACGTGTTGGTTCCCGGTATTATGACCCGACACAAAGCAATGAGATTCCGCAGGCGTTTCGGTCTTTGTACCACGATATCTACGGACCAAGAGACTAGGTATCAGCATGTGTAACCCATTCGCTTTATTTTATCTATTTTCATTAACTAATTGCTACCGTTGCTCCTCTCTTACATTCACGTACTCTTTAGTTTGCATTTTAACAAATCAAAGTAGGTTGCTCTGTTTCATTTACATTGTGATCATTAATACTCGCAAATCTCAGTGAGTAACTAAGTATTTAACAAATAACAATCGCACAAGCAATTAATAGTTATGAAGTGAATGCGATGATCATTAACATTTAACAAAAACCATTGACTCAAGTCATTCACAAAGTGAAGAACTAATTGTGATCATTAAAGAAATACGAGTAATAATTTAATAAAACCATTCAATATTAAATTGAATCTGCAGTAATGGGAGGGGCAGGCTATTGATATTAGTAACAAGTTAAGCTTTTGGGCTATATTGTAGCTGATGACGTATAGCCTATATTTGGGCCACAAGCCCAAATGATAGACATTACTTACACCTAAGCCCACCACGAATGGGCTACCATAACAATGGTATGGGCCGCAGTGTTAAACGCTTTAGGCTCATGAAGCCCAAAGGCCCAATCTAACCCACCAGGTACACGATAAAGATTATCTATTCAAGCAATAGATATCCTTACCTCGGATAAGCACCACGCGTGCGAAGAGTAAGGAGCAAGAAACACGGTTTCTTAGCCCTTATATATAGAATCATACGATTCTCATTCAAGGTACGATATACAACCCTAACTCTTTACGAGAACCTTAAACGATTACTCACTCTCACGCCGGAGTCTAATCGGGGGAGACAATCCCTCGATAAGCCTAACAGTGTTGTCTTATTTTCTTAGTACGCAGGTAACAAGTGCTAAGGATTGAATTGGTACGAGAGTATAAGCCCATAACCAGGTAAGCCCAACTTTTGTATCAACAAGTGGCGCCATCCGTGGGACCCTACTGAGAACCAAGCACTAGAATGACGAAGCATAAGAATTCAAGTCAGCGGACTCCGCAGTCAGAAAAACGTGACCATCAGAAGAAGAATCGACAAGATTCGACCTCTAGACAGGTTGCTGGGACAACCAGTGCACCTGATCACCAAGAGGCAGGGACAACCCAACATCTTCCAGCGATGGAACTACCTATAATCTCTTCAGTGGTCCCAAGCGTTGAGGAACTCCAACGCACCCTCTTCACCACTCCTCATCAGGCTACACCCGCAGTGAACAACACTGCGCCGCCAGGCGCGCCTGAACGAAACAGGGTGCCCAACACTGAGGCAGAAATTCTTGCAACAACGGAGGTGGCACCCGATCTAACTTTGGGAAACTTCGTATCCCAAAATTATGAAACCCTAACCGCCCTCATGCAAGAAGAAGCAACAAGAAGAGCAAACACGAGCCTACAAGCCCGACTCAATTTTGCTCTTGAACGCGAACCATCACCACCGCGTCACCCACGAGGAAGACGCGCAGAACGTACCACTATCCATGATAGGTTAGGTACGATATCTGATTCGCAATACTCTGGAGACAGCGAGAGGCGCACTAATGTCCACTCCAGACTTGGCAGTCGGGGAATACATGATCGATTAGGGCCTCAACATTCGCCAAGCCAAGGATCTTCCAAACCTGGGAGTAGGAGGATCCAAGACAGATTGGGAAGAAGAAGATCCCCAAGCAGAGATCCCTCAGGCTCCTCTTCCGAAAGAAGCAGGCGCAAGCGCCGAAAAAGAGACTACCCTTCTTCCAGTGACTCCTCGGACAACGAGGATAAAGAAACAGGACACTGGAAGTCAAGAGGAAGACGTCGTGAGGAGGAGAATGAAGATATATCCCTCCCATGGCGACGCCAGAAAATTGATGCGTTTACACGGCGCATCAGTGATTACTCAGACCACAAACGCAGGCGCATGCCCGCTAACGTAAAAACATATGATGGAACAGGTGATCCTGACGATCACCTAAAAATTTTCGAGTCAGCCGCAACTATCGAAAATTGGCCACAACCTGTGTGGTGCCACATGTTCAATTCCACGTTAGTAGGAAACGCGCGCACATGGTTTAGCAAACTCCCACGTAGGAGCATCGGTAGATTTGAGGAATTACGAAAAGCATTCCGCCACAACTTCACCCAGCGAAAGAAGTGCGCTAAAAACCCTGTGGAGCTAGCAAGAGTGAAACAGCGCCAAGGGGAATCCACCAGCGCTTTTATGGAACGTTTCAAAGATGAGTGCATACAAGTAAAAACATGTCCTGAAATTCTAAAAATTTCAGGGTTCATGAATGGGATCAATAACCCAGAACTCATCCGGAAGCTTAATGACAAAGTTCCACAATCCTTTGATGAGTTAACAAAGCGCACTAGATCCTTTATACAAGGAGAAGCAGCTGCTGCGGATAGCAAAAAAGGATATTCAAACTATAGGCAACAAGAACAGCCGCGGAGACAATCTAATGATCAGAACAACAACCGCAGCAGGAACTATCGCAGTGGAAGAGACAACGACAAATATACTCCTCTCACTAAAACTCCGAGAGAAATATTTGTAACAGAAGGTGCGAACTTCCCAAAACCACCACCAATGCGCACTGCAGAAGAAAAGCGCCTAGGTAGTGGATACTGCGAGTACAACGGCTAAAAAGGCCATGCAACTAACGAGTGTGTCCAACTAAAACAACTAATTGAAAAATTAGTTAGAGAAGGCAGGATGGACCACCTCGTAAAGAACATCAAGGAGGGAAAAGATAAGCAGAGAAACGGGGGCAAGAAAGAACCCCCAAAAGAAAAAGCTGATACTATCTACATGATACAATCATGGCAACGCAAGATAAAGCAAAAGGTCAGCCAGAAATTCTCTCCAGAAAAAGAGATATCCTTCCCTACCATAGCCGCGGACAACGCAGTCGTGGAGCCTCTAACCATTGAGATACATACAGGGGGACATGACATCCACCGCATATACATTGATGGTGGAGCATCCGCGGACATCCTGTACGATCACTGTTTCAAAAGGCTGCGACCTGAAATCCAAAGTCAGTTGATACCAGCTACAATGTCATTAACAGGATTCACAGGAGAAAAGATTTGGCCCATGGGGCAGTTACGCTTATTGGTGGTCGTAAGAGATGAACAACACTCAACCGCGACATGGATAAATTTTATGGTAATAAAGTCTCCTTCACCATACAATGGTATAATTGGAAGACCGGGAATATCATCCATGCGCGCGGTACCATCCACAGCGCACGGAATGCTTAAATTCCCAGTGAAAGGAGGGGTGGTCACTCTCTATAACACAACAGTACCACCAAGAGAATGCATCGCAGTAACAACTGAAGCTAAGACTATTCCAGAACAGTGCACGGAAAAAACGCCAAATTTAAAAGTCGTTATTCACCCAGATTATCCGGAACAACAAGTTTCGATTGGAGGATCTTTATCTGACAAAGGTAAAGCAGCCGTATGCGCACTCTTGCAAAAGAACCTAGATATCTTTGCATGGGAACCAAAGCATATGACGGGAGTACCGCGCTCTATCACAGAGCATAAGTTACAAATCCGACAAGGATACCCTCCAATACGACAAAAGAAGCGCGGCCAGGCCCCAGATCGTGCAAAGGCTATTTTGGAAGAAGTACACAAGCTAGTAGATACAGGCATCATGCGCGAAGTATACTATCATGACTGGCTTTCTAACCCAGTTATGGTAAAGAAGAGCGATGGCAGTTGGAGGATGTGCATGGACTTCACTGACCTCAACAAAGCATGTCCGCAAGACTGCTACCCACTGCCAGAGATAGACTGGAAGGTCGAATCCTTGTGCGAATACCCCTTCAAATGCTTCCTAGATGCATATAAAGGGTATCACCAGATCCAGATGGCAGTGGAAGACGAAGAAAAAACAGCTTTCCACACCAGCCAAGGAGTATACTGCTACACAAAAATGCCTTTTGGCCTGAAAAACGCAGGCGCGACATACCAACGACTGGTGGATACAGCCTTCGAAAAACAAGTAGGCCGCAACTTGGAAGTCTATGTTGACGACCTTGTCATCAAAAGCCATACAGAGGACGAATTGGTGCGCGACATCGAGGAAACATTCCGAACGTTGGGGCGGATAAACATGAAGTTGAATCCCAAGAAGTGCACCTTTGGCGCAACTGAAGGCATGTTCCTCGGATATTTGATAGAACCCGATGGAATCAAACCGTGCCCAGAGAAGACAAAGGCTGTTATTGATCTCCCCTCCCCGCGCACACTCAAAGAAGTCCAGTCACTGAATGGAAAGTTAGCAGGGCTGAATCGCTTCTTATCTAAGTCAGCAGACAAGTCCCTTCCCCTCTTTAAAACACTCACGAAGTGCACAAAAAAGGGAGACTTTCGCTGGACTACCGAAGCAGAAGAAGCTTTCCAACAACTTAAACACCATCTGGCATCTCTTCCCAAACTCGTCGCACCGCGACTAGGGGAAGAACTAATCATGTACTTATCAGCAACCCATGGAGCAGTTAGCGCAGTACTATTGACAGACAGAGACTCCGTCCAGACACCCATATATTTTGTAAGCAAAGCCCTAAAGAAAACAGAGGTTAACTACAGCGCTATTGAAAAGCTGGTCTTGGCCCTAGTGTTCGCAGCCAAAAGGCTGCGCAGATACTTCCAAGCACATCCAATAGCGGTAATCACTGATCAGCCAATTAAACAAGTTATCTCTAAACCGGACGTATCAGGACGCTTACAAAAATGGAGTGTAATGCTAAATGAGTACAACATCTCATACAGACCGCGCACTGCAATCAAAGGACAAGTCTTAGCCAATTTTATCGTGGAAAATCCAGATAGCGACAGCCCAACATCTGCAGCTAAAACGGACCTACAGGAACCGTGGACCCTGTTCACAGATGGATCCTCATGCGCAGATGGATCAGGCGCAGGCCTTATTCTTACAAATCCAGAAGGTATGGAATTCACCTACGCGCTACGCTTTGAGTTCACAGCCACAAACAATGAGGCAGAATACGAAGCCCTACTAGCCGGACTACGCATCGCAATCCAAATGGGTGTTCGCAACCTAGAAGCAAATGTAGATGCGCGTCTAGTCGCTAACCACGTGTTAGGGGAATACGAAGCCAAGGATGACCACATGATCCAATACCTAGAGAAGACAAAATCTTTGATCAAAAACTTTGATAGGTTCACAATAAAACAGGTACCTAGAGGAGATAACAGGAAGGCGGACGCACTCAGCAAGATTGCATCCACAAGCTTCGCACACCTTTCAAAACAGGTATTGGTAGAAACCCTAAAAAACAAGTCAATCTTGGATATGGAGATATCAACGGTGATAGAGGAACAAAATTCTACGTGGATGACACCTATCATCGAATTTATTAGCAAGGGAATCCTACCCCAAGATCATAAAGATGCTCGAAGAATACGGCGCACAGCGCAACGATTCGAATTACGCGACAACGTACTCTATCGACGATCTTTCTTACAGCCATGGCTCAGATGTGTTGGACCCCTCCAAGCAGACTACGTACTCCGCGAAATTCACGCTGGGTCATGTAGTATGCACTCGGGGCCACGATCCGTGGTGGCAAGCGCTTTAAGGTCAGGATACTATTGGCCAACAATGCATCGCGATGCACGCGATCTGATAAGAAAGTACAGCAACTGCCAAGTACATAGGCCTATTCCGCGCCGACCACAACACGAGCTAATACCAATTACCTCACCATGGCCATTTTACAAATAGGGTATTGACATCGCAGGACCTTTCCCCGTCGCAGCTGGAGGAGTAAAGTTCCTCATCGTAGCCATAGACTACTTTACAAAGTGGATCGAAGCAAAAGCGGTGGTGAACATTACGGGAAACCAAGTCAAACGCTTTGTTTGGGACAATATTGTCTGTCGCTTCGGCCTACCGGGCGAGATCGTATCAGACAACGGAAAACAATTCTGTGATAACCCATTCAAAGATTGGTGCGCACAATTGAACATCACACAACACTTTGCTTCAGTCAAACACCCACAAACCAATGGACTAGTTGAGCGCGCTAATCGCAGTCTAGGCGAAGGAATAAAAGCGCGCCTGGACAGACACAAAGGAAGGTGGGTAGATGAGCTCTCGCACGTCTTGTGGGCGCATCGCACGACAATCAAAACCAGTACTGGCGACACGCCGTTTTCCCTAGTCTATGGAACAGAAGCCGTCATACCAGCCGAAATAGGAATGCCAACTATACGCACAGCAGAGGTCAACGTCACGACAAATGACGAGGAATGGCGCATAGACTTAGACATACTGGAAGAAAGACGCGAACGCGCAGCTATACGTGAAGCAAAGGCTAAGGCAAAAATGAAGAAGTATTATGATGCAAAAGTCAAAAACACTTCATTCAGACCAGGAGACTTTGTTTACCGCGCCAATGACGCGAGCCACGCAGAAGACACAGGCAAGCTCGGACCCAAATGGGAAGGACCTTACGAGGTCACAGACGCGCTCGGCAACGGCGCATACAGGTTGCGCGATATGGAAGGTCACGACCTGGCGCGCACTTGGAACATCTGTAATCTCAAAAAATGTTACTTTTAGGCTACGGCCCTTACACAAACACCCTTGCATCCTACGAGGTGCCCAATAAGTGTTTGTCTTTCTTTTCTTTTCTAGGAATTGTATTTTCTATTTTTTTTTTTTTCAAATAACTTGCAAGTATTAATAAAATGTTATGGTTTCTAGCTAACTCCATAGCGCACTTTTACTTTATTGCATATATGTCAATATTGTTTATCTTATATTTTTGCCTACATGGTGTGCATGCACCACTTAAAGACCCACGAAGGCATAAAGGATAAGTTAACCTACTAATTTACTCGTTGAATAAGAGGGTTGCAAACCCATCAACATTGGATCACGAATCCTTGCTAAGCGCCTTACTCTCGAGACGTTGAGGTAAGTTTCGCGTGCGCACCCCACGACGGATGCGCATATACCAAGTACACCGTACGAGCTTAGCAATATAACGAACCAAGACACTTGGTCAAAAATAAAACTTAGCAAACAATGCAAGTATACTTAAGTCACGCACTTAAAAGACTTAGTAAAAAAGCAAACTTAGCAAACAATGCAAGTATATTTAAGTCAGGAACTTAAACCAAAAACGTATCTTATTCCACATTTATTAATAAATTACAAGGAAAGATACATAAATATACAAAAAGCCTATATACTATGGCGATGCTCAGTATTCTCCTCTGGAGCGGCGGAACTCCCCGCTTCCTTAAGCTTACTCAAGGTTATGGCATCCTGCATAGATACGGTCGGAACGCTCACGGCCACGCCATCTGATCTAGGAAGGTGTGCAGCGCCAATGCCACACATCACGGCCTTGCCCTTGATACCCTTCTTCACAGCAACCCTCTGCGCATGTCGCTCCAGCACCTCTTTCAAAGGAATTTCCTTTTCAAGAGCAAAAGGCTTCAGGATATCACGAGGCCGTGCGAACACAGGGACTTGAAGCTGCGATACATCAGGTTTTAGATAATAATCTAATTCCTCTTCCGCGTTCTCCACAAGATGGCGCTGCAAAGTTAGACCCGCCATCAGCACAGCTATGGGATCATCTTGATCGCGCTCCAACTTCCCTATGTGCGGCAACTCAAGAACCTTCAGCCCCGCCATTGCCTCCAGCAGCTCATCATAAGCTGTAGAGCTATAACCAGGAACCTCCGCCAAGTCTTTCTACAACAGCTTGGCCTCACGAAGGTCCTCCATAGCCTGCGACCGACCACGCGCAATAGCGCAGTGCACAACCTTCCCAAAAGCTTCCACTACCTCAGCGGACTCTAGTGTGCTCAGGGCTGCCAGGCGCAGCCCATGGCTAATCAACCATCTGCATTCCCAAGCGCAAATTTGTGTAAGTAAACAACATGAGGGTAAAGTAATTATAACAACAAAGTAAACGAAGATACCTGCGCTCAGCTATAGTGGACATCAGATGGGGGTACAACTCCTCGTCATACTCTATGCTGAGGGCGCGCAGTTTTTCCTCTTGCATCGCAACTGCCTTCTCCATGCGCCCCTGAAATTCCTGGACGCTAGCATGATGCTCCGCCCTCTTCTCCTCAAGATAGGACACCGACCAAGAAGTCCTCGCCTTTATTTGCTCAAGCTTAGACCTTGCGTACTTAAGGTCAGCCAACATGCTCACCTTATCTTGAGCAATCTTCTCAGCATACGCCTTTGAGACCCCCAGCTCCACTTGCGCATCAGCCAACTGCGCACGGAGGGTCACCAACTCCTCCTCCTTTTGGGCGAGAACACGGCTCTCCCCAGCATACTTCCCCTTCAGCTGAGCCACAAGCTCAACTTGGCGAGCGGTAGTCGCAGCCAGCTCATCCATCAGTTGCTGCGCCTCACCACCATCAGCAACGTTGGTATTTCCCCCCCCCCCTGTTTTCATTCTGCGGGGAGGAAACTTCATCCGCAAACACCCCATCACCCTTCGCGGCGTCATCCCTACGCAACAAAAACAGTGAACGAATATTACAACAAGTAATATGATATAAAAAAAAAGAAGAGATGAGAGAAATGCACACTAACAGAAACGGAGAAACATCAGCCTTCAACCGTGCGCCGGAGGTAGAGGTTTCTTCCGCGTTCGACTCTGCGTCTCTGATGACGTGTCGACGCCTCTTGCTGGTGCCACTAGCTCCAGCCTCTCCCTTGCGCTTTGAGTTCTGCGCAACCTCCTCCCTCAGCACCTCCTCAGGTTTCAGGATCCGGATGCTGTCAGATGATCCTGATCGCGCCTCCTCGCGCACCACCTCCACATCAGGCACCGCCTCCACAGTGGGCGCCACCACTACCTCAGGCGCTACACTCTGGACGGGCGTCACCACAAGTAGTGGCGTATCCTCAGGGACCGTCGCAGGCAAAACAGTCAAATGCCCCGCGGTCGCATCGAGCAAGGGCTGCTCTCCTTCCTTCAGAGGACGCACCCCTATGGTCACCTGCTTTGGCCTGTCCAGCTTGACCACCGCGAACAGATCTATCTCTGCGCACATCAAAGGAAGCAAGAAAAAACAAAAGGGATTAGTTATTAAAGGCGCACAGATAAAAGGACTTACAAAGAAGGAAGTATAAGGAATGAACACCCACCCCGGCCATCCTCACTCAAGAAAGTGGGAACCTCATCTGCAGCGCCAAAATAAGCGCGGCTCAACCCCACATGTACCAAAAACTCCTCCGGATAGGGGTTAATGGCCAGTCGATTGGCATCTAAAGTTTGCGCGTCAGCACGACTGTAGGAACCGGGTGCGGGGCGCCCATCCCTTGGTAAGGATTCCTGAGTATAAAACTCAAAGGGAGAGGGAAAGACTACGTCATCCACCCAAAAGAAGTACTCCCTCCAATTCTTGAGGGCGTCAACCTTTTCCGTATAACACTGAAGCGCCCCCTGGCGCTTCGCAAAGGAAACCCACCCATTTCACCACGTCGTGTGGTAAAAGGAGCGGAACAAATCTACAGTCGGTTCTATCGCAAGTAAACGACAGTTTACTTCAAAATTTGACACCTTCGCCGCACCTATACAGTGCAGCTGAGAGATGTGAAGGCGATAGTGATTGAGCAAATCACTCAGAAAAACAGATATGGGTACGCGGTAATTCGCGTACTCAAAAAATTTCATGTATAGCCCTATCTTCCCTTCGGGGAAGTCAGCTATGCACGCATCGACATCTGGAGCCTCTGGACGTACATCCAAAGGCACAAAATAGTCGGAAGAAAACTGCGTGACGTCCTCAATGGACATCGCAGAGCGAAAGTCCTCCAATTGAGCAACCATTTTCATTACTGGGACGCACACAAATTACCTACGAAAAGTGAAAAGGTTTCTTTGCAAAAAACGCTCTCAAAGAAGAAAATGAATAGTGATTAAGTGTGTGTTTTACTGTGTGGTTAAAACAAAGGGGGGGCGGCACTCTTATATAGGGTGGTAAAAACCCTAATTTCCATCCACGTGGAACCCACTCACAGTAAATGTGTGGCTAGAAGATCAAAAGGTACATGCACTTTTTCCCGAATCCCAAGGACTACGTGGACACCACCCCCGACTTTCGAGGCATCCATTTCAAAATTATTAGGTGCATTGCACCTACAAAAAGGCGGTAACATTTGTTCAACTCCCCGCCACGCTTACCGCTGATGGTATTAAGTCTAGTACCCACGGCTATGCGCCGCGCACACTAGACTGGGGGGACATGATGACGTATAGCCTATATTTGGGCCACAAGCCCAAATGATAGACATTACTTACACCTAAGCCCACCACGAATGGGCTACCATAACAATGGTATGGGCCTCAGTGTTAAATGCTTTAGGCTCATGAAGCCCAAAGGCCCAATCTAACCCACCGGGTACACGATAAAGATTATCTATTCAAGGAATAGATATCCTTACCTCGGATAAGCACCACGCGTGCGAAGAGTAAGGAGCAAGAAACACAGTTTCTTAGCCCCTATATATAGAATCATACGATTCTCATTCAAGGTACGATATACAACCCTAACTCTTTACGAGAACCTTAAACGATTACTTACTCTCACGCCGGAGTCTAATCGGGGGAGACAATCCCTCGATAAGCCTAACGGTGTTGTCTTATTTTCTTAGTACGCAGGTAACAAGTGCTAAGGATTGAATTGGTACGAGAGTATAAGCCCATAACCAGGTACGCCCAACTTTTGTATCAACAGTAGCGGGCTTGTTGGGGGCTAGTTGGGACTTGTGGGAGGCCTAGCACCCGCTACCGCTAGTTGCCTCATCCCCTCCGTCGCTGGTCAATATATGATCATATAGTATTTTGTTATTAGTTGAGTTTGCTATGTTATGTTCACGCAGTTGATGAAAACTTATAACGGATGTTTGCTACTCGATTAACTTTACAGCAATATCGTATCAGGCATTTCATGCTTCCATGTCCTATTTTCTCTGTTCATGTCGGTCTGTTCCTGTCTGGTCTTTAATATACATGCTGAAATATGATAATAAGTAACTGGGTAAGTATACTAAATAAGATATAAACATTGCTAGGCCTGGAAGTTTCTTGTAAACACGATTGGGAGAAGTATGTCACAAACAAACATATTGCCATTAATTGAAAACTGACAGTTTAGATATGTTAATATTAGGTGATATACTGATGTGAAAGCTAGTCATATATAAAGGTGAAAACTTGAAAAGCTCGAAAAATAGGTAGAGATCCTAACCAAAGGGTAAATGCAGAAATAGGGAGGAAGATGGCATAGCTGTGGCTTAACCTATTTCTCTACCTACGATATTTCCACTTCCCTCTTACACTGCGTTTCTAGTTTTATTTTCGAAAGAAGAGAAAAGAAGTGGGAAGAAAACAAGAGTTTTTTTAGGAGAGAAGAGAATAGAAGAGGAAAGTAATTTTGGCTAAACTTCTCTCCAAAACTTTCTTCCAAAAAATAGGATGATTTAGAGAGAAGTTATATTAGTAAGCTTTAAATAAATAAAATTACTTAAATAACCTAATATAAAACATTACTTTTATATGTAACCAAGGGTATAATTGTAAAATCATAAGTTTTATCTTCTTTTCTTTCCTAACTCGGGAACATGAAATAAATTTTTTATTTTTATTCATCTCCTCTTCTTTTCTGCCCATTTTTAACTCTTCTATTCTCTTCTTTCATTTCAAAAACTTGGAAACAAAGTGTTAATGTTTCATTCAAGTCATCCAATGGTCACATAAACGGCAACATAAATCGCCATTTTCACGGATATGCTATTTCATGCCCAATATGATGCTCTCGTTACAGAAATCCTCCCATTTTTAGCATTATGGTGCACCATGGTAGATTCAAGATTGACTTCAATATTCATTTAGAAATAATGAAAATAATTATCTCTGGACTTCGTATTGGTTTTACCCAGTTTTTTCAACAATTATTCCATGTCTCCAGTGTCGACACCGATGTTTGGATTCAATTAGTCTAAGGATGTTTGGATTCACCATAGGCATGTGGGTGGTTATTTCAGTATGATGTATTTTGCCCTTGTTGTATCTAGTTTCAAGCCATTGTTCATTCATGCTCCTTTCATTAACCAATGCTACACTATGTTTCGATCTTAGACTACATTGTAAACAAAGATTTTATTTCTTTCATTTCATTACAATGGGTTTGTTTGTTAAAAGTAGCGGTGAACGGTACCGGTAAGCAGTAACACAGTGAAAAGTAGCGGCGAGTAGTAGCTGTGAGCAGTAGCCACAACTCACCGCTCACCGCTTTTTAAACAAGTATTAGAGAATTAACCTTCCCCAAAATAGCCACAGCTCACCGCTCATTTGCCAAGCAACCACTAAAAATCAAAGTACCGTGGTTGTTTTCTCAAGCTGAAGATTAGAAAAAAGAAGAAGAAAAAAAATAAGTCTTATATACGTTTTTAATTGTAATTTTAGCAGCATTGAATTTTTTTGCTTGTGTACGCATGGGTTACTAACGTGTGATGTAGAAGTAATAATTTTTTCGATATCATTATTTAAACGTTAAAGATGTTATATTTACAATTCCGTGTATTCATTTGCATACCACATAAGCCGTACTTTCATTTTGATATTTATAATTACGTGCGTATACAGATTTTATATATTGCAATTAAGTTAATAAAATAATTACGATAATAACGACAATTATATTTAATAATAACAACAATATTAATAAATGTTGTTTTGTAAAAAAAATGATAATAAAAATAAATAAATAAATAAAAATTTAAGGGAGTTTGTTACATTTATTAAAAATAATCGAAAAATGAGAATTTTACAATTAAATCAATAAATTAAATTTAAGACCAGATTTTTTTATAAACTTACTAGTTTTAGAACCCCGTGCACACACGGGGCTTTGGGTTTACTTTTTGTTAGATTAACTTGTTGATATAAATAATGTTTAAAAATGTTATTAATATCTCTCAATAAACCTATGTTTTGATAATCACAAAACTCAAATCAAATTAAGTCAAGATTAAGACGTAAACAAGTATTTGGTAACAAATATTTACCTCTACATCTAATATCACTTAAGGTATGCATAAACTAAGCATCTTATGCATTACATGATCAAAGGAAATCTTGTCTTAAGACATAACATTTTATATAATGATATAAACATTTTATATATATTTGTAAATCAATTTTGGTATTGTTATATTAAACCACAAAGATATGATTTCAAATTTCCAACAAAAAATGGCAAATTTTATCCAGAAAAACTTTTTCAACATTCAGGAGGGCGGCCCCTTTAATTTTACTAGGCGGCCCCCTTAATCATTAAGGGGACCGCCCCCTAATTAAGGGGACCGGCACGCTCCAGAACAGTGTTTTCTGGCCCTATAAATATTGGATCAATCCACATATTTTTCTCACCTTTTTGCACTATAAACTTTCTGATCCAACCTCCATTTCTAGATCTAAAATCCTTTGATCATATAATTCATAAGTCTTTGTTTTCAAGTGATCCAAAGCTTCATCCTTTCAAGTGCAAGAAGAAGAACACTCCTCTACATCCTTCAAATTGTAGTCACTACTACACAAAAGGCTATAAACACCCCCAAATAGAGACTAGTTATGTAAAACCCTATTCCTATGATAAAAATCTAGCGGGAATGGAAGGAAATAAGATTGGTTTTCTTGAAGAAACCAGTTTTCATAATACAAAATGCATATAAACTGGGTTTGCGGGTAAAAACCAGTCTTTTTACACAATCAAAGACACTGGTGCATAGGTAACAACGTGTGACTATGTATTTATGTCATAGACACCATTTTTGAATAAACAACCGGTGTGAGTATTCCTTATTTTCAACTTCCATCCCTCAACAACTCTTTACCCCCTTGTACACCTAATTTCCGAAAATAATGTGCAAACAATTAGATCAAAAAAATAGTCGTTTACTTGAATAAAAGCTAAAACATACCATAAATGCTTATAACAGAATAAATTACAACCACCATAATTGCTCAAGAAAACCTAAAGATAGCATATTTTGTGTAAAACCCGTTTTAATGTTTCATATCTTTTTACGAAGCATATAAAGATGAATAAAAATGTTTAAAAACGGATGAAAACTTATGAAAATTTATTAAAATAGATGAACACGTATAAAAACGGATGAAAACGTGTAAGAACGTATAAAAATGAAGGAAAACTGTCGAAAACGGATGAAAATGTATAAAAGCGATATAACAATAGAGAAAACAGATTAAAACACATAAAAATGGACGAAAACGTATAAAAATGAATGAAAGCGTATAAAAATGGGCGAAAACGTATAAAAACATACATAACGGACGAAAAAACAGACGAAAACGTATAAAAACAGACGAAAACGAATGAAAACAGACGAAAACGAATGAAAACAGACGAAAACGTATAAAAACAGACAAAAACGAAAAAACAGATGAAACGAATGAAAACATATAATAGCGTATTAAGAAGGACGAAAACATATAAAAACAGATGAAAACATATTAAAACGGACAAAAACGGATAAAGACATATAAAAGCGGACGAATATGTATAAAAACATATAAAAACGGATGAAAACATATAAAAACATACAAAAGGGATGAAAACGTATATAAATGGACGAAAAATTATAAAACGGACGAAAATGGATGAAAATGTATAAAAACGTATAAAAATATAAAATAGACGAAAACGTATAAACCCGGACGAAAAAGTATAAAAACATATAAAACGGACGAAAACGTGTAAAAAGGACAAAAAAGTATAAAAATGGACGAAAACATTTAAAACATATAAAAACAATTGAAAACATATAAAAGCGCATAAGAACGGACGAAAACGTATAAAAATGGACAAAAAAGTATTAAAACGGACGAAAACTTTTAAAAATGTATAAAATCGGACGAAAACAGATGACAACATATAAAAACGTATGAAAGTGTATAAAAATGGACGAAAACGTATGAAATTATACAAAACAGACGAAAATGTATAAAAACGGATAAAACTGACGAAAACGTATAAAAACGGATGAAAACGTATATAAATGGACTTAAACTTGTTAAAACGTATAAAACGGACGAAAATAGACGAAAACGTACAAAACGGATGATAACGTATAAAAATGGACGAAAACGCATATGAACGTATTAAAACGAACGAAAACGGATGAAAACTTATAAAAACGGACGAAAGGTATAAAAACGGACGAAAACGTATAAAAATGGACGAAAACGTTTAAAAACAAACGAAAACGTATATCATCAAAATATCAACAAAGGAGACCGAGACGACACCTCTAACTACCGCTTACACCAGGCTCGAAGAATCTGCTCCGGTCACATCTGATGAGAATTTCAAATTCGATATCAAAAGCTTTCTCGCGACCGTTAGCGGTTTCGGAAGAGTTCGAAGCTCTTTTTGTTGTTCATTTGAATGGTGAGAACTGTTATTAAAAAGTTAATTATATATTGTTGTGTTGATTCGGTTAACGTTATTAAGAGTTGAAATAAGATGAGCCGCTCGTAAAAAGCTCAAGATCAGATTGGTAAAAAACTCAAATGAGCCGAGCTTAAACGAACTCAAGCCTGAGCCCGAGTCCGAGCCTAAATTAAAGCTCATTTAATAAACGAACCCGGGCCTGAGCTTTACAAATCGAGCTCGACTAGACTCGCGAGCATAAACGAGGGTATATTTTGTGTATATATACCAGTGTTTTGAAACCCGGGTTGACCCGGCCGGGTTAACATGTTCGACCGGTTCCGGAAAAAAAAAACGAGTAAAAAAAACCTGGGTTTCTAAAACCGGGTTAACCGGTTAGACCCGCTTGGTTTTGGGTGACCGGGGGTCAACCCGGTTCTAGAAACCCGGCCGGGTTTCGTTTTCCAAAATTTTTTAGTAGTCGAACAGGTTGACCCGGTCGAAAAATAAAAAAATAATAAATTGCAGTGTTGTAAATATCGCTCGGCGGTACCTCGGCAGTCGACCACCGCCAAGCGCCAAGACCGATATGGCGGCGATATATCAGTGATATATCGGAGACCATAAATTATAAAGAAAATTATTTAAAAAAAATAAATATTAGTAATATCCTAACAAAATAAGTCAATAACCACACATTTAACTAAAACTAAATTTTTTATTAATAAAAAACACATTAATGCTAAACAAAACAGATCCAATAAAAGCCCAAACTATGTTAAAAATATAAAACAAAAGCCCAAACAACTACTTAACCTAACCCTAGTAGTTATTTATATATTTTATATACAAATTTACAAACTTTTATTAATTTCATTATTATATTTACATATCCCACTCCTTCTCTCTCCTTATTATATAAAACAAAAGCCCACTCATTCTCTCTTCTTGGAGCTACTTTTCACAGATCCAAGATCCAGCTTTAACACAGATCCATTACCACGAAAATCATAGCACAAAAAACGGATTCAAAGTACAAAATCATAACACAAGAAACGGAACGCGGAAATCCAATCCTCCCCGTCCCTACCAGAAATATCTTACTTGTGGTGGAGGCGCCGGTGGTAAAGTCGCCGGAGGTGGAGTCGACAAAGGTCCGATTTTGACCGCCAAGGTCCGATTTTGACCGCCAAGGTCCGATTTTGACAAAACCGATTTTTTTGACCGATAAGTGAAATATCGTATCGGTCGACCACCGATAAGCGATATATCACTGATATATCGGCCGCCAAGACCGATATTTACAACACTGATAAATTGAAAACCGGGTTGATCCGACAATCGAACCGGTTTACCCAGTACCCGGTGACGGTCAATATGAACCATGTTTAACATTATATATATATATATATATATATATATATATATATATATATATATATATATATATATATATATATATATATATATATATATAAACGTATATGTATTCATTTTAGAATGAGAATTCCAAAAAAATAAAGTATGTGCAACGTTTCTTATCTAAATGTAAATTTCAAAAATCAAATTATAATTAGGCTTTTGATGTTGTCACCATCCGCCTCTTTTCTCAATCCTCTACCGATTCGCTTCTCATATCCGATTCCACAGGTTACTAATTTTTTTTTTTTTTTTTTTCTTTTTTTGGTAGATCTACTCTCGTTGAGTTTGATTGTATTTGTCAGATCTATGTTTCTAATACGAGTATGCTTTGAGTTTGATATTATTGGCTGCCTATACATTATATAATTCAAGGGGTGTTTCAGGCGTCTATATTTGATTTAGGGGTGTTTGGGGTAGCTTAAACTCTGACCAGGTGTATTTGGTTTTGCTTATATTCTAGCATAGATTGTTGTGCATATATTTTAGCATAATCGATCGCCGTTATATTAATTTATACGTAACAATTATTTCTGATTGTAGATGTATCGATTACGTAAAGTTAGCTTTAGAAGTTCTTAGTTTGTTTTCGTAGATACTCCATTAATTTCATATGTATGATATAAATTTGGATGTAGATAGTTCTAATAATACTGCATTATATGCTTGATTAAAGTTAAGTTATTACTATTGAATTTGATGTAGTAAAAGTAATATTTGCTTGTAGATTTACTCAACTAATTAGAATTTAGCTGTATGATGATTTTTTGTTTGTTTGTTTGTTTGTTTGTTTTTTTATTTTTTTATTATTATTTTTTTTGGTAGTAATTTGCAGCTGTAGGATGTGTATATGATATTTGTGTGAGTAATTTGTAAGTAGATGAACTATGTTAAGTGCTTAAGTTGTTCTACTGTATTCATGTGTTCATTTATTTAATCGAGTGTTCATTTAGTTGATCAAGTTTAATGTTAGTTGGTTAGTTATTGTGTGTTTACGCTACTAATTATCGTGTGTCAAATGTTTGCATTCTGCTAAGTGATTTAGTTAATATAATTGTAGCTTATCTTGACCTATTTTAAAGGTGTACTTTGGGTTGCAGGTTGCAACTTGGAGAAGCCTTAACGATCGAGTCTAGGCTAACAAACTACAAGTGCAACATATTTTTTTTCTTCCAATATTCAGGATTAGGCTTTTGAAAGGATTTTGAGAAAGTGATTTAATTGTGTGCCTTGCCAAAGTAGGTTTCTGTTTGTGTTACAATAATTTGAAAACTGGATGTTTGGATCAGAATGTAATATCATTACCTTGTGTCTGATGATAATTATCTTGTGCTTGCTTTTGCTGTGTCTAATATTAACATTGTTATAACGTTCAAAGTTGAAAGGTGACTAACTTTAAAGTGAGTTGTATTTATATTAAACAGGAAGCTGCATTGCAAGAAGCAACTGCAAATCTCTCAAAAGTTTCGCTGGTCATTGACTCATTGAAGAAGACTATTGATGAGGATCGATTGAACACATTGGATTTGCATAGGTGCTATAGGACATGATTGATTGTTGGAGCATAGTTACGACATATTTATGAAGTGTGCATGCGTATGTCTCTGAGATGACTTGACCAAATCTTTTTTTGTGTTATAGGAATGCTCAACCAATTGAAAAGCTATCAGCTTACAAGAGTTTTTTTTCTCGCTCAATGAATTAGACCAAAAGCCTGTACCACTCATGTATGTAAATCAAAATTTGCTTCTTCTTATAACAGTTCTATGAGTTGCTTGTATTAATTTTCAAATCCATAGGAGGAATAAGGAGAGACCCGTCAAGCTGTATGAAGCTTTGGAACAATCTTGGCCCGGGGAGACAGCGGTACATTTTTATATTTCTTATTTGGAAGTCAAAATTGTGTTTTCCATTACTCGTCATTTATTTATTTCTTTAATCTTCTTCCAGAACACCGCACTCAGGAAACGTTAGATATTTCTAGGAAAAGACTGAAGCAAGAAGGGTAAGTAGCAAATGTACTAATTAGAACACTCTTAGCAGACAGACACGTTTTTCTGTTTGTAATGCAAGTTGAGAGTTACTTTTATGATGTTGTTAGGCCTCATGGGGGGTACATTCAAGGTCCTCAAAGACACGACAAACACCACTATTGTTAGTAGGAAGAGCTGAGAATCATCGTCCTTGAAACCCACGTGGCACACTCTATGAGTCTAGGAGCACGAGCTGAAGAAATAAAGAGAATAATGCCATCCCTGCCAAGTGGACATCAAATAAGGTACTGCACGTTTCTGTCTATTAAAACTAACAATCAGTATGTTATACTTTATGTATGCTACTTTAAATTTCCATTATTTCTAGATTCCTCAAAGAGGTGTTGCTGCTACTAGTAGCCCTACCCTGCATTACCAGCCTAACTGGGAGTGTGGATTTTATGTGATGAAATGGTTGGCATGACTTTGTACTCAAATATACAAACAAAAATTTCCCGAACAAGGTAAGTGCTATGACTGAAAAAGTGTAGTGATATATTAAACATGTAAACTCTTAAAACTTGTAGCAGAATTAGTAGTCCAAACTCCAAAGGTTAATGTCTGATTTAGGATAATTTTTTGTATAGTTAAGGTTTTAGGCTAATGCGCACTTGTTAATTGATTTTTCTTTGATGCTAATAACATGATTGATTGCCTTATGTTGTGTGTCATTTGTCATTGTTAAATAACGCAGTTTGTTTCTTGCACTGAAAACCGTCTTATTTGTTGTATAACCATTTATTTCATTAATTTACATGTAGGTACCTTGGAATGACGAGCGTCCGTTAGAGAACAAAGAGTTGAACGCCATCATTGGTGCATTGTTTATATTGTGGTGTGATTAATCCTAGAGAATTATTTTTAGTTTTGTTGAATTCTAGTGTTTTTCTTTATAGTTTGTTGAATTCTAGAGTTTTAATTTGGATTTGGTCTAGGATTAATGTAGTTGAATTGGCGTGTTATTTTAATTTAAATTGTTGATTTCGACTTCTTTGGTGTATTTTAATCACTTTATATATATTTGCTGCATTTATATTTCTTTATTTTTGTGAGTCAATTGTAGATTATAGAATTTCTAAAAAATTTGAAAAATTTCAGTGTTTTTTTTTTTTTTTTTTTTTTTTTTTTTTTTTAATAAAACAGATCCACAAAAAGACAGGTTTTGAGATAAAAATATATCTTTTTACTCTATATGAAGATAGGTTTGATGCTTCTATAAAGACCGGTTGTGAGAGAACCGGTGTCAATGTCTAATAAAAATATGTTTCTTTACTCTACTAGACGAGTACCCGTGCATAGCAACGAGATTTTATAGCGACAGATCGTTTAGTGATAAAAAAGTTTACGGGTTATAAACGAAAAATAATAAAAGTTTGAAGATTTCGATATTAAATATAATGTTTTGAAACCCGGTTCGCCCCGTTCTGGACGAAAAATGGGTCGAATTAAACCGGGTCAACCCGCCGGGTTTGAAGCGTCCTACGTCAACCCGGTTTTCGATGTGTATTAATAGTTTCATTTTGAAATACGGAGTATATGTTTTCGTATGACTTTTATTAGTTAGACGAACCGGTGGCGACACCGGTTCCCGGTTGAACCCGTTGGTCCGGTTCAGTTTTCAAAACTATATGTACCATCAACTTGTTAGCTTGTATCAAGCTTTATGTATTTTATTAATTTGTATAATGTGTAAAATAACATTAGTTAGTGCGTTAATTATTTTATATTTACAGTATTTTGTAGCTTGTTTAAATTGTATATAGTGAAAATTTTATTATACTTTTTAGTAAGGGGTGTTTTAATTGGTTGTTTTTAATTTGATATATATGCTTTTAATTGGTTGTACAATGTGAATAAATTATTGTACTTTAAAGTTATGAGGTGTTTTAATAAGAATATTAATTATACTATGCATTTTTCTCACCTTTGACTTTCAAGATTTCACTTTTTAAGATTTGACCATACTTTATTTATAGCGACAAATAGTTTATTCATCAAAAAAGTTTACAGGTTATAAATGAAAAATAATTAAAGTTTGAATATTTAAGAATTAAACATAATGTCTTGAAACTCGGTTCAACCCGGGTGAACCGTTCCGGTCGAAAAATTGATCGATTTAAACTGGGTCAACTTGCTAGGTTGGGTCGAAAACGGGTCAAATTAAACATGTTCAACCCGTCTGGTTTGAAGCTTCCCAGGTCAACCCGGTTTGTGATTTATATTAATTGATTGTATTTAATTTGGTAGATATGTTTTTAATTGGTTGTACAATGTGAATAAATCATTGTATTTTTAAGTAATTGGGTGTTTTAATAAGAGTATTAATTATGTTTCATAATTTCCTTTAATAAGATTTTTCAAGATTTTCACTTTTCAAGATTAACCATTTTTTCAAAATTGACCATTTTTCCTTTATATGTAGTATAGATAATGGAGACTGGGTTAAGGAGAAAACCGGTGTCGTTGCTTCTAATAGAAACAGGTTGCCAAACCGGTTTCTATATGTTTCGATCATAGAGATACCCCCCTTCAGAGAGTGGTCTCAAAACCACTCTTCATGGGCCATTTTGACCGGTTTCTATGAGATTTTTTGTAG
This sequence comes from Artemisia argyi, assembly GCA_030686995.1. NCBI lineage: Eukaryota > Viridiplantae > Streptophyta > Magnoliopsida > Asterales > Asteraceae > Artemisia > Artemisia argyi. The sequence goes on along the minus strand of JARVZY010010946.1, from coordinate 62,736 downwards.
TAGTGAGTAGTGTTGTGATTAGCTAGTTTCATATTGTAGTAGTGTTAGATCTTTGTAAAAGTGTTGTGTGAATTTGTTGTTTGTAGGAACTAGGTGTGTTATAAAGTAGTTTAGTAGTTGTGATCTAGTTGTGCTTAGAAGAAGGTGTGAAATCTTGAAGAAGTTGTGAAGAAAGTGTGAAGTTGTGAGATTGGTTCTAGCTACGATTAGAACTCGACATTTAGCTTAGTGTCGTTAACTCGTTTAAGCCAAGGTGTGTAAGGTTTCTCCACCATAAGGAGTTTGTTGACATAGTGAAGAAAACTCTCGAGTGTGGTACTCGGGGAGTGGAGTAGGGCAAGGAAGGTGTCCTTATAGCCGAACCACTATAAATTCGCGTGTTGTGGTTTGATCTTTCTAACTCTATCTTTTCTTCATTACATTTCAATACTTTCATTATTATATTAGAATTGCTTATATTGGTTGTCACTTGAATTCACTTGAGATCAAATCGAAAGTTTTTAATAAGCTACAAAATATTTTGGTAATAAATTTAAAAAGTACGTAAAACTATTCAACCCCCTTCTAGTTTTTCACAATTGGTATCAAGAGCCAGGTCTAGCAAGATCTTTAAAATATATTGTATTTTAAAACTTGTAACGATCTATAGAATCTGAAAAATATTTAGAAGGGCAATCTATGCAAAGACCACCACTATTTGAAAGTGATGGATTTTTATATTGGAAAAATCGATTCGAAACTTATGTGAAGTCAAAAGATCTAGATCTTTGGCATGTTATTACTAATGGTGATTTTTTACCTATTCAAAATAACCCCGAAACAAAGAAAGATGAAATCGTACCTTTTGAAAAACAAAATGATGATTTAAAAAGAAAACTTGCTAAAAATAATGAAGCAAAAATGGTTATTTATAATGCGCTACCACGTAAAGAGTACGAAAGGATCTTTATGTGTGAAACCGCAAAAGAAATTTGGAATTCTTTATTAATAACTCACCAAGGTAATAGTCAAGTCAAAGATAATAAGATAGATCTACTTGTTCAACAATATGAGCAATTCACGATTCCGAAAGAGGAATCAATTGATAATGCTTTTGCTAGATTTAACACTATCATCACAAGTTTAAAAGCACTTGACGAGAATTTTTCTAGTAAGAATTTTGTTAGGAAGTTTCTTAGGGCTCTTCATCCAAAATGGCGAGCTAAAGTGATGGCTATTGAAGAATCAAAGAATTTGTCAACATTGCAACTTGATGAATTAATTGGAAATCTAAAAGTTTACGAAGTTATTATTAAGAAGGATTCTGAAATGGTCAAAGAAAAACGAGAGCAAAGCAAGTCAATCGCCTTGAAAGCTAGAAAGGAATCTAGTATCGAAGATAGCTCATCTTCCGAAAGTGATGACGAAGAATACGCCATGGCCGTAAGAGTTTTCAAGAAATTCTTCAAAAGGCGAGGAAGATTCGTAAGACAACCGCATGATGAAAAGAAAACATTTCAAAAGAATAAGGATGACAAGAACAACAAGATTGAAAGGAAATGTTTCAAGTGTGGTGATCCAAATCACCTAATTGGAAAATGTCCAATGATGACAAGAGATCAAAATCAAAGAGCTTTTGTTGGAGGCGCTTGGAGTGATAGTGATGAAGATGAGAAAGAAACGACAAAAGAAGAGAAGTGTCTTATGGCGAATACATCAAATGAGGTACGTTCCGAAACCGAATATTTTAGTGATAAAAGCTTATCATTAGATGAAAAAGATCTAGATAATGAATATAATAGGCTTTGCAAATTATGACAACTAGTAATGGCCAAAAAAAAATTACTAAAATACATAAACAATCAATTGGAAAATGAAGTACTAGAACTAAAAATTAAAATACATCAACTTGAAAAAGGTAAAAAAAATTTTGAAGAATGTAAATCATGTCAAGAGCTTAAAAGTGAAAACGAAATACTTAGGGAAGAAATTCGCAAACTTGATAAATTTGAAAATAATAGTCACTCACTTAGTAAAATAATAAGTATTCAAAGAGTATCCGAAGATAAAACCGGTTTAGGATTTAATTCAAATGAAGCTTCAACAAGCGAGATTAAAAATGTCAAATTCGAAAATGAACTTAATGAACAAAAACCTCTAAAATCTAATCCTAAGTATATACTCATTAATGATAGAAAAATACCTCTTGCCAACAATGAAAAGCCTTTTATAAACTGTCTTTAAAAAACGAAGTAGGATCTTCTAAACCTAAGACAAGATCTAAAACTCCACCACCTAGAAAACCAAATAATCCTCATCCTAGGTCTAAAACACCTCAACCAAGAAGAAACCAAAATAGGCAAAACTATAATAACAATAGTAATCAAATGTGGAACTACCAACAAAGCTACAATCCTTGGGGTATACTACCACCTTTCATGCATCCTAGTCAAATGTTAAACATGTTTGGACCAAACAACTTTGGACCAAAGAGGCAATGGGGACCGAATAGCTAGATAAACATTCCTTGAGGCAATCTTGAAGTTTTTCTCAACGTAGACTTTTTCAAAGTCTATATGTCATCTTGATGATTTGGAAGATTCTTTGAAGACCACCGGGTACGCCATTCTTTCACAACTCATTTCCATGCTTAGATAAATATGCCTTGTTTGATTACGATGTTTGCATAGATATAGATTGCTATTTTCCTCTATTTGTTCGATCATATATATATATATATATATATATATATATATATATATATATATATATATATATATATATATATATATATATATACATACTTGCACAATAACCTAGATACGTCATTAGTTGACTTTCTAGAACTCCAGGAAACTGTTCGTTATCGAACCCTTTCCTTACCCCTCGCGTAATTATATTAAGTCCACTTTTAGAAGACTCATGATGATGAAGGGATATGAGTCAAGTGGACTATTATCATGCAAGAACGCATTCGCACGTGAACACTATGGATGAAACAAACTCCTTTCGCCGAATATTCTCTATCTCCGTTATCATCTTTCAAACCTCATCCATCAACCCATCATTCACTCACACACACACACACACACACACACACACACACACATATATATATATATATATATATATATATATATATATATATATATATATATATATATATATATATATATATATATATATATATACATATTCACATATTCCCGAACACACCTCAAACCTCTCATCAACTTAACACTTTGATCATTTTATCCAAAATTGTCAAAGGCATATTTTAATTATCGAGAAGGTAATTAAAAATTGTTAAGTATCTTATCATCGTGCCAATAAACACTTACGTATTTTTGATATATTATAAATCTAATTATATACGTATAAATATATTTGTTCCAGAAACTGATTACGCGAAAATTCCAAAATTTAATGGGCGGCCCCCTTAAAGATTAAGGGGACCGGCTTGTTATCGGGGGCGGTCCCCTTAATGTTTAAGGGGACCGGCCATCTGACACTCTCAAATCCGTTTTCCACCTTATTTCCATTCCCAAACACTCCATTTACTCATATATTTCTTCCCCACCACTGCTGTGTACGAACCAAAATACCCAAAACCATCAAAATCCTCCACCATATCACCAAACCGGGGTTGTTTCGCAAGGGGCAAACGTTAACCAAACATATAACAACATCTTTTGTAAGTTTTCCAACATGCATTTCATCACATTTTATTCAATTTGGTGTCTAATCAATAATTAGACATTTTATAAAAATTTATTTTAATTCGAATTTTAGTGAAATAGAAGCTAGGAATTGAACTACCAAATGCTTCCCATAGGATTAGGATGATGTATTGCAACTCAAATTTAGTATAACATATCATTTTGTCAAAATCATTAATCGCCCATAAACCCTTGTTGAATTTTAATTTTCAAAAGGCACATTGTTGATATAACTCTTAAAAACTATTTAAAACTTACTACATTACATTGTTTTAATGTTATAAACAATCAAAACATACTTTTCAATTCGTTATAAAATGGTTCATGAAGACAACATGGGCGTTTGGTTCATGAACAAACTATAACTATATATGGTTATTTGAAACTTAAAACTAGCTCATAAAATTTGTTAATACTACTAGAATCAATAGATGTCATCAAGATATATAATCAATATATATATATTGATGTTTTAGGATGTTTTTATCTAGTTAAGGGAGCGTTTAGTTTATCTCGAAAAAGATATTTTTGAAAACTAAAATTCGTATTTTAATCTTTTAAACAAGCTTATGTTGTGTCAAACTCTTATGAAATGGAAGATATATAATCTAATATATATCTAGCCTTACTTCGAAATGAATTATGATATCATACTCTTTGATATCATATATTCTAAACGAGTTTAAAACTAAAATAAAAGGAACAATATGAAACTACTTCATTGAATTTTTTTTTTTGTGTCGAAGTAGAATTTCGTTCCACATATATTGCATATATATATATATATATATATATATATATATATATATATATATATATATATATATATATATGCATGATAGTTGTTTTTATATTAATTTTATTTTTGTTGTTATATTGTTTAGGTGAAAATGCCTAAGACCACGGTTGGTGATGTCTCCAAAACCAAACAATACATTCCAAATGTCTCTTCTACTCCCGGCATGTCTCCTTTAGTTGCATGTTTCTATCGTCCTATTGAAAATAGAAACATTCACGAAGGAAGAATTGTCGATCCATCTTTCTATGAATTTGATCAAACAGAACGAATGTTCTCCAATATTCATTTTGAATGTCTTTTCCAAATCAACGAACCAATCATTCCTCGTTTTATGCTCGACTTCTATAGCCATGTGACGGTGCAAACCGATCCCTATGGTCATCTCCTCATTTCCTTCATGATTTAAAATCAATTCATCACTCTTACTCTTGCTCAATTTGGACAATTTCTTAGAATCCCATTCAACGGCCAAGCCATTTTCTCAAATGAATGGGATCTTTCCTCTCTTGAAAGAAATCGTCCTCAGGATGGCCCCTGCTATTCTGAGATTCCTAGTCCTGAAGACATTCGTCGAATGCTTGAACTAGAACGTCGTACGACTAGTCGAGTAATCAAGTCGAAGAATGTCGATATTCATGCAAATCAAATCCTCCTCAAAGAGTTAAGCCAAGATATGAAAAAGTGGGAAGAACTCATTCGCGAGAATGCGTTTGGTACGGGTGGTCACCGTGATCATGTCACGGCGAGCATTGCTCACATGTTATATTGTGTAGTTGCTGAAGAGCAATATAATTTGGCTTATCTTTTTATTCATCGAATCATGTCTGCCAAAAACACCCCAAATGCCAATCTTCCTTATGGTATGTTCCTTACACGACTTTATCGTTATGTCATGGAACATTACCCTCATCTTCAAAGAGACTACTACGTTCATATCCTTCCTACTTTGAACCAACTTACTCGTGTTCGTACTCGTCGTTCTCGAAGTGACAAAGGAAAATCTCGTGTTCCTTTGTATTCTAGGCCTCGTGGTTCTACATCTCATCGTGAGGATGATGATGAGGAGGAGGAAAACACCTCACGTGTTAGTACTCCATCCCCACGACCTTTGTTAAAAATCTTTTCGATATTGACGATACCGAGTATCAAGTTCCTCTTCCTCATGAACGTACCGATGAGCTTCTCTTCACTCGTCAAACGTCCATCATCAACCGTCAACAACAAATACATGAAGAACTTCAAGGAGGATTCAAATCCGTTGGGAAGATGTTTAGGAAGATGCTTGGAAAGAAGAAGAAGTAGAAGATATTGACGTATTGCTACTTGTTATTATTTTTTTCTATTAGACATTTGTATGGTTTGCTATTTGTCCGATTTATTCTGAAATACTTGTGTTATTTCTTGTTTATCTCTTGAATGTTGTTTAGACTTTAACTATTATCATGCTACTATCTTAATGTTATGCTATGCTTCTATTTAATGTGGATTATAATATGTTAATTTGCATGCAAAATTTGGTTATATATACTTGTTTATATATCATCATTCCTAGAGTATATACTTGTAATAGAGCTTGCTGGAAAAACACACTTGAAAAATCACCAAATTCTGCAAATTTTGGGTTTCTGGTCGTCTGGGAAAACACCAGATGGGCGGCCCCCTTAATTCCCTAGGCGGTCCCCTTAATCATTAAGGGGGCCGGCATACAATTAAGGGGACCGGCCATCTGGAACTGGGTTCACTGTTTTCTTTTGCATCTTGTGAACCCTTTCTCTAGTATCAGCTACCATTTCCCATTTTAACCCAATTGATTTTAGAATCTCATTCAACCATTTCAAATACATACCTAAAACAACCATTTCCATACTATAAATTCCCTCCATAATCACCATTCTTCATCTCATCATTCATCATCTAAATCATCATGACTCCACCAAGCACCTCACACTCCAAAGCCTCCAAGAAACAAAAGTTTGTGGTCATCCCCCCAAAACAACTCTTCATTGAATTAACAAATGAAGAAGACAAAACCCCATCACCTTCACCCAAATGCTCATCCCCAAGTGCACCCAATGCACCATCTAAAACACCTTCCACTCATGGAACTTCCTCATCCTTCATACCCTCAACCTCATCAATCAATGACTACATCAACTCACACTTGTCACCACAAGTATCATCACCACATCCTACACAAGAACCCATGTCCACTCATCTTACCATCTCACTTTCACCAATAACACCACTTGATACTCATCTCTCATCTCCACCAATTACACCACCATTCTTTGCCAATCCCGTGCCTTGGAGGCTACTTGAATCCCATGGGGATACTTGTCTTTGTTGCATCCACAACCGCACCGTCATCTTTGGCCTTAAAGATGAAATTCAATATATGTTTTCATATATTGAACATTTGCTTACCAACCCACCACCACCACCAACTCCACCATCCTCTCCAATCATTCCTCCACCACAATTCTCACCCATTCCTCCACCATCACCATCATGCTCTCCAAATTAAGCATTTGATATGCTTAATAAATAAAGCCTCTATCACCCTTTTGCTTGCAAGCTCTATGAAGACCATGTACTCTTTGCATGATAATGTATTTTCCTAGTTGTTAATTTGTGTACTAGCTTTTTTACTTGTAATCCTTATTGCTACTTGTATGTTGTGTCTTGCCACAACCATTTCTTTAATATGAATGCTTTCTTTCAACCATGCTTATTTTCTTTCTTATCACCTAATATATGTTTGCATGAATATACTTGTGCTTCTAATATTTTTGTTTTGCAAAGCATTCATAGCTCGTTCTCTTGGTGCCCCCAAACGAGGGGGAGTACACATCAAGGGGGAGATAACTTCCCGTCAAATTTTCACGTTAGAAAATTGTCGGCATAACCTTTTTGATTCTACAAAAAGGGGGAGAAGTAAATATAAACTTACTAAAATACTTGTTTAAAAACTAATTTTTGAGTTAATGAGTTTAAGTTTTGTAATCATCAAAAAGGGGGAGATTGTTGATATAAATAATGTTTAAAAATGTTATTAATATCTCTCAATAAACCTATGTTTTGATAATCACAAAACTCAAATCAAATTAAGTCAAGATTAAGACGTAAACAAGTATTTGGTAACAAATATTTACCTCTACATCTAATATCACTTAAGGTATGCATAACTAAGCATCTTATGCATTACATGATCAAAGGAAATCTTGTCTTAAGACATAACATTTTATAAAATGATATAAACATTTTATATATATTTGTAAATCAATTTTGGTATTGTTATATTAAACCACAAAGATATGATTTCAAATTTCCAACCAAAAAGGGTAAATTTTATCTAGAAAAACTTTTCCAACGTTCAAGAGGGCGGCCCCCTTAATTTACTAGGCGGCCCCCTTAATCATTAAGGGGACCGCCCCCTAATTAAGGGGACCGGCACGCTCCAGAACAGTGTTTTCTGGCCCTATAAATATTGGATCAATCCACATACTTTTCTCACATTTTTGCACTATAAACTTTCTGATCCAACCTCCATTTCTAGATCTAAAATCCTTTGATCATATAATTCATAAGTCTTTGTTTCCAAGTGATCCAAAGTTTCATCCTTTCAAGTGCAAGAAGAAGAACACTCCTCTACATCCTTCAAATTCTAGTAGTGTTGTGATTAGCTAGTTTCATATTGTAGTAGTGTTAGATCTTTGTAAAAGTGTTGTGTGAATTTGTTGTTTGTAGAAACTAGGTGTGTTGTAAAGTAGTTTAGTAGTTGTGATCTAGTTGTGCTTAGAAGAAGGTATGAAGTTGATAAGGTGTGAAGAAGGTGTGAAGTCTTGAAGAAGTTGTGAAAGGTGTGAAGAAGGTGTTAAGTTGTGAAGAAGTTGTGAGATTGGTTCTAGCTACGATTAGAACTCGACATTTAGCTTAGTGTCGTTAACTCGTGTAAGCCAAGGTGTGTAAGGTTTCTCCACCATAAGGAGTTTGTTGACATAGTGAAGAAAACTCTCGAGTGTGGTACTCGGGGAGTGGAGTAGGGCAAGGAAGGTGTCCTTGTAGCCGAACCACTATAAATTCGCGTGTTGTGGTTTGATCTTTCTAAATCTATCTTTTCTTCATTACATTTCGATACTTTCATTATTAGATTAGAATTGCTTATATTGGTTGTCACTTGAATTCACTTGAGATCGAATCGAAAGTTTTTAATAAGCTACAAAATATTTTGGTAATAAATTTAAAAAGGACGTAAAACTATTCAACCCCCCTTCTAGTTTTCCACGTAACTTTAGGTTTAAAAATATATCACGGGTCTTTGGTTATACTTTTTATTATATTAGTTATATGTTTAAAAATACACTGTTGTATTATGCTCTTAATATCAAGCTCAACATTCTTATAAAAGATAAATATAATGTCATCAGAAATGGTGGATCAAAGTCAACATCCTCATCAGAAAAAAATGCCTAAGTTTGTTTATGTTAAAAAAAAAAAAAAAAAAAAAACAATCATTAGTTTAGATATTGTTGAACCACCAATCGTTATGATAAAAATTGATTATATCTATCAGAATCCATTGCATTTTTATGAAGCACTGGTTAACTGGGTTTCTAATTGAGAAAAAACATGGTACTAATTAAATGGAAACTATAAATAGAACTGTATTGGTTGTCTTACAAATGAGTCTGTAGACAGAACTACCTTCGAACCCCTCGTCATGCACATAGAGAGTGCATATCTTTTTATAACTGTAAATATACCATGTTGTGTTTAATTTAACTCCTCCTAAGAAATTCTTAGTCACCACAACTCATCAGAAGCCCGTCATCAACAACTCCTCGTCAGAAACTTAAAGTAAGATATCAGAAACAAAGAAACCAACTTATTATTATTTTTATTTTTTTTTTGGAAAAGCAAAACACCAACTTATTGATAATATTAACCCATTAGAAATATAATAAAAATAAATACGGCTTATCAGAATTGTTTCAAATATAAGATGAATTTTCTAGAATATTTAAAAAACCCTAGTTATCTTCATCGATATTCTTTCTATATTTAAATTATGTTACATGATAAGTTCTTATTTTGTATGGTATATATCTTTTCAAAATTTGAATTTGACATGCACAGGGTTTTTGGATAACTTTTTGTTAGATTCATTTTCGCATATTGTACATGTACATTGCTAAAAAAAAAACATGAAGTCTTTCTATTAATAAAGTATTTTTAAATATAATACAACTAATAAAGATATTAATTAAGTATAAATTTTTATAATGCATAATAAAATTCAAATAACAAATATTTGATTTGATAGTTGTGATGTAAATGTTTTTATTTGTTTACCGAATGTATGAATTTAATGTTTACGTTTGATATTTTAATTTAATTGTATGTATATGATTTCTGTTTAAATGATTCTGAAGTATGTTACTGATTTTTAAAGATGTTGTATCCTATATTGTATGTTTCTGATTTCTTATTCATTGATTCTGATGTATATACATGTTTTTTTAAGACTTATTCCTATATTTTATATTTCTAATTTCTTATTCAATGCTTCTAATGTATATACTTGTTTTCTTAAGACTACTTCCTATATTTATGTTTCTGATTTCTTATTAAATGATTCTTATGTATATAATAGTTTTCTTAAGACAACGTTACATCTTATAATTTAGTCTGTATTTATTGCAATATATGTATGATTACGATTGTCGTTATTTAAAATAATATTAAATACTTATTGGTTTTACAAAACCTATTTTACAAAACCGATTTACCATATAATGTTTATATTATATTTTTTATTTTGATTGTATGTATCTGATTTTTGATTAAATAATACTTATGTATATAAACATTGTGATCATAATACTAAGAAACACTTCTTCCTATCAGAAACCATTATGCTTTTAATATCAAACTCAACATCCTTATAAAAGATAAATATATTTTCATCAGAAATGGTGGATCAAAGTCAACATCCTCATCAGAAAATTAGTTATGTTAAAAAAAACAATCATTAATTCAGATATTGTTGAACCACCAATCGTTATGATAAAAAAAATGATTATATCCATCAGAATCCATTGCATTTTATGAACAAACAAAACATGTTCTTCACTTATATAAATCTTGTCATCAAATACAACATCCTTAGCAGAAACTAATTAATGCTACAACTTTACAGCATATCTTTTAAATAAATATACTTACTGATTATGACACTTTGTGCATCAAAAACCTTTGCATAAATACGGGTAAAGATATCAACAGTATAAATTCCATAAATTTCAAAGATTTATGTATCATACATCAAATCTTATATTTTGTTAATAATATTTACATAATTATAGATGTTATTATCCTTAAAATGGATTAGATTTAATTTTAAAAACACCATATATACTTTTTTTTGTGTTTGTAGAAACTTGTTTTGGAAGAAACTTAATATTAATTTTCATAATATATTTATGTTTTATTTTACTAATTTTAGATAAATACAGGTAAAGCTATCTACATTACTAATAGAACAGAAGTTACAAAAATTAGATAATACGAATATTTTAATGACGATATGAAACTTTTAATTGGCAATATCAAACAACCAAACAATTTATTAAGATATGAAAATAAAATAATTGAATAAATTTATTGATGACATATCTTCTGAACAAACATTGCCATACACTTGTATAATCTTTAATACGTAGAATAATAAGCAGTTCTATTCACAAAACTCAACTCAATCAACATGTCTTTCAATTTATTTTGTTGAACTATAATATTGAGTTATTGACTAACTAAAATTAAAAATAAAATTAAAAACCAAAACACTCTAAAGTAATTCGTGCCCACACAATCAAATTAAAAAATAGAACATAAACATTAAATTCATTCAATTCATACATTCGGTGAACAAATAAAAACATTTACATCACAACTATAAAATCAAATACTAAACGATTTTCCCCACGATAAACACATCCTCATTAGAAACATCAACATATCTTTTTTGCATTTCATTCTGACTTTCTTAACCCTAATTTGAATAAATATTAACGTCCTGAACTAAGTGATTAGTACATCTACAAAAACACAACAGAAACATTAGGTTAGCATAAATGTATAAATAATATTTGTAAAATTTTACAATATAAGAAAAACATGGTGAAAAGAATATGATGTAACATCTACAAAAACAAAACATAAACATTAGAATTAGCGTAAATGCACAAATTAAAATTTAACAACATCAATAAATCATATAAAAAAAATACTACAAAAACATTAGGGTTAACACAAATATTCAAATAAAGCCCTCTCATTGTTTAATTAAATCCTTTAATTCGCTTTGGCCAAAAGTGAGTTCCCGTATTATATAAAAGATTATAGTACTGTTAGTAACATACCATTTTGAACCCTAAAAAATATTTAGTCTTGCTTTCTGAATCTATAACCGTGATATTAATGTTTAAGCGGCCAATAACATCTACAAAAACATAACAGAATCATTCGAATTAGCAGAAATGTACAAATAAAATTTGTAAAATCTAACAATATAAAAAACATAACAAAAAGCATACCCCATGATGTTTTATCTACAAACATACAACATAAATAGTAGGGTTAGCATAAATGTATAAACGTTTGTAAAATTTAACAATATTAAAAAATGATTAAGAAAATACCACAAATCAGCAAAAGGACAAATGAATAGATAATGAATTATACAAATACACTTTTACTAATAATACATGTATTGACGTTCGCGACCAACCTGTGCTTTACTTTTTTACTTAGTTACCTAATACATGATCATATATACATCACACCGATAATTAGAATAATATTATACATGAAGTGTATTTGAATTATAATAACATACCAATGCATCATGGATGGATAGCAACCCTACTACCTGGTTATATATACATGGATGGATAGTAATGGATGGATCATGAGTAGTTAGGAATGGATACATGATTATACATACATTACACACTAGGGGTGTGCATGGTTCGGTTTGGGTCGGTTTTAGGCCAAAACCGAAACCGAAAACCGAATGTTCGGTTATTCCATAACCATAACCGAAACCGCTCGGTTTGTATCGGTTCGGTTTTGTCGGTTTTTGTCGGTTTCTCGGTTCGGTTTCTCGGTTTGGTCGGTTACACATTGTACTTAGGCTTGGGCCCAACTTGGGCCAATTTGGCCCAAATTTTTTTTTTTTCTTTCTCTGTTCATGATGGCCAATAAAGTGATCCCAAAATTTATTTTAAAGCCCAATAATGTTACCTTAATAACTAAAGCCAACAACAAAAATCCAACAATAAAAATCCAACAACTTAATAAGATAACAATCCGACAATATCTTAAATTGAAACAAAAACATCTAAACATAAAACCACAATCTCTAAAATAATTTCTTTTTAAATTCCTTTTATCCTTGCATAGTTAACATCAAACTCCATCACGTGCGCCATTAAAACTTCATAACTTCAAGTCTTCAAACACCTACAAAAAATTTAATAAGTAAATGAAGAAAATATCACCAGGTAAAACATTAACGAAAAACTACAAGTATAATGTTAAATGTATAAGAAACAAGGAAATATTTGATACTTACTTCATGACTAAACTTCATGTTGAGAAGAGTCATTGTGTAGTTTTTTTCGGGTAGAAAACATATCTAAAAACAAATATAAATAATGGATTAGCTTAATGTATTGTGGGAAAGTTTAAAATAGTTAAATCAAGGTTTTATTTACCAAGTTCTAGTTTCTCCAAATTTTCCACCATCTCTTCAAGTGGTAAGCCATTAATTGGCATATCTTGCAAATCCGCCGGTGTAGACCGTAACCAATCTTGTGCACAAATGAGAGCTTCCGCGGTCTTAGGGGTAAGAGAGCTTCTATATTTATCGATAACCCTTCCACCGGTGCTAAATGCCGACTCCGATGCAACGGCCGAGATTGGCATTGCTAACACATGCTTAGCTACTTGTGACAATATCGGAAACTTCACCATATTTTGACTCCACCAACCTAAAACATCAAATGAATTATCCCCCCTCTTTTCCGCCCCATCCTTTAAATAAATATCTACTTCGCTATAATCATCACCTTCACCATATTGGGTCTCCAAATACTTTGAAAACCCATCATCAAGGTCAATCTTCATGCTACTATCATCTTCACTAGGAGTAGAAGAAGAAGACACGGTAAAAGTTTGATCATTATGCTTGTCGATTTTGATCTTGTAGTGCAAATACAACTCTTTAAGAGCATCCTCCACAATTTTACAAATGTCGATAGTTTTCGCGGACAATGTTTTCAATCGTTTCGGAACTTGGTCACCTTGATTGGATGTTTCTGTGGATGTTCGGCTTTTAGGATAGATTAGGTCCAAACAAAATTCAAGATACTTCAACTTATTTCGAGGATCTAATACCAAGGCCACATACAACAAAACATTCATGTTATCCAAATTGTCCCAATACTTGTCATATTTAGCTTTCATTGATATCGCAATCTTCCTTTTATTTTCATCAGCATGTCGACACATTTTTGAAATAGCGACATGCATTGTGACAAGATCTTTCACAAACATATTGCTTGTCACATACTTACACCCCGAAATCTTCTTTGTCACATCATAAAAAATCCTCAAATATTCCAAAAAAAACCTATTAAACATTAAAACTTGTATTCGAATCAGTGGCAAAAAAAAAAAAAAAAAAAAAAAAAAAAAAAAAAAAAAACCATTTGAAAAATAACCTATATTGTTTAACATTAACAAGTGCAACTTGGTCTATGCATTTTGCAACATGTGAAAAACAAACTAATAATTTTAAAGTAACTAATACAATTCTTAAATCAACATGTGCATGACCTGTGCATTATCTTGCAACAATGACAGTAGCAACTAACTAGTAAACTAGTAAATGGGATAAATGACTTCTATATCAGTATGCTTCTATCAGTATGTTTCTATAAGTAAACTACAACCACTTGGTCTATCAGTTAGTTTCAATTAGAATGTGGTTTAACAAGTAAACTACTAAAGTACTAACAGTATGTTTCTATATCAGATTGCGGTTTAACTATTTTTATTCAAATGTATGTTTCTATATCAGAATGTGGTTTAGCTAGTAAATTACTAGCATTATTTATTAAAGGATCAACAGTAATGAATAGAAAAATACCTTGCATTTGACCAATCATCCTCATTAGGAACCCCAAAAACGTTCTTTTTCTTCTTTTTAGTTTTACGCATCATCCTAGTGCCCTCATCACCATCTTCAGTTTCATTGTGGAAGTAAGAAGTATAATCACGTTCGGTAAGCTCAAGCCTAAACAAAACGTACATCACCATATTAGCATAAAAAAAACATATTGTAGAATAGAAAAACATATTGAAATATGTTAAAATACCTATCAAACACTTTCTCAAACTTGACAGCAGTTTCCAACATAAGAAACGTGGAGTTCCATCTTGTGTCAACATCAAGACACGGCTTCCTTTTACAGTCAACTTTTTCAAACTCGACACCTTTTTCGAAGCTTTCTTGCCTAGTCGATGACGATCTCAAATACTTCACCGCATTTCGAATTTTGCAAATAGAAGAATTTTGTTCCTCTAAACCATCTCTTACCACTAGATTGATAATATGAGCACAACATCTTAAATGCATATACTTGCAATCTAAGATTGCATTAGGTCCTTTAAGCAAAGTGCGTAACCTCCTAATTGCCCCATCATTAGATGACGCATTATCAACCGTGACCGTAAAAACACGAGAAATACCCCATTCTTGTAAACAACGATAAACTAAGTTTCCTATCGTCACACCCTTATGATTCGATATTCGACAAAAATTAAGAATTTTCTTTCTTAATTTCCAACTATCATCAACCCAATGAGCCGTGAGACACATATAGTTATAGTTTTGCACGGACGTCCATGTGTCAGTTGTAAGACACACGGTTTGGTTTTTTAAAATATTTTTGAGCTTTTGTGCTTCTTCTTGGTATATAGATAAAACATCTCTAGCAACCGCCCACCTAGACGGAAGGTCAAATTCAGAATTTGCTTCCCACATTAACTCCTGAAATCCTTCATCTTCAACAATACTAAAGGGTTGATTGTCTTTGATGCGCATCCTAGCTACGGCTTTTCTACAACGTTCTTGGTTAAAAGAGTGAGCAACTAAACTACCTCCAGATTCGCCCATAGTAGTAGGCTTGAAACCTAATATTGTTTGTTTCTTCTTATCCTGTTTTCTATAAAGGGGTGAAGTTGTACATACAAATTTTAAATGATGACCTAAGGTGCTAGTACCATTCTGCTTGGACTTCGCTGCAAAGACCGTTTTACAATAAGGACATGTAGTTGTGGTAGCACCGTCTTCGAGCTTCGGAAAATGATCCCACACAAATGATTTCCAACGACCTTGCTTTTTTTTCTCATCGACACGTTCATTAACACCTTCATCAATATTCTCATTAACGTGTTCATTCACATTTTCACTATCCAAATCAATGACCGGCGCCTTCCCTTTGTCCATACTTCGAGCTTCGGATGCCTCGCTACCTGATGGTTCCATCAACTGAAATAAACAAGAAATTTTAGACATCTCATATAAGCATTAAAAGCATACACTGGTTCATATAAATGGTCAGAAAAAGAAAGTGGCCATCTGCATTTTCGCTAGAGAAAACACATTCTCGTATTCAATTAAAAGTTGCAAAGCGAGACACGCAAACAAAATCCCAAACACTCCATCAAACTAAAGACCACGACTTATTTTATAAAAAATCTGAGATGTAATATTACTTTGCCCAAGTGAGACATTTGAAGCAGGCATAACTAGAGACTAAAATACTACAATAGTATTA
The DNA here is from genome assembly GCA_030686995.1 of Artemisia argyi. NCBI lineage: Eukaryota > Viridiplantae > Streptophyta > Magnoliopsida > Asterales > Asteraceae > Artemisia > Artemisia argyi. The sequence goes on along the minus strand of JARVZY010010946.1, from coordinate 46,333 downwards.
ATCATTTAATATATTACATAGCAGGCTATAAAAGTATAAAACAATATGAGATGAAATATGATACTTAATACTTATTTCATTGTTTAATGGTACCCAGTGTCGAGTACATGCATTCATGCAATACCAATCAATTTACACTATAAAAATTCAATACCAATCAATACCAATTTATGCTATAAAATTCAACATAAAACAAATTCATCTACATCACAACGTAGTTGCCCAGGTGGTATCACGAAGCCAATCATTCTAATAAATTGTACTGTTTAATTCTTTTCGTTTTCAAATTCTTAAGAAGGTTGATCAACTTACAATGAGAAATCAAGTTGCAGCAAGGCTAAATGGCAATGGAGATTGTAAAGTTCACTTTCAGTAGAGAAGAAGAGAATGATAGATTTAGGGTTAACTGGTTAAGTGACTTAAGTTATTTAGTTCCCAAGACAACCGCATAGAAAAATGGTTAGACGTTTGGTTTTTCCAAATTTTTGTAAATCTGATCCCTCCTTTTACTCTTTTAGCCATTTAGTAATCACTAATCACTAATTAGTATTAGTATAATATATTTATAAATAAAATATATTATAATTAATGAAACGGTTCGGTTCGGTTTCATGGTTCGGTTTTTATAGCAAAACCGAAACCGAACCGAAAATTCGGTTTTATGAAAAATTAAAAACCAAACCATCGGTTTTTTGTTTCGGTCGGTTATTTTGGTTCGGTTTCTTCGGTTTTCGGTTCGGTTTCGGTTTTTTCGGTTATTTTTGCTCACCCCTATTACACACTAATGATTAGAATAAAATTAAATGTGAAGCATATTTCAATTATAATAACTTACCAATGGATCATGGGTGGATAGCGACCCTACTACCCATGTTATAATTGCAGTATGAGTTGTGTAGATGCAATGCCTAATGACGGGTATTTATAGGACGAAATTAGGGTTTGTGTTACATTCAAATTTGAAAAAGATATCATATAAATTTAATACTTATCACAAATAATAACGTAATTTAAATATAGAGAAGATATCGAAGAAGATAACTACCATTTTTAAAACCTTGTATAATTTGCATCTTATATTTAGTAACACGATTCTGATTTGTCGATTTTTAAACCTTTTTCGACACTAAAGTTTTAAAAATCACACCCTCTTTTTCGAAGTTTTTTTATTCGCGTTTTCGACACGTCTATGTTTGAAGAGCCTTTTCAGAAAACACCTATAACTACCTTATTTTTTCTCAACAAAAAACTCAATTAACCAATGAGAGGGTTAGAATTCAAAACGGAGCCCTCTCATTGGTTAATCGAATCCCTCGATTTTGCCAAAAATGATTTCTCATATTATATAAAAGATATGGGCTTTGTGAAAAACTAGAAGAGGGGTTGAATAGTTTTATCGCTTTAATTTTTTTCTTTGAAAACTTTATGTAAAACACAAAATCTTATAACATGTAAAAATTACCAAAATGCCCCTGCAGTTTAAAATTTTAATAAAACACTTATATAAACACCACATAAATCACAAACAACTAAGAAATTGCAACATATGACACATGATAATTTTTATATGTATAATATAATGTCCTAAATGCTATAAAAATAATTATCCTTTTTAATTATTGATTTTTGGGCCGATTGGAATTAATATGTACACTTTAAATAGTTTAAATTGTACAAATAATTGGAGATAAGCTCAAGATAATTTTGGAAATGATTGGGACAGTAAATGGGCCGAGTAAATCACTCCCTAATCATCTATAACTCAGCCAAGATTTGTAACATCATTTTATAATTCTAAAACTTAACAATTTCTCTCCTAAAAACTCTCTATAAGGCATACGAATTTTTTGAGGCTCTTGGACAATTTTCGTGGGTTCTAGCATATACAAGGAAGGTTAGAAAAATAGTGGGTGTGGCTGGGATAGCTGGGTTCGAAGGTTGGAGTTTTAGTTGTTCAATTATTCCAAACCGAGAAGAAAGAATTGTTCTGCTCCCTTTCACTTGTTAATTCTTCAACAAGGTAATTTTTATATGTTCTAAGATCAATATGAGACGTGGGAAAAATATCCATGCACTCCAGAAAAATTGTTTGAATTAAAACACAATCAAAAACCCTAAAAACAAGGAAAATTAATAATCGGCTACATATATTTTTCTGGGCCTTGTTCATATTTTTTCGATGCTTATACATGTTTATATTACTCATATAAAATGGATTTATAATTATTTGAAGCTTGGAAATCATAGTGTAAATTGTTACATTTTAACCGATTATAAATAAAATAAAAAGGGGGTCGGATTGCATGAAATATTAGGGTTCCTTATTTTTTTTGGTTCATTTATGAGGTAATTGATTGAAAATAAATGTTATGAGGTTTTGGAAAAAAAAAATTAAGGTTAATGATTTGTAATTAAAAATGGTACCGATTGTATTTTATTAAATATAAGGGTGTGTTTTGTAATTGTTGAAACTTGTGGGATATTTTTGAAACTTATTTTGGAACAGTAGCAAATCGTAAAAATTGATACTTGAGGGGTGTATGTGTAATTTTGGATAATTAAAAGGGTTAAATTGTAAATATTACAACTAGAGGGACTAAAATTGTAAATATGGTTAAATCATAAATATTTTGACCTATAAATGGTGTGAGGGCTGTTTATGTCATTTTTATATAGTTGTGGTGCTTATTTGATAATTATATTAATTAATGGTTTAATTATGGAAAATGGATAAATTAAATGGTTGATTTGTAACTTTTGAAACTAGAAGGGTATAAAGTGTAAATCTGGAATTCTGGACATATGTGGGTCATGTATATGTGTGCTTATGTGTATGGTTTCATTTGTGACCCTTGACTTGTTTAATTGACGGAATTAACCCTTGATCTTTATATTAAAATCCGGGAAACCCTAATCTCACAAATACCCTATAAAATGAAAACTGTGATATATGAAGCTATGAAATTTGAGATGGTATTAAAACTAACCTATGAGAATATGCTAACATTGGAAAACTTGCAAAATCAGGAAATTTACTATTTATGGAAACTTGCTAATTATGGAAAGTACTAATTATGGAAACCTTCTAAATAAGGAAACTTACTAAGAATAGAAAGTCTTCTAAAATACTTAAACTACTTAAAGTGGGAACTTACTAAATATAGAAAGTTACCTAAAATAGAAAGCTGCTAAATATGGAAAGTTTCTAAAAATGGAAAGTTAACTAAAAAGAGGTAACTTGGGTAATTTGAACTCGTCGTAATTCGTATCCACTTCTCTTCTAGGTTCAGTGAAGCGGGAGTGATCCGTCTCTCTCTTTGTGATTTGTGACCTTGCTATTGCTTTGGATTGAGGTACAGATATTCTGTACTCTTTCAGTAGGAGTGCACATTTCTCTCTCTAGACCTTGTCTTTGACTTGATTATCGTGTTATGACCTCCGTTTGGCTTTGGTTTTGATCCTTCGTACTTGACCCTATGAATGATGTGTTTCACCGGAAATTGTGATCCTATCGTTATTCGTTTGAACCCTTGTGACCCGTTCGATAACCTTTGTGACCTAAATCTTTGAAACTTTGCGAGACCTTGGGTATTCATTGGGATATTGTAAAGGGAGATAAAACCCTTGTGAGACTTGAATGTTCTTTTGGGGTAATACAACGGAAGGTGAAATTCTTTTCTTAATTATGATATGGAAATAATTAAAGGAGAACTATTTTATAACGACACTTTTAATATGATTTAAGACCACTTACTTATGGGACCTTATAAATTCATACAGACCACTTTTGAAGGATATTGGATGAAAACCTTTAATAAATATCACTTTTATAAATGTCATCTTTTGGAAGACCTCTTCTAAATGAATCTTGTTATAAACCTTTTTAAATTACGAACCTTTAAAACTAGTGATGGAAACCCGCTAAATTGAACTTTGTTTTAAACTCTCATTATGACCCTTTGATTTATGAACTATGGGATTTTGGGACTTGGAATAGTGCACCTTGTGGATTGGGAACTTTGGCTTTGACCTCTCCATTTTGACCCATTGATACTACATCCTTGATCGACCCTTTGACATTGATCCTTCAATATTGATCCTTTGATATTGACCTATGATACCGAACCTTGATACTGAATCTTTGACATTAATCCTTTGACCTACCTCTTGATATTGACCTATGATCTATTGATAATGACATTTGGGTATTTGAACCTTTGGGTATTGGACCTTTGATATTAAACTTTTGATATTGAACCATTGATATTGAACCTTGACCACTTGACCCTTCAGTATTTACCCGGGGTATTACTTGTTGTGGAGTAGCCACAACCATAGCATTGATGCACCAATGTTATGTACTCTAGCGTAGTTGGAGAGATGTACTACGCCGTCCCCGATCTACTATTGACTACTGCTTTGATTGTGATTGTTATTGGCCTACGGGGGCGTATGGATGCATCCTAGATTTGTATTGTATTGATTGATTGATTATTGGAGCTACTACATTGTCTACATTGCTACATATTGTATTGGTGACTGGGTGCGTGCATTGCAACCCCTCACATATTGGGAGTTGATCACTCCATATTGGGATACTATTGTATTGTATTGTATTGATTGGCCTTGGGTAAAATACTGAAAACTTACATACACCATACCTTACACTTAACCATGTCATCTTTTGATTACCCTTTTGGATACCACATATTCCTAATTCTTTATTTATTCCCTACTCTACTGTATTGCTTTGCTATTTGTTCATATATGTTCACTGAGCTTTTTATGCTCAGCCGCTTTCTTTTCCATGCGGCAAGTTTAGTAGGAAGCTGGGTTGTGGATGAGAGATCTTATTTTGGGCTTAGAAGACTTCACCCTGATTAGCTACAGGCTGGACTTAGAGTGGTTTAGAAGTGCTTGATGTTGGGCTTAGTTTAGTTTGTTGCCCTTTTGTAGTTTGTATTTTGTTTAGTTTTCTATTGTAACCCTTGTAAACTTTGTTGGTAATGTATCTCCGTTTCACTTGTGTTCTGATTTGACTCCATAATTTTACACTTTAGCCTTTTTGGGTTGAGGTGTTACACTTTATGTGAAGTCGACTAACTTATATTGACAAAATATGACAATAAGTAAAATGCAAGTAAAGATATAAATGATTAAACCACAACACGAGGAGTTATAGTGGTTTGGCCTACAAAGACTTCTTTTCCTTGCCCTAGTCCACTCCCCAGTATCCAACTCGAGAGTATCCTTTAACTAATCAACAAGCTCCTTTAACCGACGGAGAAACCTTTACATGTCGCTTACACAATATTTCCGACGAAAAGCTAGATGTCGAGTTCTTTACAAGGGTACAACCACTCCTGTCACACTACGTATTTTGAGGACAAAAATACTAACCGATCACTACAGAGATTTATGATGGGTTGGTACAACAATGATGTGTGAACAAGTACAAAATACATTATAACGTACAAATGAAGACTTGCAACAATTTCTTGAAGCTAGTAAGTCTTGACTGAAAATGTTGATCTTGTTACTATTTAAGAAGTTTACTAAAACAAATATGAATGAGTTAGATACTGAATATGAACAAGTGAGAGAGAGCATAGAAGTTTACACTTGTAGGTGATGATAAAACAAGAGACTTGAGTCTCTATTTATAGCCACATACCTCAAAGGTCTGCATTTCACACTGACCCCAAGAAAGGGGTCCGCCCCTTATACAAAAGGGGTCCTTGGACCTTAGACAAAAAATCTTCTAAAATCTTGTTCATATATTTTCATAATCTTTCCAAGATCTAAGTAAGATATATTCTCATATGTTTCTAGGGTAGGATGATCCAAATAGTGATGTAATAACATATTTTCTTTTTTGATTTAAATATATTAATAAAGTTAACTAGTTTAAAGTTCACTCAGTGACTTGAACGTTGTTTAAGGTTATTGTGACACTTAGGTTATATTTGTTCAAATCCTAGATTAATACTTACTTGGGTACTAAATGGACCTAACAGTCTCCCCCTATTTGGATATAAATATAGCCTAAGTGTTTTGTTCAGTGTAAGAGAGCAAATGTCTTCTTCTTACACTGAAGATTCTAGTAAGCAAGTAAGGAACACTGATTTAACATAAACATCCTTTATTCATAAAAGTTACATCAGTCCTAAACATTGCTAAGAAACAAAATTAAGACAACATCCTCAGTTCATATAGTATCCCAAAGGTTCAAGCTTAATCCTTTTTTATTGCAGCTTGTGTTGATCAGGATGATCAGCTATCAGCTTTCTCAGCATCATCCCAAACCTGGCATTCTCGGGGGTTTTTACAGTTGTTGCCATCACCAGGTATCCCACTATTGTATCCAAGTCCACCTTATCAATATCACTCTACCGTTGGAAGGCTTGATCTCCAAAGGCATCAATGAAGAAAAGTTCATTTTCAGGCTGTTCAATCACCATATTATTGACAAAGGGAACATTCTTAAGAAGGCTTCTGTTGCACTCTAACCCAGGGACCTTGATCTCTAAATTAGATTCAATTTTTTTCCTATTTCGTCCTAAGGATTGAGCTAGGGCATGATAAGAGGCTGAGGCAGGGAGAGCAGACTGAATCTGGAGTTCTTCAGGTATCTACCTCAGTCTTTCATACCTCTTTGATAGAGAAGTCATAAGATCTTTGACAATGAGGTTTCATTTCTTCTCTATGATAGGGCCCAACTCATCTAGCTCAATGATCCCAAATTCAAAAAATTTGAAGGGATCATGAACATCAAAGTTCCTTTGGTCATTGTAACAAAATTGTATCACTCAACCCTCTTCGTCTTTATCTCAGCCATCTTTTGAGCCTTCTCAGTGTACTTCTTGTAGTATATTCATAATTGTAACATGTATGATTCTTGTGAGTATTGTAAGATTCAAGAAAGAAAATTAGAGAGAGAAAGTGAGTTGGGTGATCCTAGAGAGAGAAAGAGATGAGAGAAAAAATTGAGAAGGTTAGATTGAGAATATGGAAAGCACCAACCCTCTCCACATGTGGAGAGGGGTATTTACAGTTTCCTACAAAACGCCCACACCCGTGCTGTGGATCAGGCATACAGTGGGTAAAGACCCGTCCTTCTTCCACGGTGTTACTTAAACTAAACTAACTAATATATATAATTAATTAACTACGAGCTAACTAAAATGCTATTACATCAATTAGGTGACCGAGTCTTCTATAGGAATAATTGTATTCCTAACAATCTCCCCCTAAGCGAGGTCACCTTGGAAATTAAGCTCTTTGTTCTTCAAGCATTCTTTAGTCATGTAGCTCGTAGGTTCTGATTCTTCACTTCTCCGCACACTTTGTACTTCAAGCAATGCGAACTTGTGATTTGGATTCCTGTGTGATATGTGATCTTTGAGCTTCTTTGAGATCATCAGCCATAGTAAATCTCCAAGCTCATCCATAGTAGTATCGCCTTCATGTGTTGTAGTGACTTTAGGACCATCATGCTCACACCCTTCTGGATCAGGAGACTTTGCATTAGAGTTGTGGATCAGGAGACTTTTTCATTAGAGTTGCGGAAACGTTGTTGATAATCTCTCAACATTTGTTATAGCAAGTCTCTCATCTTCATTGATATTGTGGAGGATGTGTGAGCATGAGGTATGGATTGACCCGATTCAGCTGGAAACTGGAGCCATCAACGCCATCTTTATATGTGTCCCTGAAATAAAATAGCTAGCAATAAAGATAGAGAACGAACATGGCTTTTTCATTCATTCTGCGAGGACAGACTACCCTCCGGTTTTGTGAAAACCGACCTGTGATCAGGTAGAGTCTCTTTTAAAGAAGACTCTCCTTGAAAGGAATTTCCAGCTTGTAGTAATGAATTTTCCAAAAAATCCACTTTGAAATCTTCATACTTAGCATGTTCTCATACCGGAACGTCTCAAAGCAGACAGCACGATAGAGTGAATCGGTGAATTGATATTCACGGATTGATGAGAAATTGATTTATAGAAATCACTCGCGTGTCATATGATAAACATTTTTGAGACACGGCGAGAGTTTTATACTTTGAATCACATTTCCATCAAAAATACTTTTGTTTGAAAGATTTTTCACAATCAATGTGCTCGAAAAATTAGTTTGTGAGCACATTGAAAGGTTTTAGCAAAAGTATCCATCAATCCATATCCTGGAACAAGTTTGACTCAGTGTTGAATCACACCATTGTTGCTTTCCAGTTGTCACTTGATCATTGATCCAAGATGGATCTCACATGTCACCTACCAAGAGCTTGAAAGATGTTCGCTCTAGAAGGATTTCCATCTTCATTGTGAATATATTCATATCACTCAGATGTTCTGGCAATACCACAAGGAAAATGCGTAGGACTCTAAATATTTTATCTTATTTTCCACATTGTGTGAAACAATAAGCATATTTGGATTGTGTCCTATCGAGATTTATGGATGATCTCTTTGGCTCTAGACTCAATAGTGCGTTTTGATCCGCTCCTGGAGACTGGGGAGGCGTCTCCTGTATTAGGTATCAACATAGCTCGCAATGAGCGGTCGATACATTGCACAGGGTTCCCCGTGAGAGTGAAACAAGCCCTTTTAAGAGAACTTGAGTGGTTGGGAAGTTTAGTGCAGTGCGCCACTGGGTCCATGACGTCTTGTCTTCAATACTGGTGTTACCTTAGTAACCACCAGTAGATTATGAATTGAACCCGGTTTCTGCCCTAAGGTTGAATATAAGGAGGGCTATTTCTTTTCACCCTTTCTCATTACAATTCTTTTTAATTCTTCAACCCCTTCAGTGCTTACCGAGACTTCACCACTAGAACCTTGTTGGGTTTGTTCCAGTCCTAGCTCTATCTCAGTCCGCACTCTTCCCTTTCTCACTTTTCTCCTTTTTTCAATCATTCCTAAGGACTTCTAATCTATCTATGGATTATCCCTGGGAAGATCCTTCTGGTTCTGGTGGATCATGGGAATTCATACCTAACCTTAACCAACCTTATAACTCCATGCATAAAGATAAATGGTCGGTCTTTGGTATAACTTCCACAAACGCCTTTTGCTCCCCCTCAATATGTGCATCGATATTCAAAAGTGTTTAGCACATATGTGGGAGCCTATTTATTGAGTCCAAAAGATCACTTTTGATTATCAGATTTCATATTTAAATCACATTCTCTCCCCCTATCAAAAATTTCAAATCATTCGAGATTTTTTATCTCAATTTATTTAAATAAGTTAGAAAGCTTTTGGGAGAGAAATGCGGTCAGTTTTAATGTTTTCTGATAAAAGAGGAACCTTTTTCATGCTCCCCCTCAATCTGTGAGGGAGGTTGTTATGTGTCAGATTTGAAGAGTTTGCAAAAGATTCGAAGTTTTAATGAAAACTCTTTGAAAATGTACTCATTCTGACACATAACCATCACAAATCGTTTTGTTGCAAGATTTTTGTACAAAGTGTGGAGGTTTGATGATACATAAAATTTTGAGAAATCACTCTCCCCCTCAATCAATAAGGGATGTGAAAACTGAAATATTTTCATAAAATATTAAAGTCATTGATTGAGTGAAAAATTTTATCAAAGTTTTGAGTTCAATTTGATTTTTAATCAAAATCTCATGGTACCACCAAGTTTTGCACAAATACTTCCCGGAAAAATCATAGAAGGGAAAGTATTTGGCGATAAAAAGAAGATTTCTCTTCTTTATCAAGAAATAATGCACTGAAGCGTACATTAGATCGAGGTTGCATGAATATAAAGTAATTCACGCTCGGATGAACGACACCCTTTACAAGGAACAACCGTCTTTTTGGCGACATGTTTTCCTCATTTTGAAAACCGGGTTGCTATATGAAGTAATAGCAAGCCATATTTTTAAGTCCGGGTTGCAGCCTGAAATGACTACAAGCCATATTTTTAAGAATGTTTTGAGAAACGACATGTTTTAGAAAGAACTTTATTTGAAACCGAAAAACTCTTGCTCAAGCATATGTATGATTCCGTGTCATTATTGAATGACATTTCTAGAAATGTACATAATATTGATTACACAAGAGACATGTCGTGAGAAGAATATTTTTGTATTTTTTATGATTTTTCAGATTTTTATGGTTTTTATAGGTTTTATATTTTTCTATTTACGTATTGGTATAAGATATGTACAAAGGATACCAAACAGTTTAAGGAGATGTTGACATGAGCATCAAAATGAGATTAACGTTCAGCTCGTTGTAGAAGTATGTAGTCAACATCTCTTAAACTTTCACTACCAAAGCTTTCGAGGCTCCTGAATAATCGTCTGAAGCGGTAGTTGCCATGATAAAATCTTAAACGGGATTTTACAACTCTTGTGACTTAAACCGAGAGATCGATTCTCTCCCGGGATTTTACTAAAGTCAACAAAAGAAACCGAAAGATGTAATATGTGAGTTAAACTTAGAGAGAGGTCTTAGATAAGTGACAATTAGCATTAAGTGTCAAGTCGCGACAAGTCAAGTTACAATAGATCCGATCGTAATAAGTCAAGTCGTAAAGATTAACTCACAACGTCAAATTACAATCAGACTAATCGTAACGACTTAAGTCACAACAATTCACCAAACACAAGTAGTTAACAAATCACTAGAATCTCACAACTGAGTTAACCGCTAGACACCACCAAATTTCTGAGCTTTAGTCTCCTCAATGTGAAGCTTTGGTAGCTTCCCCCTAAACCGACAATCACCTACATGAGACCACTTCCCCCAAGACGTTGAAGTGACGCAAAAAGTCTCATTGGATGAAGCTCAGAAACCCGAAGAAAACGATAACACCGAAGTAACAGGGTGAACCACGGATCATCTCTGCGGTTATCAATCCTGGAATGTATGATGAAGCCCGATCACATGACCCTGTTGTACGTCCCCGGTGTTCACATTACTTTGCGGTTTAGAGCAGTTGTCTATTCAGGGGAATAAGATATCAACATCTTCATTTCACTAAATGCTTTCTAGTTATCTTACACATACCAACTCTCTCCATATTGTACGCATTTATCCAACAGAAGAAGAAACGATGACACCAAAGTAACAGGTTGAAGAACTGATCATCTCTGCGGATATCACCTCCGGAATATATGATTAAGTCCGATTACGTGAACCTGTTATGCGTCCTTAATGTATACATATCTCTCCCCATGATGGTTGCGATCTCATCGGAATCATCATACCATTATGTACATGAAGCATTAACTAGAAGCACTTTACCATAAATCATATCAGCTCATATGAAGATGTCAATAAGCAGTATCATCTCACGCTCCCAATATTCTTCTCAAATTTCTTCCCACTGAAAGCTGAAGTAATACATACCACAAGTATCAAGAGACCACTTCCCCCACGTAGTTGGAATGATACACCAAACGCCACAAGTTAATACACTGATATTCTCTGCGGTTATGACATTTGTCTTCCCGGGATAACTTCAATTAAGAAGAAGTATTAAGTTCATCACGTGTACTCTTAATGCATTCAGATGTATGTCTCCTTCCCCCTTGTTGGTTTTGATACCTCATAATCAGCAACATATATTAGAAGAACATCATTTGCTCAGATATATCCTGTGAGAATCAACTGATGTAGAAACTCTCTATGACAATCATTACCAACCCTTGTGTAGGTTATTTGAAGTGACCACTGAAGAAGTACACCCGATATACCAAAGTTGAAATTGAAGAAGAATTCCCAAACCTATAACTTAAGCTTGCACTGTTGTTGATTAAAGAACGATGTAGAAGAATAAGTACAACACCTCTTGAGACTATCCACATCCGCATATGCGTGTGACACTGAGCACTACAATGTAACTCCTTGAAGTGATAGTTATAGCCCGTGAGTACTACAATGTAACTCCTTCCATCGGGTATAACTAGATAATCCAAGTCCCAATCATAAACTTTAAGAGTTCACGCAAGTCATCAATCGATACATGAAGTTTCGATGATGAAATAAGTAGACGCCTTCGTACAATACTCTTCAATCTCAATTAAGGGATGCCAAATAAACTCCGTGATCACTTGACATTTCATGTCCAAATTGTAAGCCGTTTAGACATTTTAACCGACATTTTCCATAATGTTCTTCGGGTTGATTTACAAAGTGCACATTGGTAGGAACAACAATCCTTGATTTTAGAACGAAAAGACGAATCATTATTCATGTGTGCAACTTCATAATCATGATCGTCATCATCAACACCTTGAGGAATAACTAGAGATAGGATTACTTGAGCAAGTGATCAATCATCATTCGTAATACTTCTAGAAGGTGCATCTTGATCAATCATCATTCGTTGAAGCTTGGAAGTAATCATCAAACATAAATCCTAGTCATCCTAAGTAAGTAGAACATTAGGTGTTGGAGGAGAGTCGTATGACCATTCTTCAAGCATCAATCACCATGTGGTATATTCACACTTCTCCCCCTCAAAAATTGCAAGCGAGGTTTGCACTTTTTGATTGAGCAAGTGAATAATAATACAATCAATCATATATTTTATTCACACTTCCCCCCCTCAAAAATTGCATATGAGGTTGCCATTTTTGATTGAGCATGTGAATAAGAATACACTCAATCTTGTAGTTTATTTACCCTTCTCCCCCTCAAAAATTGCAAGCGAGGTTTGCCATTTTTGAATGAGCAAGTGAATATGAATTCTAGCAAAGATGAGTAGATCCACTTGATGACTGAACGAACATGGAGGAAGCATGAACCGTGTTGTTGAGAATGGTCAAAACTAAGAAGATTTCTCTTCTTCCGAAGATAAGGCACACTGAATCGTACACCTTTCTTTTCTTTGATGAACGGGGCCTGAAGTGTTGTCAGCAGACACCATAATGATGACAATAAGGACCGAGGCTTGAACTGAAGTGTTCAAACGTCATTATGATGAAGAGCGAGGCCTGAACTGAAGTGAACAGACGTCATAGTCATTGAAGAGCGAGGCCTGAACTGAAGTATTCAGACGTCATTATGCACATACATCAACATCGACATTCCAGAACTCTTGAAGCTGGAGAAATGATTGCTTTAGGCCTCCAGACTTTGAGTTTTCTCATATGATTAATGATTGATGTACCTGCAACTGAGTAAGGACTACCTGCACTAACATCACAAACTTGATTGCATATATATGGGTTAGTGACAACAGTATCCAGACCCTTAGGGGTTTCATGGTCAACCATGCCATTATCATCAGCGAGCACCTTTCCGATAGGAACCCACTTAAGTCCAACGTGCTTGAAAATTCGACCGGTTGGAACCCATTTATGGCAAGTTCTAGGATTACTCAACTTCTTATGCATAGTGGAAGGTTTATCAATATTCCTAGACTCCAATGATTTAGGAGTTGGTATCCACCTAGGAGAAGTTTTCGGTTTGTTTTGCTTCACATGCATTGTAGGTGACTTACAATAAACCCTAGACTTGGCAGGTTGAACCTTAGCATTGTTCCTCAATACACTAGGAGGCATCCTATAAGGTTGTGAACCTAATATACCATCCTTTTGAAGTAGGGCCCGTTTCCTAGCCTTTTCTAGATCATAATCCTTTTGAACCTTAATGCTTGGTTTTGTCACTGTTTTGGAACTATACCTAGAGGAGCTGGGAGCAGTAGCAACTACATGTTGAGGTTTCGCAGAGCTAGAATCATCAGACTTAGGCAAATAATGTGGAGTGACAGGTTTTGTCAAAACTTGTTCCGCATCAACTTGGGAGGCAAACCGTGTTTTTGAAAATTTTGTTCGTTCGGATCTAAACGCAGTCAGTTGCCTAACAGTGGATTGGTTTCTATTCGATTGAGAAACTGGTTTCCCCAAGATTGATGGTTTTGCAAACATAGTGTTCACACTATTTCCTGTTGCCTTTCTAAGATCGTTTTATGCTGTAATAGTGAAACCCTTTTCCTGAAGTTGAGCTTTGAATTCATCATTTTTGGCAATCAAAGAGGTTGTTTGTTCTATCGTCTTAGTATTTGTTTCTTTGATAGAATCACACAGTTCATTGCAATGAATTTTCAAAGACTCGTTTTCATCAAGTAATTTAACCACATTAAGTTCCAATTCAATAACATCGCAGTTATGTTTAGCCTTAACTTCATTGCACATATCACACATCTCAGTAATACGTTTTTTCAGGTTGTTGATAGTCAAGTTTTTGGTTTCTAGCTGAGCTTTCAACTCATTTATCAAAAAGAATTCTCGAAAATCAGGAAGTTCCGGATTTTTACATGGTTGGTTAGTTTTAAGACTTTCTTCCTTTTGTTGCATTGCGATTTCAAGTGAAATACAATATTTTTCAAGTTGTAAAAATCTGTTTGAAAGTTCATTAAACACTTCTTTATCAACCATATCTTTTGATTTGAAAAACTCAGCTGTAAACAAGGAACTTGACTTATCATCACGTTCAGCATCCTGATCACTTTATTCCCCTTTATGATTCATATTTGTTGAATCAGAAGTGATATTTCTATCAGTCTTTTCCAACAAATATGTGTCATAAGTGGGCATAACTTGATCAGTATGCTGCTGTTCATAATAGACCACATTATGATGTTCAGACAGGGGTACCTCAGCACATGGCACTTGTTTGTTTACTGATCTGAAATCTGTATCTATGTCAAATGTGATAGGAGTCACTGAACTGCTGGTAGTGTCAAGCTTATCTGTCTCAGATCCTTTGCATATCGTGACAACTGACCCAACATCTGATGCATTACCCGAATCACCAGCACCCTCACATGATTCCACCCGAGATGCCTTCACCTTGTCGTCACGCATCTGTTCGTGCTGTGCTATTTCCTCAATGAACATCTTCACAGTACCCATGAGTTGGAGTAGTGTGTCTCTGAACGTGTCAATCTCAATTCCCGTGTGATCAGCAAAGCACTTTTTCGTCATCTCACTATAATGGTCATACTCCAGAGTGAATTTCGAATCAAAGAACACTTGGAGTTGTTTGTTGATCACACAAAGGGCAGCCATGGATCCCATTTTGGAAAATTCTCCTTGGTCAAGTTGTTGTTGTAGTCGATTAAGTTAATAATCATTGTGCATGTGAAAGTCTGAACATCTTGACCAAAGAGTGTTTCAAATGCACGTTCGAATTCCATCTTGAATCCAGTTCCCTCTAAAAGTACCGAGAGATGTGAATGAAGTTGTCAAAAACATTCTATGCAGCTTTCATTTGCATTGTGAAGCACTTGTTGTGGCTGAAGCAACTCTCTCCCTTGCGAATTAGAGCACAAAGATTCCATATTAGCAATATTAGAATCAAACACCTTTATATGTTGTACGAGGTTGGAAGGTTTTGACATGTTGTGATCGTTCACGGGATTTTACAATTCTATGATTTAAACCGAGAAATAGAATCTTTCACGGGATTTTACAAAATCAAGAATAAACCGTGAGAGTCTGAAGAATTGATTTGGTTTGGTTGAGCTGAGATTAAGTGATGAAGCAAACAAGTCACAGTGAATTTCAGACAACGTGTGAGTATAGAAATCTAATTGATCCCCGTAAGTAAATTCAATGAACCCGAAAATTCAATCCTAAATAGCTACACAATCTCGTACATTTGAAGCACAATGAAACCGTTATATCCTAATTCAAAAATGATATATCAAAAATCTGATTTAACATAAATCGTAGCCCAACAAAAATAGGTTCAGGCCTAATCTAGTTTAGTAATCAATAGCCCAATACATAACTCACACGCTATCCGATCCACCAAAAATTCTGAGGCCCAATTGCATACTGGTTCAAGCCCAAATTAAATTAAACCAAACCCTTACCTAATGTATCGGTATATAGGACACGCCCTAATCACAAAAACAACCTGCGCCTCCCTTTTTCATGAACACACAGCAACCACAGATGCACCACCAGATATATTACTAAAATGCTTGTTAAATCCGACCACAAACACAAACAATAACGTGACTCCTTATATCTAACGAAACCACAAGGACAATGGTTGAAGAAGTGGAGTTTGAATCCAGGTAGGTATACTTGTTCGATATCAGAAAAAGAAAAAAAAAACGAAACTAAGAAAGAATGAAACACTTTTGTTTTATAACTTTCTATTATGTTTCGGACATTAACAAAAAGTGAAATCTTCAATAGGTCACATCGAACAATGAAGAATATCTCTTGTAGTTAGGAAAAGGTGAAACGTTAACCTGAGATCATTTGTATTTTATTTTTGTGTTAACGTTCAAAACCGAATCAGAGATAAGGATGAAACACGTAGTTTTGATCTTTATCTTTGTAATAGATATTTGGATATTAAAAAAAATTGAGTCTTCGATATGGATCAGTGATGGTTGTATGTTCAAGAAGTTTACGATCATTTAACGATTGATAAAAAATTGAGCACAACTGAGATCTTGGTTTAGAGGTATGAGTACGAGGTGTGGTTGTGATTGATTAAGATTGTAGTTGTATGATGTGGGATTTGGTATAGCAAAAAGCTCGTTCTTGATGAATCTGTGATGATGTTTTGATGTTTTAAAGTTGGTTAAGATCTTGTTCTAATCGCTACATTGATTTAATCACTACTCTGATATAATCTCAGCACAGATTTAATCGTAACTCAGATTTAATCGCAACTTGAGAACCCAACCTTGAGGTAAACGCAATTTTGAGGTAAACGCAAGATAGAGGAAACCGCAAAAAATGAGCAAACCACAAATACGAACTTTGAGGAAACCTCTAACAACTAAAACATCCAGACAAAACAGTCCCTATCGTCAACATTTGTCTATTTCCTGATATTGGACAAAATGAACAAACCACAACCAAGAATCAACCAAACCACAACCAAGAACATGCATAAAAAAAATGTCACGAAGACAGTCAAGAGCAGCCACGAAAAATAAGAAAAGACTAATCCATAGACCAAGTTAAGCAATTGTAGTATTGCAAAACATGAAAGTAAAGCCCAATATTAAATCCAATTACGAAAAGATATACTAGGACAGTTTTGTCATGCTAAAATTCGAACCAAAACACAAACCAAAATAACCAATACAAATTCGAGCTCACTCAATCCCAAGAATGTAACCTTGGCTCTTGATACCAATTGTAGTATATTCATAATTGTAACATGTATGATTCTTGTGAGTATTGTAAGATTCAAGAAAGAAAATTAGAGAGAGAAAGTGAGTTGGGTGATCCTAGAGAGAGAAAGAGATGAGAGAAAAAATTGAGAAGGTTAGATTGAGAATATGGAAAGCACCAACCCTCTCCACATGTGGAGAGGGGTATTTATAGTTTCCTACAAAACGCCCACACTCGGGCTGTGGATCAGGCATACAGTGGGTAAAGACCCGTCCTTCTTCCACGGTGTTACTTAAACTAAACTAACTAATATATATAATTAATTAAGTACGAGCTAACTAAAATGATATTACATCAATTAGGTGACCGAGTCTTCTATAGGAATAATTGTATTCCTAACACTTCTTTTTGAGAGCCTCCATCTCAGCATCCTGAGCTTTCTTGAACACAGCCACTGCCTTATCACTTGTGATCTTCTTGGGGTTGATTCCAAGTTTCTCAGCCTCTTCTTGAATAATTTTTGTGATAACATGCTTTGTTAAGGCCAACCTCTTCTCTTCTGCAGCAGCCTGTTTCAGTGCCTCCTCTTTCTCCATGTAAGCATTAATTTCATCATTCGTCAAGTGGAGAAGTTTTACATTGATCACATAGGGGACCATGACAGGTTCATTAGGGTCCTCACGAACGATAGTTAAGGCAAGCACCAGCTTGGTTTGTTCAGGCACATGAGTGGTTGCAATTTCCTTTCCTTTCTTGGTAGAGACTAAAGATGAAGTAGGTTATTCTTCAGGGATGGGCTGTTCAGGAATTGGTGGTAGATAAGATGAAATGGGAACATCAGTAGTGGGTTCTTCTTGGGCATCTTTGTGCTCCTCCTCAGTGTGAGAGGGAGTGGGTTCTACTACTAAAGCTTCAGCGGCATTCTCCCCCCCCCCCCCCCAACTGTTATGGGACCTTTAGTGAGAGAAAGAATTGGCTCTTGCACTGAAGTTGAGGGGGTAGCCTGGCCTTTAAATGCCTGATAGATTTCAGACATCATGGACTTGATATCTGAAGTATCTTACTGAGAATGGAGAACTCTGATCGGATGGAAGCCTGAGAACTTTCAAGAGCAGTCATCTTTGGCCTAAGATTCCAGGCCAAGGAGTCTGTAGATTTTGCCCAGGCTACCATATGCTTTTCTTGAGAGCTGAGGGTTGACTGGATGTCAGTGACAAAGGACATGAGACCTTTAAGATCAAGGCTGTTGAGTAGCTTGATGAGCTCAATAAGACTGGCTGAGTTTTTGATGTAAGTCTCAGAAGCCTCAAGAACTTTCATGTTGAGCTCAGGGTCATCTTTAACAGCATCTTGAATTGTTGCAACACTCTCGTGGAGTCTTTTGTGGGAGTCAATAAACCCATATAGATCTTGATCCAGGGTAGCCAGGAAGTTTCCAAAAAGGGTGTCAGTCTTCTCCCTATGATCAACATTTTCTTTGTGGTATTGCTCCACAAAAGCCCTAAGATCAGCATAATTCACTGCTGCTTCACTGTGTTGATCCCACTGTTTACTGGTAATTTCACTGAAGATGGCAGAGTTTACTTTATGAAGGAACTTGACTAGCTGCCCTTCAGTGAGAGGGAGAACGTTGTCATACTTTGCCAAAATTTCCGGAAGACTGAAGCATAGATGTTACACCCCATGCCTGCTATGACTAAAAACTTTGACTTTTACGCGGAAATGACCCTACTTTGACCTTCATTCCGATACTCTTTTGACCATTGACAAAAGTCCTTAGACATATAGACCTTGAAGCCATTTTTAAATGAAACTAGACTCAAATACTTTTAAAACGATGGGTGGCACCCTAAAGTGCACTATAACCCCTCTTGTGTACTAAGGACCCCAAATTGCACTATAACCCCTCATGTGCACTAAGGACCCCTAAAGTGCACTATAACCCTGTTTGCACTACTTTCTCAAAATGACTCGTACACCTTTAAACACAAAATCGACACTTTAGAACTGTATTTAACACACATTGAACTAAAAATATACCACATACACTGTTTCCCAAAATTCTTAACCCGTTTGACCCAAAAGGGGTTAAAATGGACCTTGTCCTAAACACCCATTTTTCTGCATAACCCTTTTGTGCACGTTTGACCCATTTTCACTCCATACCACCTTTACCACTTCATTTGCCCACCAAACTTTACCAACATCATTAATATAACATAATAAAACGTTTTCATAATCATTTGACCTGTTTACAACCCAAAATGGGTATAAACATACATTATGCCAAACACCCCTTTAACTTTGACCATAAATGCGTAAAACATACTTTGACCCAACGATTGACCACCAAATCATTAAGATAACCTTAACATACATTTTGCCACTTGAATAAACTTTACAAACGATTGTAGGACCAACGGGTACACCATTGAAATGAGCTCGGTATACTACCTAGCTCTTACTTTCTTATCTTCTTCTAAATTTCACATAATGATAGAACTCATGCACACGCCATCTTCTAAGAGTTCTTAGACCGTTTTGGACTCCATGTTGTTTAGACATTGATCTAGGATAAACTATAAGCACAATGATAATAATAAGCACAGCGGAATAACATAAAGATTATTATTATTATCAATAAGGTTCTTCGTCATCATCTCTAACATAATATTTATAATTTACAGCCCCAATCCTACTTGATCAAGGTAGAACAACCTTGAGGCTATACTAAACTAATCAACTAAACACTAACCCTAGGCGTTTTCCCAAATCCCTACGCCTAGGTTCCCACACACACACCCCTTTGGTGTTTACATCTTGTACGTACAATAAAACTAATGACCCTATGTCTCTTTATATACTAGAGACATCTAGGGTTTACAAGAGGAATCATAATACAATTAGGAAACTAAATATTCTTCTTAGAATCTTCCAAATCCTCCATCTTTTTGTAGTTTCCCTTCTTGTCACTTCAAGCCCTTCATGTTTCATTCTTCTTGTTTTGTATCATCAAATCAATAAATATAATTCCCAACAATCTTCCCCTATTTGATGATGACAAAACAAACACCTTCTTGTACGAACTTCCCTAGACGAAGTAGAAAAGTTGAGATAATTAAATCTCGCCATGAATGAAACAATCTTGTCTTCCCCTTAAGCCATGCCATACCACTTCAACATCTCTTCTAACATCTCTTCCCCTTTTTTGTTATCAACAAATAGGGAACATATAAGCAATAGAAACTTCCCCTTGAGTGGTGCATGAACATCAAATGATTAAACACATCATAATATGCTTCCCCTGAAATTAATGTGTTAACCATCTTCATGATTCTTCAAATCTGTAGGCTCTATGTAATGATCACTTGTGAAGAAAACCAAATATAACGAATTTGATGAAGAAGTAGAATTTCCCAAACTTGTGTTTTAAATCTTTACTATCCACGTAACTCCATACTTATACCCAACCATAAATATAAGTAGTCCGCAATCCCTTGACAAAATCCTCAACTAATATGAGACACTGAGCACTTCAATGTAACTCCTTCAAGTGATAGTCAATGTGTGCATAGAGCATCATAAGAAAAATCACACATTGCTAGATTCATCAAGCTATATAATAAGAACACAACCCCAAATAATTCCACTTCATCTTCAAATAAGTGATAAACAATCTCCTTCGTAATCAATTATTCCAATAAGAATCAAATACGAGCCTTTTAAAATCCTTTAAGAACATAAACTTCTTCCTGTGTGTGTGAACGAACGAACAACTCTGTGTGTGTAATCCAAAACCAATCAAACTCAGCTAGACTTCCCCTTACTGCTCGTAAACCATGCATATATATTGAACCATAAAACTCTTACACGTCTCCATAAATCACAATAGTACTTTGCAATAAACAGTACTTTGGAGAAGCTAGGAGTACCTTGAAAAGCTAGCAGTACTTTGAAAACGAACAACAATACTTTGGATATAAACGAGTAGCAGTACTTTCAATATATGAGCAGTACCTTGATTGTTTATGAGGAGCAGCACTTTCATTCGAGAGCAGTACGTTGGAGCAGTATCTTGAGCATAGCAGTAGATTCAAAACCATGATACTTATCATTAAATAAACATGTTCCACCTATCTTCCAAAGCAACATAATCTTTAAAATAATGTAGCCCACGCACTTGCCAATAAAATACACAAAAACATCTAACCAACCCACGTGTGATGATACTGTCTCTCAATCTCAATAAACGCAGCAAGAATAAATCCAATTGCTTTTTACTGTTTCACCAAATTTTACCAGATACGACAAATCCTCATTAAATCTCTGACCCACGATTTAATCAATATACTAGTAATATGAAGACCACCGACACACGTTGCACCATTAATGCAAATCATTATGCGCACCACGACAAACACGATTGAAGATTATAAATCGAATTCAATGTTTGTCACATGATCTTTTTGTCGCCACTTGTAAAACAGTATTCAGACTTCGATATTACCTTCTTACCCAAAGTCGATTAATAAACCAATCTTGAACGCAGCAATACTAGGTACCATTGACAGAAAAACTAATCGTACTCCGGAGCTGCTACTTTCTTCGACACATAAACCTTGATAAACAACAAGCACATTAATTCAATGGAGCAGTACCTTCGAATAACCAATAACTCCGTTCTTGCTAAGGCATACCCACATCCAAATCACAAGTCAAACAACAGCAGTACTCGAGCAGAGCAGTACTTTGAAACATACAGCAGTAGTTTGAAATTTTCAATACAAGCAGTACGTTTGAAACAGTACGTTGAAGTATAAACGTAGCAGCACTTTTCAAATTTACGAAACAGCAGCAAAATAACAAACCTTTAAAGACCACTGCCCCACTTCCCTTGTAATTAATTCAATCTCATGCACTAGATGACAATCTTTCCATGATAATAATATGGCACCGATCCCATGATGCAATTATAAAACAATATAGCACCTACACCATCTTGTACACCAACTCATGAATAATTATATAAATAAATCAAGTACGAGGTGTAATAAATCCATGATAAACACCAATCTTCAATCGCAATAAAATAATATCCATGTCCCACACGAAAAACCCTTGAATTGGATTAATGATATGACACCGACCCATTAATATTGAAGAATTAAATTTGACCAAATAATCCTAAGAATTAAATCTCGACAACTTTACCTCTCCACATTTATATCATCCACCATTAATTCCAATTAATGCAAAAGTCCAATTAATCAGTACGAGGATATTAAATATGAATCAACCAATCAATAATTCTTTGTCGCCTTCAAACAGAATGATTAAGATCGATAGCTTTAAAACCTTAAAAAATTCGACTTACATAACTGTATCTGTAGCAAACTTTAAGCACGTATATCTTTTGATTGACAGCTCCGTTTAAAGATCCCTCCGGTAGAACTCTTCCTTGATATGTTGAGAACCTCCAGTAAAAATTTCAGCCCGATCCAACAGCTAATGAAAAAGATATCGCTGTTTGAAAACAGCCCTGTAGAAAGTTACGAAAATTTTTTCAGCTTCGAATTTTTTACCTTTTCTTCAAAAAACCTTGTAGATCCCTAGATCGAGAGCCCCCTTGCTCTGATACCACTTGATAGAACTCATGCACACGCCATCTTCTAAGAGTTCTTAGACCGTTTTGGACTCCATGTTGTTTAGACATTGATCTAGGATAAACTATAAGCACAATGATAATAATAAGCACAGCGGAATAACATAAAGATTATTATTATTATCAATAAGGTTCTTCGTCATCATCTCTAACATAATATTTATAATTTACAGCCCCAATCCTACTTGATCAAGGTAGAACGACCTTGAGGCTATACTAAACTAATCAACTAAACACTAACCCTAGGCGTTTTCCCAAATCCCTACGCCTAGGTTCCCACACACACACCCCTTTGGTGTTTACATCTTGTACGTACAATAAAACTAATGACCCTATGTCTCTTTATATACTAGAGACATCTAGGGTTTACAAGAGGAATCGTAATACAATTAGGAAACTAAATATTCTTCTTAGAATCTTCCAAATCCTCCATCTTTTTGTAGTTTCCCTTCTTGTCACTTCAAGCCCTTCATGTTTCATTCTTCTTGTTTTGTATCATCAAATCAATAAATATAATTCCCAACACATAAGCCAACCTTAGACGTTAGTCTAAGCCAAACATCATTGCACAATCTACAAAACATTAAACACTTAAACCATAAGCACGAGGCTTAGTAAGCAAAACGGATATAACATGCTGAGGGATAGGAATGGTCAACAGGATCCGAGCATAGTCACGGGTAAGTTTCTCTTAAACCATCATCTAGTTAGAGTACTATTTGATTCGGGAGCAGATAAAAGTTTCGTATCTATACCTTTTGCCTCTAGACTTAGGATCAAACCCCTAGCCTTAAATAGTTTTTATGACATAGAACTAGCTGACGGAAACCTAGTTAGTACTAACACCATCATCCAGGGTTGTACCCTAACCCTACTTAACCACCTTTTTTAGATTGATCACATACCAATTAAACTCGATAGTTTTGACGTTGTTGTGGGAATGGATTGGTTGTTCAAGAATCAAGCTAAGATTCTTTGTGACGAGAAAATCATCCATATTCCTATCAACGGTGAAACTTTAATTGTCCGAGGAGATCAAAGTAAAACCCGTCTTCACCTCATCTCATGTATCAAAATGGAACGATACATATCACGAGGTTGTCAAGTCTTCGTTATTCAAGTAATGGAGACTAAGCCAGACGAAAAACAACTGGATGAGATCCTTGTAGTCAGGGAATACCCAGAAGTTTTTCCTAAGGATTTACCTGGCTTACCTTCCGTGCGTCAAATAGAATTTCAAATCGATTTGATTCCCGGAGCGGCTCCTATAGCCCAAGCACCCTATAGGTTAGCCCCTTCATAGATGAAGGAACTCTCTGAACAACTCTAGGAATTAGCTTTTCATACGACCAAGTGCATCACCATGGGGAGCTCCTGTTTTGTTTGTTAAAAAGAAAGATGGATCTTTTAGGATGTGTATCGATTATTGTGGATTGAACAAACTTACTATCAAGAATCGATACCCATTACCCACGATTGATGACTTATTTGATCAACTTCAAGGTTTGAGTGGTTAAATTTTTATTCTTCCATTCACCTAACCTTCTCATCATAACTTCAATCAGGCCACTACAGTCATTAATAGTAAGTCTTTTAGAAATCATGGGGACACCCAAGTATCTAAATGGAAGAGTTCCTTCACTAAAAGGCATTAATAATTAACCTCATCTGTTTTTTGAAAAGTGATTTTGTTTGGGTGCAAAAATTAATGGCTATAATTTGTTTATTTGATCCTTGAATTTTATTTTATTTTTTTATTTTTATTTTTAATTTTTGTTGGAGTGACTGGGATTATATATGCGCGATTTGCTTGTTATGAAAAATTGAAAAGTTTTCAACAAAAGTTTTTCAAGAAACACATAGAAAAGATAAAACATGTTTAAAATAAGTGTTTTTTAAATTTATTAACTAAAAACAAAAAACATGTTTTCTGCTACTATACTTATGATTTAAAGAACTTGAATTTAGAGTTCGTCAGTTTTTAAAATGAGTTACTCTATTTAAAAAAAAAAAAAAAAAAAAAAAAAAAAAAAAAAAAAAACAAAAAAAACTAGAGAATGAAAATTAAGAGAACTAAGAAGGTGTTTGTTTAAGCTTATATATGGGCTTACGAGCTTATTTGATTTCGGCTTATATTTCATAAGCCTAATTTTTAGGCTTATATTGAGACTTACGGGATTATATAAGTTTTTCATACCATAATAAACTAATTAAGCCAAAAGCCTTAAACCACATCTTACTATCTTATAATGCATTTTGCCCTTCTAAAAAAAGAAATTCTTAAAATTAAGCCTTACACATTTCAATGCTAAAAGTACAAGTGATTCAACACAATTAGACATTTAATACCATAAATGAAATATAATTAGACATTTACAACTTTAGTAGCTACATGTACACACCACTTTGTTTTTGCCATTAATAGCCTTAAAATATTACAATTATACATTAAATAGCATTAAAAACACCATTACACCTAATATTACAATTATTTAAACGTAATGTACAACCCTTTATATAATTCCCAGCTATAAATGCAAACTTTTCTCTCTAAAATCCACATTCAAATCCTCTTCCAAATCAAATCAGATACAACCATAACCACACAAATCCAAATCCTAGATAAACCCTATGCATATCTCTTCAGCTTGCCTCGCCGTGACTCCCGTGAGTCGCGGCTTGGCTCCACTCGGTTCCAACAGTCCGAGTCACATCCAAACAAACCCGAATCCAAAACCAATCACAAAAACAAGAAATAATAAGAAAAGAAAAAAAGAAATCAATCAAACTATAATCCACACCGAGTCACTGAGTCGACTCGGTGGTTCTTCCGAGTTGACTGAGTCGCGACAGAAAAACAAGATCCCACGGTTTTTCATGTTTAAAAACATTTAGTTAAAGGTTTTATCAAAAGAAATTATTATAAATCGGATTTTATTAAAAAGTAAAAATTAGGGGTTGCTAAAAATGGTGTAAAGGGGAAAGAATAAGGCGCGTGGGTTACCAAAACGGAGAGAGAAGTGGCGAGGGGAGGTGCGGCGGTGGTGGTGTACGGACTGTAGTGGTGGTGGTGGCGCGTGGATGGTGTTACACGGTGCTTCGAGAGCTAATAAGCTCCAGAAATGCTAGAAATAGGTTGATCTATTGATTGGGAGGGAAAAAGGTCTCTCCGTTTTGCTAGTGTTGGCCGGATATTATGAAGATCCAGTGAGGAAGTTTAGAGAGAGATAGAGAGAGTAGGTGGAATGCTTGTTTTATTATTTGTTGTAAAATGAATTAAAAAATGAAATAAAAAGTTTTTATATTAAATGGGGAGGGGTGGATATGTAATTTGAAAAGTGAGGGTAGATTGTGTAAGATAGAGGCGGAGGGGCCATATATGTCAATTCGGCTAAACTTTTCACAAAAACGCTCATTCGACATAGCAAATGAACTCGAAAAATTACGAAACTTACGCCATTATTCACGAAAACGTTGTGTATTGAGAAATCCTACTTGAAGAGTAGAATGCATATGTATATTTGATCTGTGACACTGTTTGAACACGCTACTAGATATTTTACGCTCATAAAATTATATTTAAGATACCCCTGCCGCATTGCGCGGATACCCTACTATTATAAGCTTTCTTTACACAACTAAACGCACCGTAACTTTCCTAAACAATATTATAAGCAGACAGTGATAAAACCCAAAAGAAAAACACACTCACAGTCACAGATAGCAGCAGAAAAGAAAAGATGGACAGAGAATGGGGATCGAAACCAGGGAGCGGAGGAGCCGCCTCCTCCCAAAACGAAGCAATCGACCGCCGAGAACGCTTACGTCGTCTCGCTCTCGAAACCATCGACCTCGCCAAAGACCCCTATTTTATGCGCAACCATCTCGGCAGGTCTCACTAAACCTAAACCCTAATTTTTTATTATTATTATTTTTTTTTTTATATAAGTTGTTTTGTTTTGTTTTGTAGTTATGAGTGTAAGCTATGTTTGACATTGCATAATAACGAGGGGAACTACTTGGCCCATACACAAGGGAAGAGGCATCAGACCAATTTGGCTAAACGTGCTGCGCGTGAGGCCAAAGATGCTCCCGCTCAACCGCAGCCTCATAAGCGTAAAGTTAGTCTTCGCAAATCAGGTATTATTCTTTAACCTTCAAAATTACAGTATCTGTTTTGTTGCGATACTTGTTATGTTAATTTAGATTAGAGACGATAATTAATGCTAAATATATACAAATTGTTGTTTTTTAGAATGAGGTTTGTAAGTTTTAAAGCTGGATGTGGACTTGCGTTTGTAGAAAGTAGTGCGGTTGATTTACTTGATGTTTTCCTGCATATGTAAGTACGAGTTAACAAATGGTCTAGGGGTGTTTGTTTAAGCTTATATGTGGCTTATGAGCTTATTTGTGTTTCGGCTTATATTTCATAACCTCCAATTTTCCGGCTTATTTTGAGACTTGTGGGCTTATATAAGTTTATTATGATATGATAAACTTATATAAGCTCATAAGTCACAAAATAAATCAGAAAGTTGGGGCTTATGAAATATAAGCCAAAATCAAATAAGCTCGTAAACCCACATATAAGCTTAAACAAACACCCACCTAGTGGTAAGGCACATGATGTCTTTACAAGAGTTCTAGGGTTCAAACCTCACTAGGTAGATTTGGGTGTGGGTCAGAAACGGTCACGGGAGTACACGTGAGTCAAATATTCACCCTCCCTGGGTAACCTGAACAGGGAAAAACCTCATCTGTATTTATTATGAAGTACAAGTAAAAGATTGGTGTGATCTAAATCTTGAAGGAAGTGTGAGTTTTGTATTATCGATAATTAAGTGAAAATAGGATTTTGGTTTAGATTGTAGTATGAAGATGGCATGATTTTCTTGTTGACCTAACAATTGGCTGTAATTAAAATCCGTGAGGTTATATAGATTATGTTTTTCTTCTCTTGGAGGATAAATGTTGAGGCACTCTTTTTCCTTAATTTTGGGATTGAGTAGTACTTGTTTGATTCAGTTAATAGGTATCCGTTGAAGTTTTGTGGGTCACCATGACCATTGTTGGTGTCTGTAACTTCGGATTATTATTTAGTTGGTGAGCGTGAAACTTAAACAGGTTTTGTTAATTTTTGCTGGTATTGTTATTCTGTAGTGTAAAGAGTAATTCATTTGTGGCGGTCTCTCTAACTAATGCTGTTGAAATAAATGAGAACATATGTTAGACCATAAATTTCGAGTGAGTGCAATTTGGATCTAGTTTTGCTCTCATTAAATCAGATATGGAGATGCCTTAGACCCAGATTGTTGTATCCTAGTAGACAAACTACTATCTGCAAAAACTTTTGTGCCTTTTGATTGTGTAGTATAATAAAGCTTTTTCTAATGGGATGTAGCATGCTAAGATTTTGTGGGGTAGTGCACTGCAGGAATGAGTGAACTGGTAAAACATACTGTAAAACATACTTCAGAATAATATAATTTTTTTTTTAAATATTTTCATCTATTGTTTTAAGATGTCCTTTTTTTGTCACCAACTACTTACCATTGGAGCAAGTTATGCTACTGAATTAGCTGGATATGTTTACTATGTTCAGGAGCTCAATATGAACTCTCGAAAAATCCTTGTACTGATTGGTTTTGGTCTCTAATAGTCTACTTCTTTTTTTTACATTGAACCTTTTCTTAGGAGTGGTATATTACGTAATAAGTTAGTAACCTCTCTTGTTTCCATGATCTTCTTTGGATTGTCGTGAAAATTGCTTTTAATATATATGTCTATGATTATAAATTTTCATTGTTTAGGAGATATTGGTGATGTAGTGAGTTTATGTCTGTCAACTTGTGTTTTTAAACAGTGATAATCAGATAGGTGGTTTAGTGACCTTCAAATGCTTAAGTAGTTAAGTCAGATTACACATGGATTTAGTTGATGCTTAAGCAGGATTTCTGTAGTTTGTTTAGTTATATAGATGTACCCCAACCTGTAAATAAATAACTAAAATTCTAATGATGTCTTGCTTCAGTGTAATTACTATCTTAAATGACCAGTTTCATTGTTCTGTTGTTACAGTTACTCGAATTAGGTACAGGGTGAGAAAATCCCTTGATAAACATAAGTTGAGAAACATTTTGATTGACCTCTTTTCTTAGATGCCTAATTCTGCACGTTACACCTAGGTGAAGCAGCCCAAGTGTGGATTCTTTAGAACACATATCAGTTCATGTTAAGCTTGCAAATAGGTTTAGAACAAGAGATTTTAGCCAATAAAAGGTTGCTAATAGTTGTTTGTTATTGTGCTGCAATTTGGGCGCTCTGGGGAGCATTGTTTGAAAGGCACACTGACAATTTAATGTTGACTCTTCTACCCTTCCTCAGTGGGGGTGGGGTTATGTGTGGGGTTTCTATCCGTGGTTATTAGTAATTTGCTTTTTACCAAGGTTGGCCTAAGCTTAAACCTTTTTATGCAAATTGTGTGTTTTTTATTATGTTCTATCAACTATAAGTGATTGTATCAATGGTAAGTGCTTGCTCATTTAGTAAGCATATAACATGGTTACAGCCAGTTACTTTCTTGTGTTTGAACATTGAACATGTTATGCATTTTTGTTTGCATTTAGCTTATCATGTTGTGCAAAGACTTATTATGGTCTTTTATGTTGGTAAACGACGATTTTGTACATTGAGTCGACATAAAAGATGAATCATTTTTGGCTCATTCCATTCCGTTTTTGCAACCCAACGTGGTCTAACATTAATTGTAACGGTTGTGCAGTTAAGATTGGTCGACCTGGATACCGAGTGACCAAGCAGTTTGATCATGAGACAAAACAAAGGTCCTTGCTATTTCAGGTAAGTTTTTCTTTTGCATTTACAAAACACTACCTATATGTTTTTACGTACTTAAGTTAGCCTAATTGCATGCTGTCTTTAAAAAGTGAACTTATTTGAAATTGTCAACATATTTGGAGAGCTTAGATAGAGGATTTCAGATTAGAACCATCAACCATGGTACTTGACAAAGTAAGAACTTCAGTTAGATATGAATCACATATAAACCTACGACAGTTGGAATGTCGTTCTTTAAACATATCTCCCTCCGTCCCACTTTGTTTGTCCACCAACAAAAAAAAAGTGCAATCTAAGATAGGTGCAATTAATGTAGTCTTTATCAAATGAAATGTCTTTTTACCCTTGTATTTAAAGAAATGTTGACTTTTAAAACAAGCCTCTTTAAAGTTTAAATAACTAATTAAGGTTAATATAGGCAAGTCATTTATTTCTAAGTGTTATTTAGTGTAAGATGACAATCTTTTTGGGACAGATAACAATAGTAATGTGGACTATAAAAAGGGGACGGAGGGATATTTCATTTAGCAGAGCTCTTTATGTCATATATATTACAAGCAAACCGATAATAGTATTATAATAATAGGGCCAGTTACTACCACAGTGCTGACACTCGTAGAGATATTTCATTTAGCAGAATTCTGTGTTTCACATTCATCATGAATTAGTGTAAGTGGATGCTTTTGTTTTTATATATATCTTGATAATCAGCAGTTTTGCTTATTTTTCTTTCGTGTATTTGTTTTAATTGCAGATTGAATATCCTGAAATCGAAGATCTTACAAAACCAAGACATCGTTTTATGTCATCCTTCGAGCAGGTCTGTACTTCTTAACTTGTGTGTATACTGAACTTTTTATGTTGTGCAAATTTGTGTGTGCTAGGCATTTGGCTTTATCTTGCTCTAAGCAATTCTATGGCTGTGTTTGTGAGATATCTTTATAAGGTATAAAATGGCTTTGTTTAAATGATTTATTTCAGTGGCGCTGGGAGTCTGGTATTAATAGTTTTGCTTTACCAATTATACCATTGCTAACTCGTGTTTCTTTTCCTTATTTCACTTGTGTCACTTTTTTGTTGTTGGTAGTGTTAAGGAGGGTCTTTTACTTATTTACTCTGTCCATTTTTTTTTTCTTGTTAGTAGTCGTACTTGTGTCACGTGGTTTATTTAAAGGTTCGGCTAGTGTAGTTAGTCGTT
Organism: Artemisia argyi; assembly: GCA_030686995.1. Lineage (NCBI taxonomy): Eukaryota > Viridiplantae > Streptophyta > Magnoliopsida > Asterales > Asteraceae > Artemisia > Artemisia argyi. The sequence goes on along the minus strand of JARVZY010010946.1, from coordinate 15,511 downwards.
ATTAATGGTACTTTAGTCAAATGTGTTTTTGTTTTACTGCTTGAATTGTCAATTTGTCCTTTTTCTGACAAAAGGATAACACCTAATTATTCTTTTTCCTTTATACTGCATGGACAGAGGGTCGAATCTTTTGACAAGAGATACCAGTATCTTCTGTTTGCTGCTGAGCCATATGAGACGATTGGTTTCAAGGTATGTTTTATCCTTTCTTGTAACTATGATGGTTTATATCAAGTGCTCACTGTGCAATTTTTATTAATAGGTTCCAAGTACAGAAATTGACAAATCTACCCCCAAGTTCTTCTCTCACTGGGATCCGGATTCCAAGATGTTTACGGTAATAAGTTCATTATGCTTTACAATTGTCATGTTGAATAGCTACATTTCTTTTCTGTCATGATGGTTTTGAACTTGTAACTTGTTCCACCTCAGTAGATGTGGCAAAATGGGTTGGTTGGGTAATGGGTCAAAAAGGGTTTAGGCCAAACTAGTAGTCTTTTGGCTCCAATGTTTTATCCAAAACCCTCTTGGTTCAAGTTAATATAAAAAGAGTTATAAAAAGGTAGTGTGAAGGATGATACAAGTCTCTTTTACTAATTCAGTAATCTTTTTCTTTTCTTTTTTTTTTCTTCTGTGCAAGGTACTACATAAATACTAAATAGTTATCTACTTTTAAATATAATGATGTAGGAGGTTTTAAGTTTTAAAATATACTAATTTGGATGGCTTTTGATTCTTTGGCCATTCCATATAATATACTTACAATCTATTTTACCCATTTGAGATAAACTTAACCTGAATTAATATATTCAAGTATATAGATCAAAATTGCAACCTATACAGTACTATATATAGACGATTCAACTTTAAGTGCAATTTTCATGTCTGCCTCTTTTTTTTGTTGATTAGACATGTTATCATATATTGTTAACACATGCATATCGTCCGCATTGGGCGTTGAAACATCTCCCTTTCTGCACTTTTGTCTTTTGTGTATATTCTAAAAAACAGTATATTCTGGAGTTAATATTGTTTGTACATTATTACAGTTGCAACTATACTTCAAGGTTAAGCCACCAGAGACAAATAAACCTCCATCAGCTGCAGCAACAAATGGAACATTAGCTCCTGGTGTCCCACCGCCACCACCACAACAACAAGCACCACCACCACCTCCACCTGCATCACAAGGTCCTCCAAGGGGTACACTGCCACCACCACCTCCTCCAATGGGAAATGGACCGAGGCCTATGCCACCTGGCGGAAATCTGTCTGCTCCACCTCCTCCTGTTGGTGGTGGCATGACAAACTTTACACCTAGGCCACTAATGCCGCCACCTCCACAAGGGTTTCCAGGGCAGCAAATGCAGAACCGCCCTCCTCCACCGCCTCCACCCCAGTAAGGTTACTGCTTGAGAATGCAACCATACCTAATGACAAGGATTGTCGAGATGGCGAAATGAATTTAAGATGCAATCTGATATGAAAAGTAGGTTCCAAGTTCTCAACTAGATTTGTGTATTTTGTAACCTGGGCTGTTTTTTTGTTGTACTGATCTTGCATATTTTGTTTCATGCATGAATGAGAGAAATTGTAGGTGGTTTTAGTTTGTTCATGGTATAAAAAAATGAGACAACCAGTGGTGCCAGGTGGAGATTGGAGATTCAAATGTTTGGTTTCGGCTCCACGGTTGTGTATTGTTACCTTATTTTCTTGGTTCATTTAGATTAAAATCTTTTTGGAAAAATCATGAAATCCTACTAACTGATTATTGTCTACTTATGAATATCATGAAAGTTGGTTTCAAAACTATTGATATAAATGTTATGCAACCATGAACATAAGTTTCAGAGCTCTTTTTGAAATCTAGTTTCACGACTCCTGTTCCAACTACTCTTCACAGGGAAACCTGAAAGCCAAGCATTGTAAATATGAGCTAGAAGAAGATTGAAGCTCTAAGCTTATGGAACCCAAGTCGTGGAACTAACACAAAACAAGTTTACTCGTCTTGTATATCTGGGAATGGTGTGTTCGGATGCAGATGGTGCTAGTACGATTTGATCAAACGATTCTTTGACCTCTTAGAACATGAAAGCTTTTTTGAAATAGTTGCAATCTTTTGATTTAGACACACATAGAAAACGTTAATTGTTTACAACATTTGCAATCTTTTCATTTGGTTGTGATTTATTGGAGTTATTGTTTGAAAATGATATGATTTAAGTACCAAGTTTAAACACCAAAGAGCCACAGGTATACTTTGAACAAAGACGTGCATGTAAATGTATCTTGTGGTTTCAAACTTGAAGTTTTTCTCAAGTTCTTGGTTAATGGTTACTATCAATTTACATTCCAAACCACATATGCTTGATTCAGAAATAGTGTTTGTCAATATATTTCTTGATCTCAGGAATGATTTTTTTTCTTTTTATGTTACAAGCTCTTGTCGCTCATTAAACTCGTCTCCAGATCGAGACCATTAATCCAAGTTCTTTGAGATGAAGAACTCCAAACATGTAGGCACGTCACTAAAACATTTGGGAGCAAGAGTAGGTGCACTTAGGAGGGGTGCTACCCTAAGGTCGGCTCAAGTGATCGAGCCTACATCATAATTTGTAGTAACCTAACTAATTCTATACTTTAAATCTTTCACCTTCAGTTGAATAACCCACTTTGTCTAGCTATAATCAACTTATTATAAGCAGACTATTTCACCTTAAGAGGGTGTTTAAGATTGCTTATTTTTAAGATGATTCATGTTCAGGCAAAAACAGCATACTTGCTTATATTATAGGAGGCAAATAAGCACTTTATAGGTGGCAATCCCAAACACCCGTGATAATGGTAAACTTGTACTCTGAATTTACCGAAATAATCAGTTTCAAATAAGTTTAAGATCACCGCTTAGTAGAACGTTTTTTATCCAAAGTTCCAAACACTCAAAACTGCATATCAGCATACTGAAACCACAATAAGCTCGTAAGTTGTTGCATAAGCAATTTCAAAAACCTCTTATACTAGAACCTGCTACATCATCTATATGACAGTAAAAGTCAAAGTACTTATCTTTTTTTTGAAGGCGAATTTATTGAACTGGTAAGAAGAAGAAACATATTACAAAGAAGTTTTACAAGCAGACATAGGGTCCTTTAGCCAATCGAGCCATAAAGGCTGAAAGGTTTTGGACCTGTTAACAATCCAAGAAAAGGAAAAAGTTTTGATGTCATCCATGAGGGTTGGTGGCTTTTCGTCGAAGCAAATCTTGTTGCAGTAGCACCAAATTACCTAAACAGTAATTAGAATAACCCCATCCAGAAAGCTTTTAATCAAAGCAGGAAGGTTTGTTGAATCAGCCCATGTTATCAGGTCCATAAGGGTATTAGGCCATGTTATCAACATAGAATCAAAGCAGGAGGAATCTACTCAACACTTATTTGTGCCTGATTTGTGATGACGACATAGAATCAACCCATGTTATCAGCTCTCTTTACAAATAAGTGTTGAGTAGATTCTATGTTGTTATCACAAACTGGGCACAACAAGGAGTGAAGATTGATACCACGTGAGTCAAGAATCTGCTACATCATCTATTTGACAGTAAAAGTCAAAGTACTTATCTAATATGGGAAGGAGGTAGTATATTTGGTACATCGAGGATTTTAGTTTCTTTAGAACTCGTGAATTCATGATTCAAGCTTGTTTTTATTACTCGTATTTGCAGATTGCAGTCCACAATCTACCTTGGATGTTAATCTTAAAAATTAGCTATTTGACTGTAAAAGTCAATCTATATGATATGGTTATTGGTGTAGTAATTCCACAAATAAGGATTTTTTTGGTGTCTAAAACTTCGGACTTAAAGTCAACATTATTACTAGATATTGTTAGCAGTTTGTACAATGTTTGGTCTACAGTTCATGGGCAGAATGAAGTTGCATGTATAGGCAGAGGTTTATTATATGAGAAATAATTTCATCTGATATCATAGAGTTTATATAGATGAATACGAGGGATACTTGATATTGCAGCAGAACTAATGTCTAATCCAGTATTCCAGTGATCCTGCTGTCATCACCAGAAATCGCTTGTCATGAATAAAAAATAAAATAAAAAAAATAAAAAAAAATCACATTATCTTTAACAGTCGTAGATAGTTTAGAATTCGGTGTGGTAGGGATGTGTTACTAGTCACAAGGATTTTGGTAACCGGCTAAGCGCTAGCAATGAAATATCATGTATGACAAAGTTGCTCAAACAAAGAGGTGGTGTGCGGTGATTTGCAGAAAGTCATATGAGAGCCTCTTGCAACGTTATGCAGTTACATTGTACGTTAGTTTTAAATTTAACAAACATGACTTGGAGAAGTAAGATATTATGCTTCTAATACATTTTAAGATTGCTACATAAGAGTCAGATTGTTTTTGAAAAGTATATCCACTTTGAAGTGAACAAGTGCAGTCATAGTCAAATTTCCAAAAATGACTTCTAGGCTATGGAAATACAGAAATTCTTTGTTTTTCAATAGCAGGAACTTTAATCTTTGCTAAGGCTTAAGTCAACATATTTAGTCAAAATTATTTAAACAAGGTCTTATTGTACCTGTGTTGTGATGAAATAGATCAACATTATGCTTGGTTTCGGTTCCACAGTTGCGTATTCTTACCTTATTTTCTTTGTCCATAAAAAAGTAAGGTCATATTGGGAAACATCATGAAATATTACTAATTGGTTATTCTCTACTTCAGAACATCTTGAAAGTTACTTTTCTGAGGAAAATTATTGACATAATGTGGTGTCATGCAACCATGAACATGAAGGTTCTGAAATATTTTTACAATGTAGTTTCACGCATGCTCTTTCGTTACTAACTTCACAGGGAAACCTGAAAGCTAGCCTTAATATGAGCTAGAAGACGATTGAAACTGAAGCCAATGGAACCCAAGTCGTGGAAGTAACACAAAGCAAGTATACTCTAGTCATCTATATCCAATGCTCGAGGGGATGGTGTGTGCGGATGCGTATGTTCTAGTTGATCAAACAATTCTTTGACCTCTTTGATACTGAGTATGCAAACTTTTTATTAGCATATATAAAGTATCAATTAATAGCAAGTATAGGGAATATATAAGACAATAGAGTGTGGTGACCCGCAGCTACGGGATGGAGGTAAAAGGAAGTATACTGTAAATAAAGACGTGCACATAATTGTATTTTGTGGTCTCAAACTCGAATCGTCTTAAGTTCTTGGTTAGTTGGTTATTATCAATTTACATTCTGAACCGCATATGCTTGATTCAGAGAGTGTTTGTAAATACATTTCTTGGTCTCGGGATTGATTTTTTTTTATGTTACAAGCTCTTGTTATTTACCAAACTCGCCGAGATCATTAATCCAATTTCTTTGATATGAATAACTCCAAAAATGTAAGCTTACATCACTTCATTATATGGAAGCAAGAGTAAGTAAAAGTGAACTTATTGAGGACATCCCTCTATCCCACATCGACTGACAAAAGAAAGTTAAAGAAGGTGGAGGTCTATAAAATGGGAAAGAAGTAACAGGATTAAGTACTTACCTGGATGGGGTCAATGGGTGATCAAAAAGGCCCATGGCCTAGGTTAGTGACCTCCATTGCACTTAGGAGGGGTGCTACCCTAAGATCGGCCCAAGTGGTCGAGTCTACATCATAATTTGTTGCTGCAGGGGCCTGCGTTCGCGCGGCCCCTACCCAATTCTCTAGTTTAAATTTGTTGTGTTTGCTTGGGTTTCTCTAATAAATGGCTGTGTTGACTGTTCATTTATGTAAATTAAGACTGTTAATTGCACATTGAAATGCATGAATTGAGTGAGAGCTGTTATTATAGGAAATCGGTTCTTGTAAGAGCTGAGAATTAGTGATAAGGATGCGGTCTAGTCAACTTAATATTTAGAAGATAACCAGATGGCGAACACTACTTATATTAAACTGAAACAAACACTTACAAATAATCTTATAACTTTATAATAAGCAATCCCCGTGATAATGTTGAACTTGTACTCTGAATTCACCGAAATAGTAAGTGTGAGATCACTGCTTAGTACATCTTTTTATAGATATCGTCAACAGTTTAATCCCATGCTTTCTAGTCATTGGCAGAAGGAAGATGCAAGTGTAGATACAGATTTATTATATGGAAACAGCTTCATTTGATATCAAAGAGTTGCTAGAGATAAATGTGGGATACTTAATACTGCACTGGAACTAAGTTCTTATCCTGCTGTCATCACAAGAAACTGCTTGTCATGAATCAAAACAGGTTGCCCATCTTACTAGTCGTAGAAAGTCTGGAAGATGTCAGATTTTAAAGCAAATGTAACCTGACATCTTTATGTTTGTCTTGATATGCACATGTTTAGGGTATAATGAAACATTAGTATAAGTCAAAGCTTTCTATTAGCAATGTCTCCCGCAGCATAAATTTAATATTGGGAAGGAAAAAAAAGGTAATAGAAGCTTTGACTTATACTAATGTTTCCGCTACATGTCACTTCTTTGACCAACTCTGTTTTAAGGCTGAGCAAAACCGCCCGCCGCCCGATTCCCGGCCCGATCCCGACCAACCCGCCGGCCCGATTCCGATCCCGACTAGCAAACAGGTCGGGAGTCGGTTTGCAATTCCGGCGAACTCGGGAGTCGGGTCGGGACGGGACGGGATGAAAACCGACAAAACAACAAAGAAAACCGACAAATGAGCCCGATCCCGACTGTCCCGATACCGATCCGATTGGTTTCGGGTCGGGATTCGGTTTGCAATTCCGGCAAAATCGGGAGTCGGGCTTTGTCGGGTCGGGTCGGGTTTAGGCCCGATGCACACCCCTACTCTGTTTACATGTGTATCCATGCAAACTCCTATCAATTTCTCTATAATTCATCATCTATTCATCTCACATCAAATGTGGTGACTGAGATCAAAGGTTAACGACTGAGAATGACTTGGTCAATGGTTGACTCGTCTCCAACCATTATAATAGAAATCAGTGTTGTTAAAATTGAGATCCTACTATATTCCGTACTTGGTCAATGGTTGACTCGTCTCCAACCATTATAATACCAGGTTGAGATCAAGAGAATGTTTTAATGTCTAATATATTCCGTACTTCGTAATTCATATCTACATGCTTAACGCGACCCAAACAAACATGGAATCAAAGGATACCACCAAAAAACCACTGTTTAAAACAGAAATTCAAACTCATCTGTATATGCAGCAATCAAAACTGGCAACGACTTCAGTTTTCAGTTTCATGTTCAGCTCGGTTTTCCAAAGTTCGTTTTACAGCCCTGTGTTCCCCCAAATTCAGATTTTAAAGCAAATGTAAGCTCGTATTATGCCAACGCAGACAGCCAACTAGCACAGCTAACTTACTTTTAGTATGAATAATTTCAGTGTTAGAAGGGTCCAGTTCATATTTGTAACAAGGAAAACCTAATGTTTACCCGATACAGTGTTAAACGACGTAAACAACACGCTATCACTGCATTTAATAACATAAAGAACAGGTTTAGCGGGTTAGCATCAGTTTTTTATGCAGACTCCTAGATTATATGCACAGAGGGGTTATGGTATCTATCTTTTCAACGTTCCACCTTTTAACACATATAAAAATTTAACTTTAATCAACGGTAGCAGCAGATTCCTACAATCATAATCGACAAAATAAAACATTAAATCATTTTTTGATCAAAATTCCCATAAGACATGTCAAGTGGGCACATAATCAGTTCCTGTAACAATATATCTACCCTACAAAAACAAGAGCTCGCTTATATAAAGATACATTCTGACGCCAACAATCGATCATAATTGCAATCAATTGAAACCCAAGCTTGTACCATCAGAAGAGTTTCTCATCTTGATGCAGATATCATAACATTACTACCTACGCTTGTACCTGCAGCACATGATTTTAAAAGTATGAGAAAAGAAAATTAGAAACAGTAAAAGAACAGTATGCATGGATTAAACAATAGGTTCAACCATGTATGTGAATATGGGTCACGTGGTGCAACATTTATAGCTTGTGCGTAATTTAACAAAACCTACCTTAAAATGTAAGAGGTCAAACAATAAAAAAGTCGACAATGCCATAATCAAGTAATTACGCCTTCCTACTCTTTTATTTTAGAGGAATGGTTACGATTTCTGCAGGGGCGAAGTACAAAAAATAAAAACTTGATTTATTTTTTCTAATTTATTCAAATTCCTTTTTTTTTCTTCTAAAGAGAATATAGCACCCAAATTCTGACTTCTTACATTCTGGGGAATAAACCTTCTTTGGGTCCTGTAGTAATGAAATCTCAAGTGTGTTGCCAATTAAAGGAGAAAAACAGAAGTATACAGGTGTGACCATTTTTCAACCCACGTGTGATACGATTATGTTGTTGTCTCTCCTATGTGTGTTTAGTGCAAGATTGTATTCGTATAAAAAAAAACACGACACAAATTCATTACCTTGACTTGCTCTTAAACGATGACTTCTTGCCACCTCCATTGGAGGTTCTTTTTTGCTTTTTCTCGCTCATATCATCCTGGAAAAGTTCCTTCATTTCTTCTGGTCTTGATTTACTTGCGTGGGAAGACCTCTTTGCTCCTCCTTTCTTGTCTTTTCTCACCACCCTCCCAGCATCAGCTGCTTTTTGAGCACCCTTTGCTGCTTTTGCACGCCGATAAGCCAAATCAACAAGAGAAATGCCTGATTTCTCTTTGTTGTTTTTAGTATTGCCCTGAAAATTCCAGTATTAGTAAATTCTATGGAAGTTCCATATGTTCCATACTGCTTTGGAGAGACAAACACGTATGAGTAGTATTACTATTATCAGTTCTATATGTTCCATATGCTATAGAAGTTCCAACATAACTCATAAGAAAGATGTTTCTTATCAGAGCAATAGGAATTCCCTTGTGGCAACTCCAACCTGCTTATATGTAACTGGGCCAAATGAGAGCGTATACTGATATGTGTGAAATGGGTGAAATAGGAACAATAGTTTTTTTTTTTTTTTTTTTTTTTTTTAAAGAAAATGGTCAAATGTGTTAAAAGTCGCCTGATGTTTTATAAATTTTTATAACCTCCTACGTCAATTATAATTTTTGAAAACTAGATTATCATACTGATTACGAAAAGGGACAAAGAAGTGTGGGCAGTTCAGCTAAACCCAATTTGACCTGTTACACACCCTTTTTGCCACCTCTAGTCAATTTCCAGTGGAAAATTTTAAGGTGGGGATTGGGGAAAACATAGCATATAAGAACATAATTAGCTGAGAGAAGCAGAGAGATCAGTTTCTGAGCAGCAAAAGAATAGAGAAAAGAATGGTGCGGTAAGTTCAATGGACATTTCTTGCACTGTGACATTAGTTTGAAAATCTCCAGCAAAGTTTTCAGGAAAAATAGCAAAAAATGACACAACCTAACTTGCAACAAAACAATGGTGTAAAGATTGATATGGAAAATTTAATCCTCGATTTAACTAAGTAATCACAAGAACCTATATGTTTCATCAACCATGAAGATAAAAACGAGAATGAGATTAAGTGTGACACATACCCCAGCTTCTGCTTCATCCTCCAGCATCTCTCTAGATGCTTCAAGCTTCCTTCTTTTCTTTCTAGGAAGATTTCTCTGTCAGCAAAAGTAGTCAGGAAATGTTAGTGCAACTCTTATTGTCTGGTTCAGTTTCTTTATAACTTAAATCTTGTTTTCTTTTCTTTAGTATTAGAAACCCATAGGGAAAAAGATAACCACCTCATGCTCTCGCTTTTTCTTTGCTTTCTGCTTACGCTCTTCAGCTTCTTCAGCACTCACGACCTTCTTTTTAGAACCTTTCTCGGTCTCCTGAGGACAAAAAGGTAGCCACATATCAGTTTGGGGACAAAAGAAAATAAATAAATTAGCAGGTAAACAATCGAGCGACATTAATCTGTTCTGGTTTCAAAAAATAAAGATGCTGTAAAGCTCCACATCTTTATAAATTTGTTTCGATGGCCTCATACCAGCCATTACCGTCTATATAAAAATATGCCATATCCAGTAAAATGAAAGTCATATATTTCGCCCAACTAAATAAATCTTCATTTAACATCTTAAGCAACAACGTTCAAAATAAATTGTGTTTCCGAAAATCACCACCATGGCACATAGACGATCTAAGGTGAGAACTTCAATCATACTTAGCTATCATATAGAAAGCTACAGACAAAATAGAAAATGTTACCTTTCCAGCATTAGCAACAAGTTTTTTCTCCTTCTCGGTAACAAACCAAGTCCGCTTGGGCCGAGAGAATATTTCATCTCTGTGTGTAATCATATTCTCTGCCTGCAAGTCACAGAAATACAAAAAGTTATTATAGTAAAAAGATATTGAAGTACGCAAATTGTCTTGGTCTAGCATAAGTGCAAAACAATCTAAATGCTTTATTAAGAGAATATATGTGAATACCTTGTCAGCTTCCATTTCAGCCTTTCTTAATGCCATTTCTTCCCTGAATCATATACATGTTAGTAATTTTTTAAGTTAAACGGAGTAGAAATAACAATGGTACAAAATGAAAGTTGTAAACCTACCTCTCTTCTCTAAGAATAGATGCTACTTGTTCCTCCATTTGCTCAATTTGTTGGCTCCATTTAGTTATTGATTGCTCCGCAACAATACGGCTCTTCAGCTTTGAACCAGCTCTTTTTACCTGTCATAAAAATAGCCACATCTGAAACTTTAGGTTTGTTTAAAAGCACCGCCACTTTTCAAAGATGCTAACTGTCATATAGAGGTGGCAAAATAGTATGTTGGGCAACGCATTCTAGACAAAATGGATCATGTTTTGTTGCAGGTCAAAATGGGTCATGTCAGGTAGACACTAAATACTTTTTGCCCAATATTTAAACTTCTATAATCTTTCTACATAATTATTGGCTAATATTTAAACTACCATAATCTATATAAATAATTATTCTGCCAAATATCATTAACATATATGATCATATCTTCTATATAATCCAGTTGTTTAGCAAAATGATTTTATGCATTAACAATACTAGGGAACTTCTGACACGTTCCACCCATTTCCTTAAAGAAAAGTTTACCCTTTCGACCACACCAGAATCCAAGACCATTCATCAGTCTATAATTCTAGAAGGTACAAAACACCAATTACAATTTTAATGCTAGACATGTACTCACAATAGCTTTTAGAAGAGATCGGTCATTGTCGGTGACAAAAGTAACAGCATACCCTTTTCTACCAGCTCGAGCAGTTCGACCCACTCGATGAACATAGCTATAAAGAAAAACACATAATATAAAAGTTAATAGTAAGTAATAAAAGGTAGCATATGTGCAAGAAAGGAGAATGCATAAGGTAGACTGCATAGACATCTCAGCAATAACAAGCATATATAAAGATAACTTGCCTAGTAAGGTCACGTGGGCACTCATAGTTGATAACTGTTTCAACTCCGATAATATCAAGCCCCTGTAAAACCATTAAAAGTTGACATTAACCATACGCCCATACCATTATGTGGCATTCTTTGCACGATTTTGAACTTATTTATGGCATAAAAGCAAAAAATTATATTAAAAGTGTCCAGCTTACACGAGCAGCAACGTTAGTTGCTATCAAAAAATCCGCTTCCTGCCTTCTGAAAAGTTCCAAGGCCTGCACAGACAACAAGACTATTGTTATGACCTACAAACAGCTAAATGTGGCAAACTGAGTGGGTTTGGTAACGGGTAAATGAGTAATATATCAATATATCAACAATTGCCACATTCAGGCCATTCAACACTATAATTTCCGTATATAGGTCAAAATAAACGGTTAGAAATAAAACAGAACCCAAATCAGCCCATTCATCAGTATACAGGTCAAAATTGCTACATCTAAAATCAATACATTAATGTACTGTTCTGTTATTTAAATGCTTCACTTTGGAGAGTATGCCAATTGAATACTTACATCTAAACGTTGAGCCTGGGTGAGATTTCCATGAAGCTCAGCAGCTTTAAAGCCAGCCAAACCAAACAAAATCTTCAGCCTGTGTGCAGCTTGTTTTGTGCCACTATCATTAAGACAGTAAACATCAGTCCATAATCAGGGCAAAAAGACTTTTGAGTACATAGCATGAAACTTATACATAATTCAAAAGCATATTTATATATATTTTTAAAATAGGTGACATGACTCACAAGAATAGCGTTCACTAACATAAAACATGAGTAGACAATATTGAATCCACTGTACAGCCAGAAATTCAGAATAGCAAGGAACACAAATAAGCTATATGATCGAATAGCAATAACTGAGTAACTACTCTTTCCAAGACTACATGTCACAACTAGTATCATAAAACAAGTATGGGCAGGTGCAATATGATTTCAATTAATTTGAACGAAAACATTTACATATCAAGTAGTTGTATAATTCATAGGCACAGAACAATGTTGATTAGCATATATATTAGTAATAGGCTTTTTAAAGATTATTACCAGGCAGAGAGCACTTTTATATGATTAGCATTTAGAGCTACCTGAATATGATGACTTTAGATGTAAATGTCTTGGAACACAATGCAAGAAGAACAGCCTCTTGGTTTCCTTCCCGCATCCTTCGTATTCTAACAACCCTGTACACGACAAAGTCAAAGGGCGTACAAAATGATACAAGGAATCTATAGTCTATACTATAAAGGAACTGACAACTCCTATAAATGCAACCAACATCTGTATAGCATGGTGATTGGTGATATTGTTTCGAACAAAATATTAACCAATCAAAGTCAACTACAGTTCTGATAATGTGAGATTGAAGACGAATTGCCTATAAGTGTGAGATCGGATAAAGCAATTTGTATATATTATCAAAAGTTTTCATCAGTTTCCAAAAGAATTATTGCACATACTCTTCAGTTAAAGTTGATGGACGCTTTGTGGTTGGGTCAGCAGAGAGACGTAAGGGTTTGTCCAGCAATAGTTTGATAAGCTCATCAACTTGGCTAGTCATAGTAGCTGAAAACAGCATAGTCTGTCTACGTTTGGGACATAGTCTCACCTGCAATTAAACCCAAGAGAACATGAGTAAAAAACAAAATTTTACAGCAAAGTTCCCTGCATAAACGTGTCGGTAGATAATTTTATATATCACAGAAAAACAAGCAGACTACTTTACTTAAAGAACCTGCTAGAAATTTTTTAATGGCGCCTGTAAGAGCATTACTGAGCTCCAGATGTTAATTATCATTAGAGGTGGCGGCAAACGTTGGGCTACGAAACAAGTCGGATGGATACTACTAGTACTTAGAGGTATAGGTCTGCTCAGGTTGCCCCGAGAGTTCACATTTCTGATAAATGAAATTACTGTTAATATGTTTAGATATAGTGATCTGATCTTCTATAATACAGTAGAGGTTTTGCCCCTTTAAAAATAATTACTATGGATGATTTTGGACCTGTTAAAGATAAACCATAGCCTAAATCAACCCATCAGTTAATGGGTAGAACTTGCCACCTCCAATGTCTATCAAACTATAATCCCTGAGAGTTCAGCGTTATTACCAACTCACGAATCTCGGCATCGAATCCAAGCTCTAAAAGACGATCTGCTTCATCTAGAATTAGAACTGCAAGATCATCCAAGTCCACGGACATAGAATTGCGCAAATGATCAATCATACGTCCAGGGGTGGCCACCACTATATCTGGCAAGGATCTCAATGATGCTTCTTGAGCCTGACAAGTATTTGAGACTTTCAGAATAAATCAGAAAAATAAAATACTCAGAATATTTACATTACATAAAGGATAATATACAGTTCCTAGGTGGCGTTTGAAATTATATATAAAACTGGTTATCTAATTGTAGTCGCAACTCGTAATAATCGATTTGATAAGCAGATTACGTCACTTATTAGATGTCACATAAACAGCTTTCAGATAACCAGTTTCATACTAACTGCAACAAAACTGAGCTTCACATACTATTCCTCCCAGCTAGAAAATAGTAATTGTAAATCTTAAACTATCAAAAATTAAAAGATTAGTTGCCCCCTTTTTAACCTGATATAAAACTGCAACTATCATTTGCCAAGAGGTATTAGGTCATGTCAGGTATTAATCTCTTAAATAATCAAAACATGCCAAACATTGAAAATGTTGATTATCTACGTATTCTAGCTGTAAACAGTAAATGTGTATACCAACATTATCGCTTCTCGAATAGTGCGTTTTATTATTCAAAGTCATATAACTTCCAAAGATCCCTTGTGACAACTTTTGCCCTGTGTTTCTAGAACTTGACATAGTAAATTAAATTCCGTTAAAACATCATTTGTTACATGCCCAGACACACACGAATTGATCGTAATATGTAGGAACACAGCATACAGCCAGTAATAAGGCTGCCGATGTATATCAAAAGTCCAATTACCGTATAGATACTATCCATATCAGCTTATAGTGAAAGGTCTCTGTATTCAGTCCAATATATTTAAATCCTAAATGGTTATAGATACTCGAATAGACTAGATTATTCACTAAAAAAAGAATATGGATATTAGTGTATTTTTATATCTGATTTAACTCTTTAAGTCTCCATCACACCTTGATACACAAATCATATATAGTATTATACATGAAAAATAAATGCCTGACACACTTTGTTTTACAGCCTCACCACTATACATGCTACCAAAAGATGATGTTTTTGGTACATACTTGCTCATTAGTTATCAAGTAGATGATAGACTTGAGTTTTGTTTCAGTTTCAGAAGAAATTAGCTCACGAACAAGATCCGATCTCAAGCAAAACAAACTTTCAGCCAAAAAGATTTTTAAAATGGTATCATAAACAAACCTTCGTTGAAAGCCCACCAAGAACAAGGCAACTTCTGATGTCTGGAATAAACTGTGCAAGTTTTCCAATCATGCTATGAATCCTGAAAGCAAGCCAGTTCACAATTTTATATAATTAAACCTTAACATCAAACAAAACAGAGCACAAGTGGTATGACTTAAATAAACAAGATACTAAAGACATGCTAGCTTACATATATAATTGCAAGCAATAAAGTAGCGTAGCTGTTAGCCTTATAGTTAACCGAACAACTAAATCATATATACCCATAATGCACGTCCTACCCCATTCTGAATTTAAGCTTAAGAGAATACAAACAGAGTTGGAGTGGCATCGGAATTGCCAAACATCTCATAAGCACTATCGTTTCTTAGATGAGAGCTACTAATTCAGCTTCTACCTATAACAAGTATTATACCTAACCCATGAAAACACATACCCAAGATCAAGTGTTGTAAGATTTAGTATGCACCAGATTTCGTGAAAGATCATCCTAACTAAATCTTGATCAAATATATCAAAACTTCTTCGACTGAAAAGAGCAATTGGAAATAAATGAGACTTACTGAACTGCCAACTCTCTCGTCGGAGTAAGGATAAGAACCCGTATTGCAGGTCTATGTT
>JARVZY010010945.1:0-33612 GCA_030686995.1 Artemisia argyi | reverse complement strand
CGACCATTGTAAGTTTCCATATGCCTAAAAAATAGCATGACCCTTGCGGTAAACATCTCATTCCATATTTGATGTTTATTCCTCATCAAGTAGTCAACATACATGTTTATCTGTGATAATTTATAATAGAGTATTAAATTAATATAATGTTTTCATTGTGATGCACTAATTATAACAATCTGATGCAGTAAAAATCAACTAATCATCTAATCAACTTTTACTTACCAGATCAACTGCATATTCACCACATCTTAGGCTGTTATTTTTGTCTTCATTTTCTACCTGTAACATGATCAAACAAAATCTATTAAAAAAATATCTACTGCATCACTTCTTTACATCAACTGCATCATACATACAAATACACATACAAGCGCATTTTGACAATTAAAACACACTACGCGTGACTAATTGAACTTTATATGCCACAAATGATCACCTAATGCATCACTTCTTTACAACAACAGCATCATGCATACAAATACACACGCAACCTCTTTTCCACAAGTAATAAGCCCTACGCGTTACTTAGTCGAACCTTATACGGCACAAATGAATACCTACTGCATCAATTCTTTACAGCAACTGCATCATGCATTCAAATATACATACAATCACTTTTCGACAAGTAAAACACAATATGCACTTGTCGAAAATAAAACACACATCGTCTAAACTTATATTCCACAAACATGTAACTACTTCATCACTTCATTACACCAAATGCATCATCCATACAAATACATATACACACACTTTTTGACATGTAATACACCCTACTCATAGCCTAATCTAACCTAATATGCCACAGGTAAGAACCTACTGCATCACTTCATCATTCAAAAATATATGGACACCTACTGCATCTCAGTTCAAATTTCAGTGCATCGCATATACAACCAAGCATACAAACACATTTACACACATAAAACAACCTACTATTAGCCTATTTCATCCTTACACACAACAATTGAACACCTACTGCATCTCAGTTCATTTTCCAGCGCATCACACATACAACCAACTATAGAAACACATTTAAACACATTAAACAACTTAATCCATACACGTGACAACTGAACACCTACTGCATCTCAGTCCAAATTCTAGTGCATTAGACATAAAAACAAGTTTACACACATAAAACAACATACACTTAGCCTACTTCATCCTTACACGTGACAACTAAACACCTACTGCATCTCGGTTCAAATTCTAGTGCATCAGACGTACAACCAAGCATAGAAACAAGTTTACACACATAAAGCAACCTATATTTAGCCTATTTCATCCTTACACGTGACAACTGAACACATATTGCATCTCAGTTCAAAATTAGTGCATCAGAATGTAAAGTTAGTGCATCATAGGTATAAAGTCCCATTGAGATATTTTATCAAACACCTTGTAAGCATACTTATACATGACAGCTTAACACCTACTGCATCACAGTTCGCATTCTATTGCATCGCACAAACAACAAAACTTACAAACACTAATCTTAACAAATTGACAAATCACGATTTAAGCAAATCAAAATTAATAATTCGATGCAGTAACAAAATTTGAGTTCATTTAAAAACTTACCAGGCCGTGAAAGATTTGGTAGGTTCGTCTTAACCATCGTCGATTCAGTAAGGTTTTCGAATGGTTAGCCAAACCCTAACAAATCGATGTAGTAACCATAATTGATGCAGTAGGTTTAGTCGATGATGAATTATCGATGTTGAATTAGTGTTTGTGCGATAAATTATCATTGATGAATTAGTGTTACATGTGTTTGTTTTTAGAGAGAGAAGTATGGGTTGTGTGTGTGTGTTTTAGAGAGAGAAATATGGTTGGTGAAAATGAACGAAAGGTGTACGTTTTGGGTACTGGGGTGGACTGGTTGTGTAAATTACACTGTTTTAGAACTGCCCTTAATGTTTTCAGTATTTACAAAAATGCCACCGCCCCTTTTAATCTTAATGGTTTTGATCCGACGGTTAGGAGGGCTTCCTAGGCTTTTTATTTTAACACCCTTTTTATTATAACCCCACCCTATATATATATATATATATATATATATGTATGTAACGTTATTTTACGTTATTTTATATGTATACATGTGTGTGTATATATATATATATATATATATATATATATATATATATATATATATATATATATATTTTATATACATATATATTTTATATATATATCTATATATATATATATATATATATATATAAAATATATATATATATATATATATATATATATATATATATATATATGTATGTATGTATATATATATATATATATATATATATATATATATATATATATATATATATATATATATATATATATGTAACGTTATTTTACGTTATTTTATATTGTGTATATAACGTTATAGTATATTGTATTTATCAAGTTAATAAATTATAGACTGATGAAAAAATTCTTTCTAAAATATATAATATTATTAGTATTGTATAGACTATAATTAATTCAATAATTATTACAACTTTTAATATAATATAAGATAATAAGCTAATAGCCATATCCTTTATAAAAATAACTGAAGATGATAAAAACAAAGTATAACATGAGAATTATAAAAAGATACCTTTATTATTTATTTCTAAATTATTACAAGGAGATTCAGTGGGAACTGACTGAATTATAGAAGAACTTGGAGATATACAAATTTGAAAATCTAAAGTTTTTGAACATTGGGTGGTTGATAGTATGATAGATTCTTTTTTCTTCATAAAATGAAGCCTGCCTTGAACTCTTGAGTTACTTCCTTTTTATAGCTAAAATTGAGGCTTTGGGAAGCCGGTATACTTCCTCTATAATTGCTCTTTCACCTTCAAATGCCGGTTGCATCTTCAATTATCTTCACTTTTTATAAAGTCTTTTGTTGGTATCCAAAAGTCTTTAATCATATTCTGCACTATTCTTTAATTATGCACCATTGTCGGCAATAATTCTTCTTTTTTATAAAAGTCTATTGTCTTCATTTGCTCCATTATCTCTGATGCATGAACTTGTCTTCAATAATTTTCTTCTTTATAAAAGTTTCTTGTCTTCTTTTGATAATGGAAAATCATTGTTCTTTAATATATTACTTTAATATAAAAACACGACACATTTATTTCACATCTTTGATATAATAATTTTAAAAACTTTATTATAATTGATTTTAACTTAAATATTCATCGTCTTCTTATGGATCTTGAGAATCTTGATATATTTCTTCACTTGGAGTAGGAGATCTTCTGACTTCATTTATAATCTTTTGTATTTCTTCTCTTGATTTACACGCTTGTATTCTGTCTATTACTTCTTCATCTGTATAAGACTTGTTTAAAAAATGACTTGGACTTGGTGATCTGAAAAGATTGTTATAATAATTCATAACTGCTCTATCATCGCCTTGATTTTCTGAAACTGCATCCCACCATCTTGCACTGAATTCTCTTACAAGAAGAGGAGGAGAAATTCCTTATGCGTCTTGCTTTTTATAATTCCATGACATGATCCATGGAAGTTTAAATATACTCATAAACTGTAAAGTATATTCAAACTGAGGGATACTTTCTTGAGAAAAGACTGATTTATATTTTTGAAACCCTTGTAAAACTTTGGGAGGTAACATTTCTGGAAAAGCTCCCATATATCTGAACCACTTGACGAACCATCTTGGATATTTTCTTGGGAAGACTTCATTAAATCGAAAAAACCATGTATGTTTATGATTTCTTAGAAAAAATGCTTTCGACCAAGCTTCTTGATAATCATAATAATTGTATCCTGGATATTCTGGAAAACGGGTTAAAACTTTATTGATATAAGGTTTAATTCCCCAATCTTCTAAAGATAAAACTTTAAATATTTTTACTTTGGAACTTCCAATAATCTCTGGATTATCACGATCAGGAGTATGAAGAACTTCAATAGATCCACTTTCTACTAAAATTGTTTCATAATATTCTCTTGTCTGAAAATCATTGTTATAAAAATGAGTATTATTGGGAAAAATATATTTAATAAGAGTACCAAAACTTTGATTTAACTTTTCTTCTTCTTCAGGTTCAAGAATCATAACAACTTGGCGATTTGGATTTACTTTGGGATCTGATTTATTAGGATTTTTAGGCATACTAGAAGATGAAGCAGTTGATGAATAAGGATTTTGACTTGAAATATTATTTGGTATAGAGGCTAAGGCTGAATAAGTTGCTCTTGGGGATGATTGGTTGGGTGAGAAAGGGGACAAAGTCCTTCTTGGAGATTGAGAAAATGATGATAAAGGTGAAAATCGATTCTGAGATATACTTGGGGGGGGTTGATGGAGAAGATAATCTAGGCCTTGGTATAGGAATGATAGGTTTCTTGTTTGAATTCATCCCTGTAAAAACTCTCTTGACAAGAAATCTGGAAGAGAATTATTTTTTCCTTTTATAATTTCAATTTCGAAATCAAAATTACTTAATATAGCTTGCCATCTTGCAAAAATTTGTTTTGAAATTAAATTTTTAACATCTTTTTCTAAAATATATTTTGCTGAAGAACAATCAACTCTTAATAAAAAAGGTTTCATATATAAATCATCTTCAAATTTTTGAATATTTAAAACTATACTTAATATTTCCTTTTTAACTATAGAATAATTCTTTTGAGTATTATTCCAAGATCCTGAGAAAAATCTTACTAATTGTTCTTTATCTTCATTCTTAAATTTTTGTTTTAATATACCACCATATCCAATATCGCTTGCATCTGTTTCAACAATAAGACTTGCTTCTGGATTTGGTATAGTTAAACAGGGTAATTCTTTTATTTTACTTTTTATTAGTCTAACTACTTGGGTATGTTTTTCTGTCCAAGGTTCAGGATTTTTCTTAAGTCTATTATATAATGGTTTACATATACTCCCTAAATCTTTAAAGAAATCATGAATATAATTTAAACATCCTAGAAACCTTTGTAATTGCTTTTTATATTTAATTTCATCTGGAAATTTATTAGAAAATTATAAACTTCTATCAATAGGTTTAATAGTTCCTTGAATTATATCATGTCCTAAAAATCTTATCTCTGTTTGAAATAAAGTTATTTTATTAGGAGAGACTGCTAATCCATTTTTATATATAAGATTATAAAATATATTTAAGTGTTTAAAATGCTGATCTATATTTTTAGAAAATATTAAAATATCATCAATATATACTATAGCGAAATTACTTATAGGAATAACTATATCATTCATTATATTTTGAAATTCTGAAGGAGCATTTTTTAAACCAAAAGGCATAACATTCCATTCATAATGACCAAAAGGGACATTAAATCCTGTTTTATATTTATCCTTTTCTTCAATTTGTATTTGCCAAAATCCTGATTTCATATCAAATTTAGAAAATATTTTTGAATCATATAATCTTTTTAATAAATCTCTTTTATCTGGAATAGGATATCTAATCCACTTTAATACTTTATTTAATGATTTATAGTTTATAACTAATCTTGGTACTCCTCTTTCGATTTCAGCACTATTCATAACATAGAAGGCCGAACAAGACCATGGAGACTTTGAAGGTCTTATGAGATTTTTATCTAATAATTCTTGTATTTCTTTTCTACAATGTTCTACTAATTCTTCATTCATATGTATATATTTAGATTTAGTGGGAATATCTTTTTCATTAAACTCTTTTATATAAGGTAAACTAACAATATGTTGTTTTCTTTTCCAAAAAGCATTTGGAGTAGTAGCACAAACATTTTTTTTAAATTTTTTTATCTATTTGTTTTATTTTGTTTTGTATAATAGTAGTTCGTAAATGATTATTTATTCTTTTATCATTTATTTCATTTATTAAATATTCTATATGTTTCTTTTTATTATCTATAATATTTATTTCATTTGTTATCATTGGTATAGCAAACTCAAATAATATCTTTTTTCCCAAAACTTTTATAGTTAATCCTTTTTCACTCACTTTAAATGGACATAATTGTGTTATAAATGGTTGACCTAAAATAAGTTGAGAACCCATATTCTTAACTAATATTAAGTTTGTTTTGTAACAATAATTATTATTACAGACATGAACATTTGATAATTTATATCCTATTTTTAATTTATCTCCAGTAACTCCGGATAATCTTTGTGATGACTTTTCATAATATTTAACTGGTACTAATCCTTCTTGGATACAGTTTAGATCTGCTCCAGAATCAACCAAAGCAATTAATGATAATTTATAATCATTATTTATTACAATATTTACTTTGATATACCACCTTTGAGTACTGATACTTTGTATATTATTTATAACTAAATTATTATATGTTCCTGTATCTTTATTATTTTCAACTTCTTTTTCTTTTCCTTTTTCTAATGTATTCATTCTTTGTTTAATAATAGCTATTTCTGCTTTAATTGTTTTTATTTCTTCTTGTAATTCTGGAATAGTTATAGGTTTAGCGTTTTTATTAAATCTTTTAAATATTTCCATAAGATTATAATCTTGTGTTTCTTCTATAGTATTATTTTCTTTTATTTTTTCTTTTAATTTGTCTAAATATATTCTTTTTACTTCTTTATCTTCAATTTTTTCTACTAATTTAATTAATATTTTAATTTCTTCATTATCGTCAGTTATACCATTTATTTTATATTCACAAACACAATTACCTAAACATTCACATTCTTCTGATTCGTTGCTACTACTTGATTCTTTTTCTACTATATTTAAATCATCTTCTCTATAATCAGATATATCAGATTCACTGGATTCTTCATTTATCATTATTTTAAGAATTTGTTCTTTATATTCTTCTGGTATATTTAACTCATTTATTTTCTTTTTAATATAACAGTTTCTAGAGGTATGACCAGGTTTTCCACAATTATAGCATATTATCGTGTCTTTTGTTTCTTTATTATAATTATATTTCTTTCTTTTATTTTTATATTTTTTGTTATAATTTTCATTTTATTATCTTGTGTATAATTTCTTCTAGGTTTTCTAAACTTATTATATCTTTTTTCTCTTCTGTATTTCTTATTACTAGATGATGGTAATTTTATCGGTTCATATCCATATTGTTCACAAAAATTTCCTAATTCATTTATATTATTAATACCTTCTTTTTTAATTTTAGCTTTTAATTTTAAATCTGAACATATAGCTAAACCTTCTTGATTGACATAATTTATAATTTCTCCATAAGTTAATTCTCTGTAAGGTATAGAATTATTAAATTCAATGTTTAATTTATTTCTTATTCTTTCTGCAAATAACTTAGGTAATCCTACTATAAATCTTTCTTTCCAATATGCTTCTTTGCAATCAGACCTAAGCATTACTTTAGATAAGAAAATATCCTTATACCATCTAAAATCTTGTAATTTTCTGCAATTTAGGTTTAATAAAACAGCAGCACTTCTATCTTGATAAGCTGCTGGATTTCCTACGAAATTTTTAAGTATAGCAAAAATTAAAGTATTAACGCAGTCATTTATTTCGATTTCAATTTCTAAATTATTTTCCTTTTTTATGATTTTCTTTTTAGCATTGGATATTATATCTTTTTCTTCCTGTGAGACATACCTAGATTGAACTAAAGTATGACGTTCTTCATATTGTAAATCTGGTGGTGTGGGTCTAGGATAATAATTTCTTGTTTCTGGTTTTGGTGTATAATAATTATTTTTTATTTTGTTTATCTCATAATCAAATTGTCCTTCTAATTCTGATATATTATCTTCTGAATCATTTTTATTTATAGCATTTATATTTTCATTAGATATATTTAATTTAGCTAATTTATATTCAATTTCTCTTAATATAGAATATTGTTTTCCTAAATTAATTGTTGTATCAATATTATATGGTACAAATAAGGGATTTTCTTCTATATTAATTTTCTTTTCATTATTCGATGAAGTACTAACTTGTTTATTATTTTCTATTCTATCTAGTTGTTGTCATATAGTATTTAACATTTCATTTGTATAGTTATTCTGATATATTATTGTTGATAACGATTTCTTATCATTATTATCATGTTTAGATATGGGTTGTCCTATATATTCCTCATTATATTTTTTAATTATAATATCTTGACAAGGTGGATGTGAACTTATTATAGGATTTTTAGATTTTGGGTCATAATATACTTTATTTATATCATCTGTAGTGACTTCTATTTTTTCTATAAAGGGAAAATTAATTTTTTGTTCTATACTATATAGATGAAACCATATAAAAAATGAAATATTTACTTCATTATTAACAATATATAATTGCCAATCTATATTATGCAACATCCTATCTTTTTCATCAAATTTTAAATAATACCATATTAATTTCTCATTATTATAGTTATTAAACATCTCATCTGTTAAAAATTCTATTTCCATTTTAAAAGGAATATTATTTATTATTTTCATCTTTTAATAAACTAATCTTTTTAATTGTTCTAATTTTTCTTTTAAATAGAGATTTTGTATACATATATATGTATATATATATATATATATATATATATATATATATATATATATATATATATATATATATATATATATATATATATATATATATATATATATATATATATATACACACACCCATATCTAAAAGGAACGTGGAGGAATGTTGCTGGACTCAAGCTATGACAGCAAACACCCATCCTCATATCTAAAAACCTCACGCGCATCCATATAAATCTTCCCAATCTTATTCAAAGCAATACCATACTCACAAAACACGTGATAATTCGCTAACAATTTTTTATCATCTGTCAAATACATCATATTACGCGGCAAAAGCTTAGAATACTCACAAGGCTTCAAACCCATACTCTCGAAAAAAGGCTCAAACTCGTTAATCAGATGGTAACAAAGCAACCTTCTCAAAGACTGCTTAACGTCTTTTTCATTTTTAATACCTTTCAACAGCTTTCCTAAAAACTCAGGCGAGTTTCGACTAATATTTTCGGCATCAGAATACTGCAAACTACTTGTAGAATGCAAATACTCAATCAAAGCATCTTGTGCTTCTACAAAACTATTGTTTTCTTCTATTTCCTCAATCAACTTTTCACCATTTTTTATTCCAAGAGATGCTTTTCTACCATAAAACCTAAAATTAATCGGGTTTCGAGCAATGTTCCTAAAACTAGTACTTGTTGATGGGTTATAATCTTCAGCCAAATTAACAAAAACCCTTTTGAGAACTAAATTATTTCTAACTTTTGACAGATTTATCATGATGAAATTTGTATAAAGTTGAGTACTTTATGTAAAAATGAATATACAGAGCTATGAAGATACATTCTTTTCAAGGAATAATTGTATGTAAAGAATCATAGTTGATTTCTGACCTTTATTACAGATGAGTATCAAGAAGGATAGAATCATAGTTTGATTTTTTTTGTTTATACTAATTCCGTGACAGATCATTCGTGATCATTCGTGGTCAGCGGACGAGATCGTGGAGGAACGTGGACCGTTAAAAAACCAAGAAGGTAAGAGAATTCATAACGATCCACGTTCCTCCACGATCTCGTCCGCTGACCACGAATGATCTGTCACGGAGAAGCCTCACGCTCAGAGCGGAGTACCAAGAATCCGAGTCCAGCAACATTCATCGCACGCTGCAAAAGCACGCGAGCAATAAGCACGCTAGACTTGGGAGACTTGATGACGTATAGTACGGATAGCAGGCCTACTAGGCCTGGACTATACCATAACACATGTTGGGCCCCGGCCCAACGAAACAAATGACCGGGTACCACTAAAGCCCAAGCTCCGAGCAGGGCATGATCCAGACCATTAACAAATAAACGCGGACCGTCTAAGCAACACTCCTGAAGTAAGCTTACGGACCAGCTCCCGGTCAGGAAAATGATCCGCGTCCGCAACATCGATTAAACTGCGGATCCTTGCCCGACAAGGATCCCACACCGGCCACTACAAAAGATACGAAATATTAGGAAACCCTAGCATCTCGTCCACCTATAAAAGGCAATCCCGAGTTGCACTTACGAGGTATGACTTTCTCACTCATCCCAATGCAAGAATATTTATCTGACAACATGAGTACTTACTCTCACACCGGAGCTTAATCGTGGGGTCCGTCCTCACGGTAAGGCTAACGGTTTACCTTTGTTTGTATAAGGAATACAACTCATTACTTGGATTAGTGCATAAACCACACAACGTACGATCCACCAAGGGCGACCCGCTCTGAACTAAGCCCAACTCTAACCCATTCACACTTTTTGCACTAACACGTCTATTCATCTAATCTTTGGTAACAAGTTAGGGTTACACTATTAGCCTTTTAAATATATCCTACTCGTAACCTCTTTGAATAATTAATCGATAAGAATTCTCTCTTCACCTTACCTTACATCTCTATGTTGTTCATGATTTTTCACAACATACTTAAATTTCTAATTGAAGCATATAAAAAGAATAATTAACACTTTGAACCCATAAGCTTTCACAACATGAACATACACCACCCCTTCAAAACCCTGTAACCACAAACCAAAACACCAAAACCCTATAATCCAAGATCCTCAAAAAGCCGATACCAAACACCACCCCAAATTAGTTATAAACAAAAAAAAAATTCAACCTCTGAATCTATCCTTCTTGATACTCATCTGCAATAAAGGTCAGAAATCAACTATGATTCTTTACATACAATTATTCCTTGAAAAGAATGTATCTTCATAGCTCTGTATATTCATTTTTACACAAAGTACTCAACTTTATACAAATTTCATCATGATAAATCTGTCAAAAGTTAGAAATAGTTTAGTTCTCAAAAGGGTTTTTGTTAATTTGGCTGAAAATTATAACCCATCAACAAGTACTAGTTTTAGGAACATTGCTCGAAACCCGAATAATTTTAGGTTTTATGGTAGAAAAGCATCTCTTGGAACAAAAAATGGTGAAAAGTTGATTGAGGAAATAGAAGAAAACAATAGTTTTGTAGAAGCACAAGATGCTTTGATTGAGTATTTGCATTCTACAAGTAGTTTGCAGTATTCTGATGCCGAAAATATTAGTCGAAACTCGCCCGAGTTTTTAGGAAAGCTGTTGAAAGGTATTAAAAATGAAAAGGACGCTAAGCAGTCTTTGAGAAGGTTGCTTTGTTACCATCCGATTAACGAGTTTGAGCCTTTTTTCGAGAGTATGGGTTTGAAGCCTTGTGAGTATTCTAAGCTTTTGCCGCGTAATATGATGTATTTGACGGATGATAAAAAATTGTTAGCGAATTATCACGTGTTTTGTGAGTATGGTATTGCTTCGAATAAGATTGGGAAGATTTATATGGATGCGCGTGAGGTTTTTAGATATGAGGATGGGTGTTTGCTGTCACAGCTTGAGTCTCTTAAAGCAAAGGGTTTTTCTCAAGCTAGTGTTGCTAAGCTTGTGGCTTCGTGCCCGAATGTTCTAGTGAGTGAGGATTTCTCAAAGGTTTTAGAGGCGTTAAAGAATGTTGGGATTGCAAGTAGTTGGTTTGAGGAGCATATATTGGAGGAAAATTCTTACGATTGGAGCAAGATTCTACGAACTTTTGATCTGCTAACGAAATTTGGTTTAAACAATGATGTTCTAGAAGAATTATTAAGTAAGAATCCCTTGATTCTTCTTGAAGAATCGGGAGCTACAACTATTTCATTAATCGTGTATTTGATAAAGTTTGGAGCTTCAGTTGATGACATATTGTCGATGTTTAAGCAATTTCCAGAAATTGAGATCCAAAATTTTCTGTCAAATTTGAAAAATGGATATCATTTTCTTCTTGCAATTGACATGGATGTTGAGGATGCTGCAAATATTATTTGTACCCATTCGGCTGTTCTTGGTTCTTGCGTGCTGAAAACGGTCAAAAGCCTACTATGCGCGTTAAATTTAGGGAAAAAACGTCTTTGTGATATTATAAAGGAAAACCCGCGAGAGTTAAGGAACTGGGTTCTTGGTAAAAAGGTGAAGGCGTTACCAGCTTTAAAGGAGAAAGTTTCACAGAAGAAGAGTCAATTTTTATTAAATCTGGGTTTCGTTGAAAACTCTGACGAAATGAGTAAAGCTCTCAAGGTATTTCGTGGGAATGCAGAGGAGCTCCAAGAGAGGTTTGACTGTTTAGTTAATGCTGGTTTAAGGCCTGAAGATGTTACACAAATGGTGAAAATAGCACCCCAAGTTATTAACCAAAGTAAAGAGGTAATTGAGATGAAGATAGATTATCTTGTAAATGATTTGGGGTATAATGTGTCTTCATTAGTTGCATATCCATCGTTTTTAGGGTACAATATTCAGAAGATTAAGTTTAGGTTCGCTGTGTATAATTGGCTCGTAGAACGTGGGAAAATGAATAGTAATTTGGCGTTGAGTACTGTTCTTGCTAGCTCGGATAGAATCTTTATCCGAAATAGAGTAGATCGTGATCCAGAAGGGTGGATTGTTTGGAATAAATTTAAGAAACAATTTTTCCCTGAATGAGGAATTAGTTTAAACTGTAGAGATAACTACACGATTTGGTTCACTATATGGTTGTAACTAAAACTGGTGATGAATTTTCATGTACTAAGATCTCCATTTTTTCTTAATTTACATTTTCTGTTGGAATTAATGGTTCTAAAGATGTAAAAGAACCATAATGGTATTCTTTGACCCCAAAAAGTCAAATAGTAAAGTCTCACAGATTAAGAATTTATGCTGTATTTTTAAGTTTTCAGGATCATGAATATATAATTTGGTTTCACAACAGTTATGTTGTAGAGATTACTTTTGTTCTTAGTAGATATTATGTGAAAATTATATTGTACGTGTTGTTTGAATACATATTTTGGATCAGTTGGGGGTGGGCTATGAGTTTTGATATGTAGGATGCAGAAGGCGTTCTTATTGCCAATATTGCAAGCTATATGGGCGTTGTAGAATTGTGGCTGAATGAAAATCAAAACAATGATAATTTTGATCCTCAATCTATGCACGATAAGAGGTTGGAAGTTGTGAGCATATCACTTACTTGGAACCTTGGAAAGCTTCAGGTAACAAATATTTGTTCAAAGTTTTTTCACTTGACCAAATTGTGTCTACTTTTGTTCAGGTTGGGCTTGATCAAGTTCGAAGGCTTACACAAGGGAAATGTATCAAAATTCAGCTTCTTGCACCATTGCCTGTTCAAATAGATGGAGAACCATGGTTACAATCACCATGCACATTGACCTTTCACACAATGGACAGGTAAAAAACAGGTAACAGCTACTTTTCTCTTAATGGTATTCAATTTTATGTTTTATACTTCAAATCCCTACTCTATCTAAGGCGACATGAATCTTTTGAATTTCTCAAGATTGCTCTGGTTGTTGCAATCGCACTTCTGTGTGGTTTACTATGGTGGCAGTGTGTTAAAAATCACATTCAAGATCAGGTATGTCAATTCCATTGTTGACATACTTACGAATAGTTAATTATAATTATATCATAGTTCTTATAACCAATTTTAATATCTTGATTTGAAAGGTTATAAGTTTGATCCAAAGTTTAAGTATATAATTATCTGAAGTATGGTGAGTTTTTCCTGAATGAACAGGAAAAGGGCACAGAAATAACTGCAAATTCTCTTCATCCGGGAGTAATCTCCACAAATTTGTTCCGTCACATATTTGCTCCTCCCAAATTTACTGAAGGTAATGGACTATTTTCAGAGTATTGGGTTCACGCCATCAGTTGCAATGAATCCTGCAGATTTTTTGCTAGATCTTGCAAACGGTACGTATTTACTTGTGTTTTGTGTTTAATAATCTATTAGCATAGATAATAACTAATTTTGTGAATTCAGTAGGTGCTGATATTCTCATGTTTTTATATTTTATATAATTAACTTTTTCTCAAACAGGTATCTGGCACATGGTACCACAACAGATTACATGTTTGATGTGGCAAGGGTTCCCTTGTCTTTCACCTTTGAGGTTTGTGCATACACGTACTGCTAATTTTCAGCTCCCCTGATCAGAATTTTCTCAATTTGCTTACACTCATTGATTTTCCAAACATATGGAGATGAAAAAGCATCCTCAAGAGACTGCTTGAAAATGTTCAACCCTGTGGACCATCCCACCTTCAATGTACGTGATACATAACCCTATTATTTTTGCCACGTCATTTCTACATTTCTATGGTTTAAAGTCTGTCAAAAGGGTTACCTTATTGGCATCAAATTCACTTACTAATTCGCTATTAAAGATGTGAGGTGGCAAGACTGACATGTCCAAACGGGTTTGGGTTGAAACATGTCACTTTATGTATGGGTCAAAGAGGACCACTATCACTTTTTTTGTCCATTCCCAAAACATTTTTTAAAGAACATATACGTTATCTATAATACCAGCACGATAAACTCAAGGATGTTTCTGATCACAAGAAGTCTGATCGATGGAGCACGACTTGGATGCAACAATTCATGATTTTGGTGAGAAGAGGTCTGAAAGAAAGGTGACATGAATCTTTTCAATTTCTCAAGATTGATCGGGTTGTTGCCATCGCACTTCTGTTTGAAATGGTTCAGGTCTAGGTGTCCCGAAATATTTTTTTGTCCAAACTCTTAACTTGTGCACTATGACAACATATTTTTTCACATAATCCAGTTTAGGAGGTTATAGACGTTAAAAATACACTTTTAGTGATTTTGGAACTGCTTGACCCATTGACTATTTAATTGAATGTTTGATTTTGGCCCATTTGGCCTATAGAGGTAAAAGTTAACCAAAATTAATCGACTGATAAGTTAATGGGTCAAAAGTGACACCTCTATTTATTAATATCAGTTTCTTGCTACAAATAACGAGACCCTATAACAAATGAGCGATATCATTTCATGTCTCTTCTTTTGAACTTAGTGAATACATTTTTGAAAATGATCGATACATACATCATTGTGTTAATAGCAGATGACTACTCTCTAAGCCTTGAAGCTGCAACCACAGTATGTGGTGTCGTGATTGGATCAATGGAAGTTGCACGATTTTTTCTTTGGTTTATTTTAGTGCTTGGTCAAATAAATCATACAAAATACCTGTCATATTCAGCAGCAGTTTCCTGCTTATGGGCAACACTTTGTTTGCGGGCCTACATGTTTTTACATGTACTAACAATGTCCTTCTCTTTTTAACCTAAGTGTCAACCTATGATTGCTCTATGCTTGACGTGCATTTTATTCGATCAGAGACACCTCCAACATCGATGTTGGAAAACGGCTGGCTTTTTCTTGGAGATGGAGCTGGTGTTGGTAAAGGACGCACAATCGCAGGGCTAATCTGGGAGAATTGGAGAAACGTTTATAGAAGGTATTAAATCAATTAGCGTGTTCATACGAGCACAATCTTTTATCTCTTTTATAGTCACCATATCAGGTTGTATCGATCATGTCCAGTTTGTCAGTAGCACTTTCTCCAAAAGGTGACATTTTTTTAACGGGTCAAAAAGGAACTAATATGATTGCAACATTTAATATTATTTGTTTTGTCATTATTTTTAATTAAATGGTTTAATAGGATTTTGTTCTTAAAAAGTAAACTATGACCCTTTTCACCCGTCTTAACCATTTAACTCTCTATGTAAGTATTACAATAGACCGGAATTGGCACCTTCATAAGCTCATGAGTAGGGTAGTTAAAGAGCACCATATCATCTCCAAGTAGGTTCTATGATTTACAAGTTGCGTGTATTATTGGTGCTTCCAACCACTGTAAATGTCAAACGTCGACACAGTTGTGGACAGAAGGAGACATGAAAATTAACATTAATGGTTTTATGGCTGCGACACTCAATATCGTCATGTATGCTTCTCCTCTTTCTGTTATGGTAAGGAGTCGATAGTACTTCATGTCGTTTAGAATTATTTTTTTAGCTATAATGGAATTTATTTAACTACCTTTTTTGCTGGAAGTACTAGATAGCTAGCAAACAATATACAAACATTAGAAATATTTGTTTTGTGTGTAACACGTAGCCGCAAGCATATCCGTGGGACCGGAAAATGGCACACGGTATTTCTCTTCTCTAATCCTCACCGACCAAATTTATTTCTGTTGTTATATATTTTTTCCGACTTGACGAAAATTCCTTCAACAGTCAAGCTTTTCTATTGTTTACATGGTCCATCTAAGCTAGCAGAGCTGAGAATGGTACTGTTTCACCCTTCAAGCTTAAGAGCCCGGTTCCTTTGAAGGCTGGGAAGAACAAATTGCTATTTTGATCATGACCATGGGCCTCTCAGTAAGTAGCTCTTATTCATATGCATTTCTTCTTTACACCACATAAAAGGTATGCGTATGTGACTGTGGGTCCTTTTTAATAGAATGCA
Organism: Artemisia argyi; assembly: GCA_030686995.1. NCBI lineage: Eukaryota > Viridiplantae > Streptophyta > Magnoliopsida > Asterales > Asteraceae > Artemisia > Artemisia argyi. Next base: position 17,221 of record JARVZY010010945.1, on the reverse strand, counting down.
TGATCATTCTATGAAGGGGTTGTAGCAGGTGTAACAAGTGTGAAACTCCAAGGTTTAAAAAGTGAAACCATGGATTAATTTAATTCCACATGGACCTACAGGCTACAAGGTACAATCTTGCCGGAGTTTATGGATTCTTAAAGCATGTGTCAAAGCTCGACAGGCTTGAGATTCTTCATTATCTTGAAATGTTTTATCTTATTAATTCCCATCCGAAAGTATTCTTCATTCTTAATGAAATACAAACTTAAAAAAAAAACGTTTACATACTCTTATCCGTTGAATAATATCTTCCAAAAAAAACATACACATCCATTAAAAATAAATTTAATTTCATATTAAAAGTTCAAAAATTAATGATCCACACTAATTTCCTTATATATTATTTACCAATAACTAATAGCTTCGTATACATATATACTATGAGTCTATGACTGGCAATTTTAAACCAACTCGTGCAGAAACAACTACTGTTGTTAATGTTGTTTCAGACGGTTAGTTAATTACTCATTCCAACTGCAGTGTTTCTAATTTGTCATAACAAGTCAATATGATACAAATCATCACAATACTGCAGGAAGCGATGCAATTCTACTTGGTGCTCGGAATTTTTGTTGACTATACCGTGTTATGACGATAGCTATTGTTGGTCAAATCTGTATTGAGGTAACATCTCACTGATAATCGAATTTGCTAAGTCATCTTTTAAAGTATTCAAATATTTGTGTAAACTACAGTAGAATTAATTAAAGTATTGGAACGAGTCAGGTGAGGTTTGGAAACGTAAACGAAAAGTGTAGGTGAAGAGCTTTGATTCAGAAGTAACAAAGATTTCTGTTTGGGTGACACACCGAATGAAGGTTTGGGATTTTAGACAGAGAAATCTTCTTGGTAAAATTTGTATTGAGGTAACATCTCACTGACAATCGAATTTGGTAACTCATCTTTTTAAGTATTCAAATATTTGTGTAAACTACAGTAGAATTAATTAAAGTATTGGAACGATGTAGGTGAAGTTTGGCAATGTAAACCAAAAGTGCAGGTGAAGAGCTTTGATTCCGAAGTAACAAAGATTTCTGTTTGGGTGACACACCGAATGATGGTTTGGGATTTTGGACAGAGAAATCTTCAAGAGATAAGGTGGTTGAAAAAGTAATTTAGATATTGGAAGAATAACTACAAAGGGTATCTGTTTGTTTACACCTGATCATCTGAAACTAATTACTGAATATCACATGAATTCAGTTCCCAACAGCAAAATACCCCTAAAATTATTTCTAAATTGGATTGGATTTTCCTACCGTAGACTAATTTCTCTTTCATTTATTTTTTGTTGCAGCTTTTACTTTATTATGGTAATAGTACTCCAGAAAATTTATCAGATGACCATGTTATGATATCTACAAAGTGTCGGGTATGTAATGAGATATGTTGTGAAAGTTTACACTTTGCCTCTTTGATTTCACTTGAGTTTATAGACCTAAATTGCAGGCTTGGCTGGACTTCTTCCTACCTTTATACATGGAGGCCATAGGGTTCTTATTTTTTAGCCAATGGACTTCTATGCTTAGACATCTTAGAGTGGGCTCTAGATGTAATCGGGGTCACATATAGGCGTCTTAATGGCAGGTTCTCAACTTAACTTTGATCAAGTATTATGAGGTTATTCTTTGGAGGTGACAGTTTTGATTGGTCAAAACGAGCTAAACTAAAGGGTTTTACTATAATAGAACTCGGCCAAAAAGGTTCCACGTATCGAAGTCTGTTGAATTCCCTCAAAACTGTCGAAAGGGATTTTATTTATAAAGTTATATCAGTTCTGTAATAGTATTGTTTTGTATCTATATTTCACACATTAATTATCTGAATAATAATAATAAAAGCGTTGGTAGAACCTGTAATTTGGGTAACGCGTTAGTAGAACCTGTTAATTAATGACGTTGACAAAACAATATATGAAGAGGTGTTGAACGAGGGTCGAAGTTGTAAGTAACTAACCTATGCTAACCTTAGAGGTGACAAAGGCAATCCATTATTTAAAACCAGAGAGTTTAGTTAAAATTATTGGAAAAAATAGCGACATTTATACAGTTTCCAGATTGTTTTATTATAAAAGCTATATCATATAACTAATAATGTTTGGCTTTAGTAATCCTATCTGTATGTTAATTGTAGTGTGATATATAAAGAGGCAAATAAAGTTAGACCATAGTCATGATATGGCAATTTTTTTCATTTACTGAGTTACAGTCTTACAGATAGCTAACAATTATCAATATTAACACTTGACCTGTAATGTTACTTATTCATAGTTGGTTTTACGTATAGCATGTGTCGCTTAAGGATGCATCTACTGTATCTTGATGACGGTTTCTTGCCATTGGCTCTATGCATGCATGTTTAGAGAACGTTTACGAGCCAAGTAAGGTTTGCCATCTGACCCATGTAACGATTGTTGTGTTCACTTCTGTTGTGATGTGTGTGCTCTTTGGCAAGAACACACTGAGCTCAAGCACCACGGCCTTGACCCATCCAAAGGTTGGTTCCTTAAAGTTGCAAATTTGAACCCAATTGGGTTAGAAATCTATCATAATGGTGCCAATGTTTGGCTTAACATGATGGTTATTGTTTGATTATAGGTTGGATTGGGCCACCAAATGCTCCCCCACATATGCCACCTTCAATGCAAAGATAAGTTTGAACTCAGTAATTTAGAGGGTTAATTACTGGTCAGTAGCTTCTCCAGCCTGTCACAACTTCCTTGTGGCATTGCAGTATGTGCCAGCTAGAAAACAACCAGCACACACGGCCTCACGCCATAACACAGCCAAGGAGGATGAGCTTGCTGAATTGATGACATAACTGGCATTATAAATAGAAAAATTTCTGCATTAACCTATGTAAGTTTATGCTCATAGCGACTGAATTGACATCGGTGTTTATAAGCAACAACTATGGCTCTAACCCTCCTAAAAGAACATCAATTTTACATGTGAAAGTAGGTATGAAGGGTATTTTTTAACAATCAAGAAGATAGTTTGTAAAATTGATTTTTAACTACCACTTTGTTTATTTGTTTGTAGGCTGCTAAGACTACTTAAAGAAATGATGGACGGAAGCTACACAGTTTTGGTGTAAGCGTTTTACTCGTTCGATACACGGTTTCGTAGTACCTGGTGGAAGACTAAACCAAAAGGTATAAAGTATTGCTTTGATTTAAATTAGTTTTTAAATCGTTAGTGTTTATTACAATAAAGCTTATTATGAAAGTGAATATGTTAAATTAGTAGTGCTTTACGTGATTATGTGAAATAATCATAGGGGGTGTTTGTCGTTATGTTTGCTAAGTTTCAAAATAAAAACAAAAACTTTCATATCAGTTTGACGATTGGTTGCAATAAACTTTGATTATTTGATCATGAGATTGTTTGGAATTGCAAAATGTAAATAATCAGGAATATTGGAATTCGTTGGAAATAAGAAGGCAACTAAAATTTGAAATATTCAATGAACGAATGTCAATCAATTCAATAGGGAGATCTTTTTTTTCGGCAAGGGATATCTATTTTTAGTCGGTTATCCACCTTAAACTTAATGAGATAATCGAATTTGCAAATAGTCCATTTTTTCTTTCCTTGGGGCTTGGTCTCATATTCTTGTCTACACTTGACAGGGAACTTATCTTGAGGGATCAAGGAGGAACTTGCTCTGTCACCTCTTCATGCTCTTTCACGAATAGCATATGGGAAAAGGTATGGTGGATTATACTTAAATTGAACCTTCACTTTTTGTAGAATCAACTATTGTTGAACATAGCAAACTAATTTATTTACTTTGTAGATTCGGTCCCATCATGTCCTGCATAGGAGATATTCCTTTGCAGACTCCTGAAATTGGATTCCATTGGAAAAGATTTAAGTGAAGAAAGTCTCGCTGATACCAAAGAATCCCTTAGTTTGCAGCATTCATCCACTCTCGAATTAATAAAATTGATAGAAGATACGATACAGATTATGGTGGTTAAAATACAAAGTATTGGTCAATCTATGCATGGCAATTCATCTATAGAAGGTGTGTGTTTACCTTAGTTACATGTCAACCTTGCTTTTACATGCTTATTCGCTATCACAAATTCTTACTAATGATGACCTTGCTACTTATTAGAAGTGGTTTTTAGTCACATAAGATTGATGACTTGATGAAAGAATAAATTAAACATTTACAAATAATTATTGATGCTCTTCATGTTAAGCATAAGGAATATGATGATATGATTCAAAGTTATAGTCATAGCCATTATGTGGATCAGTCAGAGATCAAACGTATTGCGGATATGAGAACATTTTCACCAGCCCCCTCCTCTCTCCCCTCTTTTAGAAAACATAGCATGCTTTGACGTTATCAGCCCTTCTAATAAAGAAATGCATAAAAAACGTATGTGACAATTTTGACCCATTGGGTTGGATTAAACATACGGGACATTAGGGTTGTTCAAATGCATTTGGCTTCACAATTTATTTACATGTAAACAAGACGGCCCTTTCTTTTTCAATGAATATGAGAGTTACGAGACCATGGACTCTTGCTATCAAGTTAGATTCAAAACATGTTTGATAGCATACATAACCCAGAGGCTAAAGTCAAACACTAAGGTTGTGAACTAAAGGAGCTCAGTTTGAATCACAGACGTCAAGAAATATCTATACACATGTTGCAAATTACTGCCTTTTTTATCTTTCATAAACTGCATCTTTTATCCTCCGTATTGAACTTTAGACATCTTTTAGTTGTGGTGATGCTTCAATAGGAGAACACCCGAGAAGATGAGAAGGCCAATGTTGTAACATGAGGCTACTTTTAAGGGAGCAGCAACGGGTGAGCAATATCAAGTTTCAACATATCAACTGCTCTCTCTATGTGTATGTATATAAATTTTGTTATAGCTCTAAACTTTGTCTTCAGATTCTCTTGGCTAAATCTGATGTTGCTGGTTGGGGAGCATTTCTTAAGGTATCACGTTAACTGTCTGTTTGGTCATTCTGGATTCGTCTCCTCCATCTTGGCTAATTAGTTTCTTTATTCTCTTAAGAACCCTGTCAACAAAAATGATTATCTTGGAGAGTACACTGGTGCATTGATCTCTCATCGAGAAGCAGATAAGCGAGGGAAAATTTACGATCGTGCCAACTCATCTTTCCTATTTGACTCGAATGATCAGGCAAGTATATTTGTTTTGTCTGCATTAACTATTAGTTGATTGTTCAACTTTGGAACTTTTTCGACTTACAGTTCTAGATATTATATGATTGTCTAAATTATAATGCTAAAAGTAAAGCTAGAACCCACTTTTAATTCCTACATACTTCTAACGAAAATGTGATCATGTCCCTAAAGTATTTCCAGGGATGATATATATATTTTATGAGTGGTCAAGCCCTCAAGTTTTTTTATTGAATTACCAATTACGTCACTCAAATCTGTATATATTCAAAATTTGAAGGACTAGAACACACTTTCAAACTTAAGTGACCAAATCAACCACAAAACTACTCGATAGGAAACAACATTTTCTGTAAAAGTATGTAGTTTTTTTATTTTTCTTAATAATAGCTCTTTGGAAAATAAGAAGTATAACTCTTCTATGATTACGGCTACGGGCCTGACCAAGCACCTGTATGGGCTCGGAAGCATGATGAACTATACTGATTTCTTTGTTCAACACGGATAAAAATAGACGGATTTGATAACAGGTTGGGGTGACCCTTAAAACAGTTTTTGTAGATTTATTTTTGCTTTGTTATGAACTGGTATTAATTTAAATGATAATATAAATGTATTTTCTGGCATATTTATTCTAAATACGTAACAAAAAGACGTAAGTGTTTGGATGCTTTGAATCTAAACTTTGCCAAATTTCGAGTCGGTCAGTCATTCAGCTCATTAACTATAATATATAACCAAAACTGAGCAGGTTCGAATAAACCGACATTGATCTTAATAGGTCCAGGTACAAGAAAACATTGTTATCGGACACAGCCTGTTATTTACCTATTGATTTGTGACTCCAAACCAAACGACAACTGAATCAAACTCATTCCTTTGTTGCAGGTTGCCTTACGACAATTGATAACACCAGAATGATGGCTCTAAGATATGTATAGACGGTTTCCAAAAAATTATTGGTAGTGCACTATTTTTCGATGACTTGATAAAGGACGAAAATACGTTCAAAACTAAACTAAGGATACTTGAACGTTGGTTTTTTTTTTTAAAAAAAAATTATATGATAATATTTATAAAAAAAAAAAAAAAATCAAAACTAGTTTATTTGTTATGGGGCCCGTTAGTCCCTCCGTTAATATTTTTTGCACTGTTAATCCTCATTTTTTAAAATGAATTATACGTTTTCACCTGTTTTTACATTTCGTCCGCTTTTTACGTTTTCGTTTGTTTTTTTACGTTTTTGTCCGTTTTATCCATTTTTTACGGTTATGTCCGTTTTTTGTTACGTTTTCGTCCGTTTTTTTCATATTCTTGTCAGTTTTTACGTTCTCGTCCGTTTTTAACGTTCTCGTCCATTTTTTTCGTTTTCGTCTGTTTTTTTTACGTTTTTGTTCGTTTTCATCTATTTCTTTACGCTTTTATCCGTTGTTTTACTTATTCGTCCGTTTTTTACGTTTTTGTTCATTTTTTACATTCTCGCCTATTTTTTTCCGTTCTAGTCCATTTTTTCGTTTTTGCCCAATTTTTTTTTACGTTTTTGTCATTTTTTAAACGTTTTCGTCCGTTTTTATCCTTTTCTATACGCTTTTGTCTATTTATTTTTTTTTACATTTTTGTCTATTTTATACGTTTTTATCCGCTTCTATACGCTTTGTCAGCTTTTTTACATTTTTATGTTTTCGAAGATTATGAGCTGATAAATTGAACACCATATTTAGCGAATTAAGTGGATTTCGTTAGAATTTACACGTTTTTATATACATTTTTATATACGTTATTACAAAAACGTTCTTATCAAATGTTTTTATACACGTTATTATATACATTTTTTATACGTTTTTATATAAGTTTTTTTATACGTTTTTATGATGTGGCGTTGAGGTGTTTGGTGAGTGAGGGTGTTTTTTTATGTGACTTATAAGGGTAGCCTAAATTAACAAAGTTCAATAACTTATTTGTATAAAATTTTAGTAACTTAGGTGAAAAAATTCGCAAAGTTCAGTAACTTAGGTGAACAAATTCGCAAAGTTCAGTAACTTATTTGTATAATTAAAAGATAAAAGTCAGCTGCCAGCGTGGCATAGCAACCGGTTATAACAAGTGGAAAATAGTTGGGTCACTATTTTGCCCAGTAACGATAGTCCAGTAATGTAACCTCTCGTAAATTTCTCTTACGATTAGTAAATGCATACGAATAAATAAAACGATGATACGATAATTTAACACCATTTTACGGGTAACAAATTTTTTTTTATGATATGGCTTGATATTGAACCACTGCGATAACTGTGATTGACCGTTTACCCAGGAACGATGCTTACACACAACCTAGATTGCCTATAATTATTGCGAACGATAAATAATTATATAACGCGTTTATATTTAATAATACGTTTCGTCTAAATAACGTATATTATTTATATATTTCCCGAACCTACGGAACTTCCCGAAAACGGTCACTAATATTTTTGAACTTCGACACGATAATCGAGACACCCCAGGTGGGCCCCCAACACCCTTTGGGCCACGGATACACCACACAAACCAAACAGACTCCCTTTTTTAATTTCTTTCTTTCTTTCTGCTGGGCCGAGACCAAACGCAAGCCCACCAGGCTTTAAGCCCAAATGCACACCTTTTGTTATTTTGTTTTGGTTTTCTACTAGCCGCGACACTCCAAACGCACCCTAGTATTTTACGATTCCTACACATAACGAACCAATTTTATTTCACATTATGATTTACCTAGTGCCCAAGAACCACACGAGACATAAACATTACTCACTCACTCTCCTTCACTATACTAGAAACGGCCAAAGCAAAACCTTGAACACTCCCATGGAGATAACTACAAACGTGTCATAAACTTTCTTCCATGCCTCCCCTCCTCCCCTATAGCGAGTGAATGAACAGGGAAGTGTCAGGAATGTATCTCACAAGATCTTGGCATGTATTCACACGATTGGACACAAGGAGAGGTGATACTATTCGCCTAACATGCTATACCTTCGTTCTCGTGATCTAGCAAATCTCTACGTACCTTAAACACCCTATATAATTATCACATGCAAGCACAAAACAATATCTACACATATACGTACCAAAAACTCATCAAAGGCAATAAAGGAAGCAGTATGGAGGGACGAACGGATTGCTAGGAGAACCACATCTCACAACGAACCTAGGAAGCAAGGATTGGAGCTATTTGAACCTTGGAGGAACGTGAAGTGAACCACGGAGCTTTTGAACCACCCAACGTCTTGTTTTACTCCACCTTTTGAGGTGAGGTGAGACTCCAAATCGTTATTTTCATTATTTTCATATGCGTATTTCTCGTTTTGCACGAACACTTTACACTAATAAAACGTAAAACTTAAACGCAACACATATATATTATCTATCGTATTACATATTTACTAAGTCATTAATGAGACCCTATAAGTATTTCAAGCCCATATTAACATATACCTACTAAATATTACACGTTCCTAAGTAGTATGGACCTATACGTTTTCACTTTAAAAAGACTTAGATAAATTTGATACTAAAATTGCTAATGAAAGAAAATAGTGTATACCGTTTACTTTGATCGTGCAACTTGAAATATTAATACACGACCACCCCATATTTTTACATGAACTATTAGCCTAGCTTGTAAAGAAACGGGAATGATAAATACTTGGAGCTAATAACTTCGTTTAATCACCTAACGAGACCCAAAGTAAATCGCTATTAGAACTAGTTTTCAGAAACTTAAAAACCTTACGTGGGCCAAAAAGCCCAAAAAGCTTGTTTCAGCTTATTACGATAAGCTGAGCATATAAGCTGTTTTGAAATATTTTTGTAACTTAAAATGATGGATTTCTATAAACCTAGTGTTCCCCCAAACCCCTTGGATCGCAAAACCTTAACGGGCCCTTAATATTGGATCGTTAAGCCCAATTAATGAAATAAGAGGAGAATAAGCTAAAAAGCTGTGAAAATAAGCTATTTGAGACCTTAAGAGCTTATTGAAATAATAAAAATGTTAAGTTTTAAATTTGGAAATGATTGGACCATTTTTGCAAATGTTCGAAGGATAGGGACTATAATTGTCAAATTTGTAAACTTAAGGTGAAAAGTATAAAACTATTTTTCTAAGGGTATAAACTGTAAATATTGAAATTTAGGGATAATGAATGTAAATATTTGATATTTGGACTAAAAATGTAAATATATATAATTTTTGGACTAACGGCGTAAATGTTTTCCGTTAAGGGTAAAAAGTGTAAAATTGAGAAACATGAAGGATTGAATAGTAATATTGATTTTTAAATAATACTTTTATTATATATATATATATATATATATATATATATATATATATATATATATATATATATATATATATATATTTGAATATATATTAAATCGATAAATAATAAACGTAACTTATTACATATATATATATATATATATATATATATATATATATATATATATATATATATATATATATATATATATATATATATATATATGATCAAATAAGAAGAATAACAAAAATAGGAAGGATAGGAAGTAATCTACAAAAATGGATGCATCTTCATTCAAATTTTCCCTCCTACATTAAAATGTGTGGCTAGAATTACTTCTTACCATTCTTATTTTAATTATTCTTCTTATTGGATCCCTTCCCTATATATATATATATATATATATATATATATATATATATAATACGAATAAAACGTATATAACGAATAACTAAATTTAGACGAATAAAACAATACGTAACCGTTATCTATTTTTATACGACGTAACACATCACGTATGCACTTTATCGATTACTCATAATTAATAATAAACGTTCGCAATAAAACGAGACTTAAGAACTGAAACGTGCCATATCTTATAGGTTGTGTGTGAAGCCGTTGCCTTGCATCGTTGAGATTACAATTGTTCTACTATCCTTCTAAGGTGAGTTCATAGCCCACATTTAACTTATTTTGTGGGGGGGATACATGCTCAAAAACCGAACACAAGTCTTTTCCTGATCTTATTATTGCTTAAGTAGCTATTGCCAAAAGTCCCTCGATCATGAACCTTAATCACTTGACAGGTGAACGTAAATAATTGTGAATAGATCTATTAGGGATTGACAATCCCCATTTGGTTGCTAGAGGAAAGTCACCAAATGCACGTTATTTGAATATAATAGGTTACTGGCAAATACCTATCTTGGGGGCTATATATTTTACATCATTATTACAGAAAATATTGATGCCTGTTGAATCGTTGAGTGTCATGAGCTTAATGCAATAATGAATGTGATTTCTAACTTGTTTATTTGTATCGATATTACAATAAACATCTATCTCTTGTGTTCAAACTCTTAATTATAAACCTATGAATTTCACTCAACTTTTGTTGACTTTTAGCATGTTTATCTCAGGTAACTAAATGGAATGGATGGCAACGGCACGAAGTGGGCAAATAAAGAAACGTTTATTTCTCTTTAAATAAAACTTGTTGTTGGATAATGAATTCTCTTGGAATTATGAATATTTTGGTATTTTAAATAAAATTTAAAACGATCACTTGAATCGTTTTCTATAATTGTGACGAAAGATCCACAATATAATACCCCAAAAGTCTTCCGCTGACATTTTAAGTCTTCCGCTGTATTGATCGATTTTGGGGGTGTTATAGATTGGCATCAGAGCTACGGTTATAGTGAACCAAGTGTTTTTGGAACATTGGACTATAACTACACTTTAAACGGGACAAAATTTTCATAAAATACCATCCTACGCCCTTCGTGCCTACGCATCCCAGTAATTGGTAAAAAGTATTATTTACCTTATAGCATTTTAAATTGGTTATAATTATGCTTACATTTACTAATCGGGAAATTTATTACAGTGTCATGTCTTCGAACACCCACCCTATCAGCTTATCCTCAAACTCAGGAACTGAAGATGTTACTTCAGCCTATGCTACCTCACCTATGCCTATGTCTCCTGCTACCGACAGATACATGCAAAGCCAGCAATTTCTGCCAGCATCTGACACAGAGGCTTCTCCTCTGGCAACATCTGGTCCAATTCGCCGATCTAGGCAAATTAGACAACTTCAGCCGTATGAAGCAAGTACTGCTGTACCAGCACCAGCTCTTGTCATACCATCTGAATCAGTTGTGCCATCACCATCTGCACCACCAGTGATACCACCACTACCAACTATCTTCTACAGCCAAACTACTACTGTGCCACTAACACCATCACTTATAGTATCACCTCCACTAGCATCACCACCTGCACCTTACCAAAGTGTCCCTCTATCACCTCACCGAAGGACTTACCCAATCCGCCCAACCACCTCAGAATCTAGTGTTCACCGTAGCCGCCGAAGGACCCACAAGCGAGTAGATGCTCATAAATGGTCTTTCTTATTGCCCATTATGCGATATTGGAGATCTCAAGAAGGAACACCAACAACAAGGGAACTTGGGGAAAGTTCTTACTCTACCTCCCGAATTCTGCCAGTCACTGGGGAACCCATACACCATACCATACCATTGTTAGCTGCAAGAATGGTTCGTCATGAAGACCGACTTGATTCCATCGCTAGTATACTCAACAAGATTCCGCATGAACTTCTAGGAACCTTTGAAGATGATATGAACAGTCTCATAATTGGTCACCTTGCAATTGAAGATAAGGTCGAAAAGTTGGATTCTCTATTTTGGGAATCAATGGAATTCATAGGAGCACTATGTGGGGCTAACACTTCGACTGAAATAGCATTGGGAACTTTAGACCGAGAAATTGAGAGGATCAACACTGAAAACCTACGCCTTAGGCAAGCCCTGCTAGAAGCTCGAGAAAGGGAAAGGACTCGAGATCAAACCATGGAAACCATGTCCACTGCTATTCAAGAACTCCAAAACCGCCTAGACAAGGCCTTAGGAAAACCATGAGACCACCACCTTGTTAAGAAAAATCAATGTCCTACAAATAAGAATATCTTGTCGTGTTTTGTAAACATTTGCACAAGTACCAATAAGTGTTGTAACACCTTGACATTGATTTATGGAAGTTTATTTTATCTTTATTTACGTTGCAAACTTTATATCGTAATATATTAGTTCATACAAGTCAAACTTATTCGTAATTCCTATGTGTGTCATCCCAACATACGAAAATTTACGATCTGAACCCTTTCAATGATCGAATCATTGTAACTGCGACCTATATTTAACTAATTATTACTCGATATGTATTTTTTTTCGACGTGATAGGATTATTATAAATGTTCTAATAATATACCTTCTTTTATAGCAACATGGCTAGAACTAGGAGAACAACCACGAACGCCGCACCAGCAAACCCCGAAGTTATGACCCTGGCTGCAATCCAGCAAGCAATCGCTGATGGCGTTAATGCCGTTTTAGCTGAACAAAACCGTAATAGAGACGAAAATGCACCGGCACCCCGCTACTGCACGTACAAGGACTTCATAGCATGTCAACCAATGGATTTCAAAGGAACTGAAGGAGTGTCGGAATTAGCTCAATGGTTTGAAAGAAGTGAAACTGTTTTCCAAAGAAGTGGATGCTCGGAAAACAACAAGGTAAGCTTCTCAATGGGAACACTAATGCAAGACGCTCTATCCTGGTGGAACTCTACCGTTCAAACACTAGGAGCGGAAGCAGTACATCAGCTTACTTGGATTGAATTCAAGGCTAAAATACTAAAGAAGTATTGTCCCCGTTCCGAACTGCGAAAACTCGAGGATGAGTTCCATGCCTTAATAGTGAAAGGAGTTGATTTGAGAAGTTACAACCGGAGATTCCAAGAACTCAGGATACTATGCCCTACCATGGTACCCGATCATGAGAAGACATTATAGAAATATGTCGAAGGACTCCCTAGGAGTATTGAAGGAAATGTCACCTCAGCAAACCCGCCAACCTTGGAAGCAGCAATGGAGCTTGCTCAGAAACTTCTAGATCGAGAAGTGGAATGCAATGAACTTAAAAGGAAATTGGACGATAAAAGAACCACCCACCATCACAACAACAACCAGCAAAGCTACAACAGTCATCACCACAACAACAACCAACGCAACAATAATCGGAACCACCAACTATATCACAACACTCGAAGCACTCAGCAGCAGAATCAAAGACAAGAAAAACCCCGAGTCTACACCGCTACGGAAGGTGTAGGGTACAACAGACAGAAACCCCTGTGCCAGTGATGCAAACTTCATCACGAGGGTCGTTGTACCGTCCGATGTGACAAATGTCATAAGATCGGTCATCAAACCAGAAACTGTAGGATTCCTGCTACGGGAAGCAACACACTGGCTGTATCACCCACTTGTTTCGGATGCGGAGAAGTAGGACACATCCGGAGGAACTGCCCAAAAGGAAACGAACCCGCCAACGCCCAAGCAAGGGTATACCTACTCGGAGATGGAAATGGACCCGATGTAGTCACCGGTATGTTTCTACTAAACCATCATAATGCTAGAGTATTGTTTGATTCGGGCGCCGATAAGAGTTTTATATCAGATACGTTTGCCCCTTTACTTAATGTTACCCCCTCTAAGCTAAACACCACCTACGAAGTCGAAATGGCTGACGGGAATTTAATAGATACCAATACTATCATGAAAGATTGCACCCTAACCTTATCCGAAAAACCTTTTGCCATTGATCTTATGCCGGTTCAACTTGGTAGTTTCGACGCTATCGTCGGCATGGATTGGCTATCCCACCATCGTGCTAGGATTCACTGTGACGAAAAGGCCGTCCATATACCACTCAAGGATGAAACACTCATTGTCCAGGGCGACAAAAGCAAACATCGATATGGAATTATCTCATGTATGCGAGTAATAAAATACATGAAAGAAGGATGTCAAGTATTCATGGCTCAAGTTACGGAAAGTAAGTCATCCGAAAAGCAGTTTGATGACGTTCCTATCGTTAGGGATTTTCCTGAATTATTCCCTGAAGAATTACCTGGTATTCCACCCGTACGTCAAATAGAATTTCAGATTGAACTAGTGCCTGGAGCAGCACCAGTGGCTAAAGCACCTTATAGGCTAGCGCCGTCTGAAATGGAGGAGTTATCAGAACAACTAAAGGAATTATCGGATAAAGGATTTATTCGACTAAGCTCATCACCTTGGGGAGCCCCAATTTTATTTGTTAAGAAGAAGGATGGATCCTTTCGAATGTGCATCGATTACCGGGAGTTGAATAAACTTATGGTAAAGAATCGATACCCATTACCTCGAATTGATGATCTGTTTGATCAATTGCAAGGATCGAGTGTGTACTCAAAAATTGATCTGAGATCAGGATATCATCAGCTAAGAGTTCTAGAAGAGGATATTCTGAAAACTGCATTTAGAACGTGCTATGGTCACTACGAATTTCAAGTAATGCCGTTCGGTTTGACCAATGCACCAGCAGTTTTCATGGATTTAATGAATCGAGTATGCAAACCTTACTTGGATAAGTTTGTAATAGTATTCATCGACGATATTTTGATCTACTCTCGCAACGAAGAAGAACACACAGGACATTTGCGAATCATTCTAGAACTGCTCAAGAAGGAAGAATTGTACGCTAAGTTCTCTAAATGCGACTTTTGGATTCGCACCGTACAATTTTTAGGACACATCATCGATAGTCAAGGCATTCACGTGGACCCTGCAATGATTGAGGCTGTTAAAGGTTGGTCATCTCCTACAAACCCCACGGAGATTCGTCAATTTTTAGGTCTCGCAGGTTACTACCGAAAATTTATAGAAGGATTCTCCAAGATTGCAAAACCTTTGACTAAACTGACCCAAAAGAATGAGAAGTACATCTGGGAAGAAAAGGAAGAAGCAGCCTTCTAGTTGTTAAAATAAAAGCTTTGTGAAGCTCCAATATTAGCCCTCCCAGAAGGAAACGAGGACTTTATAGTATATTGCGACGCATCTTATCATGGACTAGGAGCGGTCTTGATGCAAAGAAGCAAAGTGATAGCTTATGCATCTCGGCAACTGAAGAAACATGAGGAAAACTACACGACTCATGACTTGGAATTAGGAGCTGTAGTGTTTGCACTCAAGTTATGGAGACACTACTTATATGGCACCAAATGTACCGTGTACACCGACCACAAGAGTCTTCAACACATTTTGGATCAGAAGGATTTGAATATGAGGCAACGTCGCTGGCTAGAGTTGCTCAGCGATTATGATTGTGAGATCCGTTACCACCCAGGAAAGGCTAATGTAGTAGCAGATGCGTTAAGCCGAAAAGAACGATTGAAACCCCTTCGAGTTAGATCACTAGGGATGACTATCCACTCACCCCTTCCATCCCAAATCCTTACCGCGCAGAACGAAGCACTTAAAGAAGAAAACTGACCCAAAGAAAAGATTTACTGTATGCCCGAGAATAAGAATGGTTTCATGAAGAAACCTGATGGAACACTGTGTTTCAAGGACAGAAGTTGGATCCCTATGATTGGAGGTATTCGTGAGCTCATCATGTACGAGTCCCACAAGTCAAAATACTCCATTCATCCAGGTTCCGACAAGATGTATCAGGATTGAAAGAGACTATATTGGTGGCCAAATATGAAGGCTGACATCGCAGAATATGTCGGTAAATGTTTGACATGTTCAAGGGTAAAGGCAGAACATCAGAAACCTTCAGGCTTACTTGTACAACCAGAACTTCCTATGTGGAAATGGGAACGAATCACTATGGACTTCATCACCAAACTCCCAAGAACCTCATCCGGATATGACACAATATGGGTTATTGTGGATCGTCTAACAAAATCCGCTCATTTTATACCCATCAAAGAAACCGATGAGATGAATACACTAGCTCAGCTATATGTGAAGGAAATTGTCACTCGACATGGAGTACCAATTTTGATTATCTCGGATCGAGATAGTCGTTTCACCTCTCACTTTTGGAAATCATTACAGAAAGCCTTAGGAACTAAACTAGATATGAGTACCGCATACCACCCTCAAACTGATGGTCAAAGTGAAAGAACTATCCAAACCTTCGAAGATATGCTCCGAGCATGCGTTATTGATTTTGGAAAAGGTTGGGATAAGCACTTACCATTAGCAGAGTTTTCATACAACAATAGTTACCACGCCAGTATAAAAGCAGCACCCTTCGAAGCACTGTATGGTAGAAAGTGCAGATCGCCCGTTTGTTGGGCAAAAGTCAGAGAAAGACAACTTATAGGACCAGACCTTGTTCGGGAAACAACTGAGAAAATTGTTAAGATTAAGCAATGATTACAAGCAGCCCGAGACCGACAGAAAAGCTACGCAGACCTAAAAAGGAAACCCATGGAATTTCAATTAGGAGACAGAGTCTTATTGAAAGTATCTCCCTGGAGGGGAATGGTACGATTTGGAAAGCATGGAAAGTTGAACCCCAGATACATCGGTCCATTCAAAATCCTGGAAAGGATAGGACCCGTGGCTTATAAACTAGAACTACCCGAAGAACTTAGTCGGATTCACGACACCTTTCATGTGTCAAACCTTAAGAGGTGTTTATCCGATGAATCTCTCGTGATTCCATTGAAAGAGATTCGACTAGATGATAACCTTATCTTTACCGAGGAACCCATTGAAATCATGGATAGAGAAGTCAAACTAAAACAAAACTGTATCCCTATCTTCAAAGTACGTTGGGACTCCAAGCGAGGACCAGAATATACCTGGGAGCGCGAGGATCAGATTCGCTCCAAGTACCCACATCTCTTCACCTAAGACACCCTTGGCAACTATCTTAGACTGCAATTCCGGGACGGAATTCCCTGTAAGAGTCAGGTAAGGTAACCTCTAGTAAATTTCCCTTACGATTAGTAAATGCATACGAATAAACAAAACGATGATACAATAATTTAACACCATTTTACGGGTAACAAATTTTTTTTATGATATGGCTTGATATTGAACCACTGCGATAACT
>JARVZY010010944.1:0-78000 GCA_030686995.1 Artemisia argyi | reverse complement strand
ATGCAAGTTGTTATTTTTAAGTAATGATCTACCATAAATATAAATATATTCGCGATTGTGATATACTTTTTAGTGTACATTTGGACAACAAGATATTCCAATACTCAACTAGATCCATGTTTTATCTTTTTTGTTTAAAATATAACAATTTGATATTAACATTATATTCTCATCAATTCTTTGTTATATCATCCTAATCAATACTATCTTTACTACTAAGAAAATAAAGGTGTGACTATATCTATGATTTTAAACTTTATTATACAAATTTATTTTGTAATTTACATAATACATACAACAAGCATAACATGGTTGACTTTTCTAAAACACATGCAATCTTAACAAATATTTTTGAAACAATATAAAAAGACACATCCACAAATAGAAATAACGTAAAGGAGAATTGAATTGGAAAGTCAACAATCTCTTGGACCTTACCTTGCTTTTATACATTGTATTCTACCGCAGTCCGGACACAACAAAGTCAACTAGGTTCATAGTGTCATTGAGTTTCTCGGCCCTTTGCCTTAGACTATGTTTATTCCATGGGTTGCAAACCCAATCTGAAGCCATCTGCTAACCTATTAGCTCAACCCACAACCTTGCCACATGTCCAAGTTTTAATGGCTATATGGTTGTGTGGTTATGAGTTGTTTTAGGGTCGAAGTGCTTGTGTGGTTCAGATCGGGAGGTTCAAGATGGCGAGGTCATGTGATGGTGAGGTAGTGGTGATGGTGAGGTCGTATGATGGTGAGGTCGTGGTGGGTGTGAGATCGTGGTGATGGTGAGGTCGTGGTGGTTGGAGGTCGTGGTCGTTGTGAGGCTGTGAAGATGGTGGGGTAGTGGTGGTTGTGAGGCTGTGGTGGTTGTGAGGTTGTGATGATGGCGAGGTCGTGGTGGTTGGAGGTCGTGGTAGTTGGAGGTCGTGGTAGTTTTGAGGTTGTGAAGATGGTGAGGTATTAGTGGGTGTGAGGCTGTGATGATGGTGAGGTAGTGGTGGTTGTGAGGCTGTGGTGTTTGTGAGGCTGTGATGATGGTGAGGTCGTAGTGTTTGTGAGGCCGTGGAGATGGTAAGGTCGTGATGATACTGAGGGCGTGGTGGTTGTGAGGCTGTGATGATGGTGAGGTCGTGGTGGTTGTGAGGCTGTGATAATGGTGAGGTCGTGGTGGTTGGTGAGGTAGTGGTGATGTGAGGTCATGGTGGTTGTGAGGTCATAGTGTTTGTGAGGCTGTGATGATGGTGACTTGGTGGTGGTTGTAAGGTCGTGATGTTTGTGAGGCCGTGGTGATTGTGAGGTAGTAGTGATGGTGAGGTCGTGGGGTTGTAAGGTCGTGATGGTTGTCAGGTCGTGGTGTTTGTGAGGTCGTAGTGATGTTGAGGTCGTGGTGGCTAGTATTTGAACTTGTGGTTCTTGAATAATTGAGGGTACTTCTCCATCAACTCTTTCTGCATCTCGCCACGCCACCACCCTATTCGACAGTGTGGTTCAAATTGGGTTGTTTGAGATTTCGGTGAGTTTTGTACGAGGGTCATAGTCGTGGTCGTGTTTTGTTTTCATTTGTTCCATACTTCTTACAAGGTGATTACCCTTGAGTGGTTAGCGTTTTAGGGTAGAGATGGTGGAGTTTATTCTTTTGATTGTTTGGTTACTCACGATGTTTATTTTAGAGTCTGTATTGATAGGATCGTGTTGGTCAAGTGTTTTATCGATGTACTTTCTAGCTTCTTGCTAGTTTGTTTTAATTTTAATAAAATTATTGTCTTTCAAAAAAAAAAAAAAAATGACTATATGGTTTTTGCTTGTTTCATTTTTTTATTCGTAGCATGTACTCCGTATTTATTTGTAGCATGTATTCATTTATTTTTTATTTCTAACATTAAATCCATAGTAATTTAATTCTTTATCTAAAATGACACATGTCACAATATAAATGGACAAACATATTTTCTTCCATTTTCTTATTGGTTATGCATATTTTGTATAAACTAATAGATAATTTACATTAATTTTAATTTTTTAAAATAATAATTATACCAATAATGTTAGTTTTCAGTTCTCTATAAATATAGTTCAATATCAACATATTTTCATACACTTTCTCAATTCTCAATTCTCATTTCTAGTTTCTTAAGTTTTTTTATATCTACTTTATCTCCTATGATAATTATCCAAATTATTTCTCAAACACCCATATATTCTTCATAGGCTGCATTTGTAAAATCTATTTTTTGGAGTGAAAGGGAAAGGTTTGGAATGATAATAAAAAAAGTTTGTGTTCCAGAGATTTTTTAGGAGGGGAGAGGAAATAAAATGTAGTAAATTACATCAACATTACTCTCTTAATTTACTTCCCAAATTGAGATGAAATGGAATGAAGTTGATTTTAAAACTCTTTTTTGTTACTTCCTTCTCTTTTCTTTCCAACTCGGGAACACAAGATAAAAAATATATTTTTTATTCCTCTCCTCTTTACTTCACTCATTTTTCCCTCTCCATCTCTCTTCCTTTCGTTTTATACTCGGGAACATAGCGTTACTTCTCCACAAATTAGAAAGCAAAGGTTGTTCGCTCAACATCAAGAGGCCGTTCGAAAAGATGTGGAATGCGGACATAGAAGGTATATAACTCAGCGGTAGAGTGTCACCTTGACGTGGTGTTCTTAGTTAAACATTAACATGTCGTAACAATAGTCTTGTAGCCTAGATGTACATATTAAGGTGATTTATTAACCAAGTGGTTGTGCGATCAAGTCGCAATCAGGACAATGTGTATAGACTAGGGCACGCGTGTGTATTTGCAGGTGAAAAAATTATATGACATACATAATAAGTTATCTTTGCAACCGGTCCAAAAAAAGAAGATTCATGCAGAGAGAAGTATCATGGGCATAAATCATGTGATGGAGCTGTTCTTCACGTGTGAAGAAGTTGGAAACATCTTAATTTGGCTAATTTAACTTTAGAGTTTAGCTCCTCCTCCGTAATTATTAATGCATCATTGCAGCCCGCGCGGCAAAAGAGGCAGATTTTTTTTTTTTTTTTTTTTTTTTTTTTTTTTTGGGGGGGGGGGACACAAGTGCGCACATTTGTTTCTAGTAGCAGTGAACAGTAGCCGTGAGCAATAGCTGTTTTTTAAATAAAAACGTTTGGTAACATAGTATTTATTTATATGTAAAATGCCGTAAAATGACATATACATATTTCAATAGAAAATTCTCTAAATAAATAATAAAGTTACGTTTACATGCTGGACATTTCATAATACCGTTATACACTAGTAATGTACTACCGACGACGTGCATTCCATATTGAAGTGGCAATATCATTGCGAATCTGTTTCATCTCGATAGATGTTGCACTAGAAATATCATCATTATTTGCATTAAGGAAAAACAAGTTATTGCATCAAACACACGCTAGCACTCTTTCGAAGTAAAACAGTAATACTTTTGGAAACTTTTATTCTTTTGGGGACATAGAGACACACTTGACCATGGAAGTTTAGCTTTCAGTGTCACTTAGTTGCCAAATCAAAATTCAACAAACAGAATGATGTAATGCAAATATTTGTACTTGTGCGAATTTAGTCCACTAGTTTAAACTAACTTCATATATAACATTGCAATATACGTTTGTAGTAGTAATTTAGTAATGTAATCAAACTCAATGCATCTTTTGGTGTCACTTGCGATTGACCAAAAGTTATGATATTTGTAGTTTATTTTACAGACATAAGGCTAGGTATTAAGGTTCATACCTGTGATGTTACAGCAAAACTTGTGACAGCAACTGAGAGCAAAAAAGATGTGACAGAAGATGAATTACGTTGTATATATAACGTGGTATATATTAGGGTTTTTATTAGGGATAGGGGTAGGGGGTATTTTAGTCATTGAATATATCTACAGCTCTTGTAAATATCCACAACTTCAAAATGAAGCATTGGGAAATTAGCTTTCCTAAAATATTGCTACAACTCATTGCTCTTTTGCAAAACGAACATCAAAAATAAAAAAGCTCATTGTTCACTGCTTATTGCCTCAAAAAGCTCCAAAAAGCTCCGTGCCAAACATGGATGGTATATCAAATATCCCATAAATATCTTCGAAACTAATTAAGGTACTAATTAACTTAACAGTTAACCCAACGTAATAACACAAGATACATCTATGAATTGAAGCATAATACATCAATTTATTTTTTCCAATGATTAGTAAGCAATAAGACATTCTGTACCACATAACTTATCCTAATTTAGGTGTTTGGGAGTGCCTGTTCAAACTTTTGTTTTGGATAAGTAACTTGAAGTTACCGTTCAAGAGAATGTAAAAAAACTCGAAATTGCTTAGTTTATATCTAGTTACCTGTCAAAAATAATATTATATGAAGTTAATTAAAATTTTTTGTAGTGTATTTGAAAGCTTGTAACAGAACAAGTAGATGATTTCAAATGAGACTACGCACCCAAACCACCATCATTGTGTGCATCTGTTAGAGTAAGTATCGCAACAGCAATGTGATGTCAAGTTTATCACATCTTAAATCTATACTTCTATATCTATACTTCTATACTACTATATAATGCATGGATATACCAAGTCTAACTCCTAACCAAAAATTAAGATAAGGAGCTCCAATCATGAGGTGACATGTGTCACTTCTCAACTAACTTCAAGCCTAACTCATAACCAAAAATTAAGATAAGGAGCTCCAATAATAAAGTGACATGTGTCACTTTCTAAAATTCATCTTTATTTTCAAATTTAAATATCTTTTTATCTATTTATTTTTTTTATTATCTAATTTCACCATATTTTTTAAAATTTTGTGCTTTTTAATTCAACATCCATTTTGATATATTTTTATGAGTTTTTAGTTTTTAGATTTTTAGTGGGTTTTTTATTCAAATTTTTACAACTTTAACTTTTATTTCAATCAATACAATCTTAATTCGTTAAAATCATATACTTTTGGGTGGGAGTTTGACGGGAAAGAGATTGCGAGAATCTTTTTATATACGGGAATAATGATGTCACGGGAAAGCTACGGGAAACCCAAGCAAACACATATACATTCGGAGTGTTGTGAAACGAATTCACTAAGCGGGTAGGGAATTGCAGGGAGAGTTGGTCTAGCAATTCATTTACTACCCATATTACTATATTTTTCGCCGCCGCTGTGCGCGAGTATCCGAATAGTTTGTAATAATTGTGCATGTCCTGGAGAACAAGTCGTGAAATTATATTTTACAAGATTTCAAATCTGCTTTCTTAACCTCTTTCTCCCTATACACACTAGAACAGAAAGAAGTATACCAATTCCAAGCATGGGAAGACAGCGCAAGATTCAATATTCAAATATCAAGAGCAACACATCTTGGTTGATTTTAGCATATGGCAGAAAACTAATTGACTCATATACGTAGTAAAAAATATACGTAGTATATTACAAGAACTGTAAATCAGTTAGATGACAGCAAAATAAACAGAGTTTTTGTTACCTCTGTTAGTAATTAGGCAATGAGAAGTCACGTGTTCAGTAATAAGCCATCACCAAACTTTTATCTTTATGATCAAAATTTAAGACCTACGGTAGATAACAAGCATCTCGTTTTGTTATACAAAACATCTTCTGCTCACTGGTGTGAAAATTTCTCCTCCACCTGCATATGGGTCCAACGAAAACAAGTAAATTTAAGGCACACTTGGCCGGGAGATTGAGTTGAGTTACGCTCGGTTGACTCAAAATCCGAGTACTTTTGTACATCATTATACTTTATACATGCTAAATAGGATTATTAATGCAATATTTTTATAATTCACATAACTTTTTTTTGAATAAAACAATTAAGAAGACTGTGCGCATGAGAAACAACATGATCACCTTAAACTTTCCACCATTCGCGAGTGCAAAGAAAACTCCAACTGAGATCACGCTAGCACCTCTCATACCAGTAACCAATGATAACATGACTCCAGAGCCAAAAGCTGCTGCCATACTGCAAAGATATACGTAGGCCAAATATTACTACGCACACAGAAGGTATATCATCATCAAAAAAAAAAAAAAAAAAAAACAAACAAAAAACAAAAAAAAAGGAGGAAGGTAGAATACAGCAGTTATTGGATATTTGCATAGTTATTTTTGCTTTGTACAAATTGCCTACCTAGCTGATAAATTTAGACATCTATCTGGGATTTCAAGTCATATCTTAATTTATCATATACTGATAAGGACTACAACTTTGTTTCAACGAGTAGTCTAGTAATGGGGTATTTGGATGTGCAATTTGAAACCTTTCAATCATACCCAATATTAAGTGAAAATGAACTAGTCTAAGTGTCTAACCTTGTTTGAACATCCTCCCTGCCTCTTAATCTTCTAATGACACAATGTAAACCGGCATGAACACCCGTCATGACAGCAAAGTTACGAGCCTGTACCAAAGGGCCTCCTAAAATAAGAGCCTGGTACTTCTTCAAGCACGGTGGGCATCTTGAAATATTCTTCTGGATATACAACAAAACATTTTCAGAACATATCAGTATGCTCTTACTTCTTCCATTTCACTCGTAATATATATACCCATCGAATCTAAGAAAGTATCAAACAATTAAACAATAAAAAGGAAATATATATATATATATATATATATATATATATATATATATATATATATATATATATATATATATATATATATATATACTAGTTTGATACCCGCGCACAGCGGCGGCGATAAATATAGTTATATTATAATATAGTAAACGAATTGATAGCCCAACTTTTCCCGCAATTCCCTACCCGCCTAATGAATTCGTTTCACAACACTCCGAATGTATATGTTAGTTGTATTTATTTGCTTAGGTTTTCCGTTGCTTTCCCGTGACATTATTATTCTCACACATAAAAAGACCCTCACAATCTCTTACCCGTCAAATACTCCACCCAAAAGTATATGATTTTGTCGAATCAAGATTGTATTGATTGAAATAAAGGTTAAAGTAGTAAAAATTTGAATTAATAAAAATAAACCCACTAAAAATGTAAAAACTAAAAACTCGTAAAAATATATCAAAATGGATGTTGAATTAAAAAGCACGGAATTTTAAAAAATATGGTGAAATGAGATCATAAAAAAAATAAATAGATAAAAAGATATTTCAATTTGAAAATAAAGGTGAATTTTAAGTTGGGAAGTGACACATGTCATCTAATGATTGGAGCTCCTTATCTTAATTTTTGGTTAGGAGTTAGGCTTGAAGTTAGTTAAGAAGTGACACATGTCACCTCATGATTGGAGCTCCTTATCTTAATTTTTGGTTAGGAGTTAGGCTTGGTTTATCCATGCATTATATAGTAGTATAGATATAGATATAGATATAGTAGGGATCCAGTAAGAAGTAAATTAAAATAAGAAGTGGTAAGAAGTGACCAAAACCACGCATTCGAGATGCAACGACTTGCATTAGATGCATTTCTATTCATATAGATGCAACATCTTGAGTTTCGAAAGTTAATTTGATGTATAGATGGTGCAAATTGATTTTCATGATTTTGACACGTGCAGAAGAACAAAAAATAAGAGAAATCATGAAATGCATCTAACATACGTATATGCATCTGATTAAAAGCCTGAAAACACACTATGGTGCGTTATAATGCATCTAAAATTATAGGGATGTATCTAATTTAGGTTGGTGCATCTCGGATTTGTAGTTATAGTTCTTCTTATTTCTTCTTATTTTAAGTAATCACTACAAAACACTAGTTAAATTTTTCACATTTTAAAAGCCAATTTGCCACGGTTAAAAATGTGTCAAATTATAAATTCCACGCTTGCAAATGTGTAGCAATAATGGGTGTGACAAATTTTGCTACACATATAAGTGTGAAGATACTCTTTGAATGTCCACACTTAAAAGTGTGGCAAACACTCTTTAAATGCCACACTTAAAAGTTTGGCAAATTTGCAAAAAGATGCTTACAATTAAAAGTGTAGCAACATTGTTAAATATTCACACCTAAAAGTGTGGACATATTTTCTGGAAGAAGAAAAAAATAAAAAGAAATTACATACAAATATGTATATTAGAAAACCTGATGCAATATAGAAATTACATACAAATATTGATATTTTCCAGTAATGATTCCCATTCATTAGTCAAATGCTACATACACATTTAGCATGTTTTCCAGTATTGTACAAGTTAAAAACAATTAACATCAATCATTTAGCATGTCTACATACACATTTTTGGTTTTCTACACTTTTTCTACCCTTTGACCTCAACAATCTTCGCGCTTTCTACCCTTGAGACGACGACTGTACAGCCTCGTGATTCTGAACTCTAGAAAAAGAAGGTATTTGCATATCAGATTGCCACAAACTTTGCCAAATTTTTCCCAAAGGCTCCTGAATGTTGTGCTCTTATTGTCTTTGGTGATCCTGTTGTTGTTGCTGCTCCTGAATCTGTGATCATTCAAGTGACATCAGAAATATGAATATCACAAACAACATACAAAGCCATTGTGCAAACCCAACATTCCAAACTAATTTTTTATTAGTTGAGAAGTAAAGTGAGTGAAGCAAAGCCTTCAAAACTACATAAGCTCTTATGAAATGGTTAAATACATATGCACCCAAAGACAGACCATGGGTATCTACAGCCACAAACAAAATCCTAATACCTATTGCCAATCTAGATGTGGAAAACCAGCACAGAAGTAACGACTGTAATTATTTTGAATATGTTCTCTAATAAATTTACACTTGTAATCTAAATGAAAAAGTTTTCTGGAAACTAGATAAAGCAAAATGGAGAAGATTTTTCTGCAACTAAAACACCTAAAACTTTAGACGCTTGGCTTGGCAAGGCACTCAAGCAAACTGAGTGAGGTAGCACAAGACATAATTTTCTATATTTGTAAACTGCAAGGTGATACCAAACAGATATGAATCCTCACAGACATACATCAAAACTCGGTTCTTATTTGCTGGCAATCCTAAAATCACAAAGCCCGTGTGCACCAATAAACGAATGTGTGTGAACCAAAAGGTGATCTAAAACAAAAGATAAATAACAATTATGTACTAATTTAACAGAAAACACATTCTATGGTCTCAACTTTTTAGAGATTCACCGTCGATTAATACCATTAGTAGTCCCAAAAGCCCCTTAAAAGAGACATCAGAAAGTCATTTCCAGAATTTGGGCGACAACAGAAAGTCATTTCCAGAATTTGGAGCTGCTATTAAAACTCACTGATTCAATATACTAAATCTGTAAATGTACAACCCACCATGTGTGCATTTGCCAGAAACTTAGAATCTGATACAAGAATTGGTATTGTCCTAATATATATGGTCAAAAATGACACTATCTTCTCTTAAGTACTCTCAATTGTTTCAAATTTTCATAACTAGAAGGGAAGTATTAATTATGTGGTCAGTGTAATATAAGTTATAA
Source organism: Artemisia argyi (assembly GCA_030686995.1). Taxonomy (NCBI): domain Eukaryota; kingdom Viridiplantae; phylum Streptophyta; class Magnoliopsida; order Asterales; family Asteraceae; genus Artemisia; species Artemisia argyi. The sequence continues at coordinate 68,529 of JARVZY010010944.1, read as the reverse complement.
CCATATATTGATGCATAAACATGTGGTCAGTGTAATAATTCTCTATAAGTCAAAACTCTAGTGAGTTGAAAGCAGTGATATCACACTAGAAGAATAAACAAAAAATGGAAAACAGTAGGCAGAAGCAAATTGAATTCCCTGAATTCCACGGTTTTAAACCATTGGGCACTTTATGAAGTTAACAACAAGCTGTCAAGTCATGATTTAACCAGAATGATCGGAATGCCCCTTTTTGTCTAAAAAAATAATAATTGTGTGTATTTTTTAATGTGCCGTTATTTCTTTAATTGGATATTCTACCAAGTCAACTCTAGACTTAGGAAACAGATCTACTACACAGGACATTAGAATGATGGAATCAATTTGATATTTGATATACTAAACCGATCTAACAATAATTTTGATACGTAACATATTTTTAAGCTCAAGGATCACACATTATAACAACACGTAAATGCAACAAATTTGCAGGCACACCCAGGCTTTATTGGACACCTTCTGGTGAATTTTCACCTCCTTAATATTAGGCTATCAAGCACAAAGGGACTTGTTACAGCATTAATGCTTAGTAGTTCCATCAAATCCTATCCTAGAGAATCCATCCTCACAAAACCAGTACCACGACACCAACTATCAGGCTGCCACAACTAATCACAGAAAACTAAATACGATTAACGTTCATACATAAACTCAGTTTCCGCAAACTAGCTTATTTACTAGTAACAAGCCAACAATCATGACAAATGGCAAGACAATCTAGCAAAGCATCCACAACAATCCTTAAGTTACATCATAAACAAACCGAAAATACAGCAATATATTATCCCAGACAATATTATTTTAGTTAACTAGCGACTAAAACCTTGTTAACTGCATATAAGTACACATAAATACAACAATAGCCAACTCCTAAATCCATCCAAAATAACTATAAAAACTGTTGGCGTCAAGTCCAAAATAACTATAACCTTAGAATTCACCTTATACATATACAAGACAGATCCACGAACCTTCATTATCAACTCACTAAACTTACAGTCACACTTAAAAGAAGGCAAGCATGGCATGTTAGGGTAGAGCAAACTCGGGTAAGTAAATAAAAGCAAATGTTGCTATACCAGACAAGAATCACAAGATCCAAGCTTACCTGTCTAATTTTCTCAATTCCTGTGGCCGCAATAAAATCAGGAAGTTGAAATGGCTGCTTCTCAATACCTAAATTTCCAGGCTCCAAGATTGTCACAGCCACTCCCCTGCAAGAACCAGATATATACATATAAGACAAACCTCGTCTTTCATCACCCGTTTCTTTGCTACCCTTGTTTTATGTCTAAGTTACTAGTATTTGCTCTCATAGAAAACAAGGTGTATATAAACACTGATGCAACATACATTTTCGACAACAAATGCTACCTATTTGATGACACACCTGTAAAAACTTTCGCTTCTGACACCAATGCCTAGGTACTGGAACAGTATTGCGGTATGATTTGAGGAAAACCAGCAATTTGACTGCTTTTTACCTGATTTTGAATAGAACTGCTCGACTTCGTTTAACCTTTTCTCAAGCTGCATAATTAGTTATATCATGTCAAACTATAGAGCGTGATGCAAGTTAATTAACATAAGACAATAATTGGAAAACCGCACAAAAAGGTAACTGAATACATATCATCAAGAAAAGATATACTTTTTTACATGAAAACAAGTCAAGCGTAAAAGACCAACTCATCTGAAAAGATAGGCACATGCTAAAAATAGCACTTAGGGCTATGGATAAGGCCCGAAAAAAAACTTTATCTTTTTCATACAAATCCGGGTCATCAAATGTGATCTTCCATAAACAAATTCAGAAGAAGATATCAAGTTACCTATTTCCATACAAACTTTCAGCGTCTAAATCAATCTGTACGAAAACACAGCTAGCTCAATCCATACTCTAGCATAAAAGTCCTACACTCGTTAAAAATTATCATAATACCTCATAGCAAACACCAAGACCATGAGCGCATATATCACTAAAAACAAACAATATATATTCACACATTCAGGACCTAAAGTAAAAACTTCCTCATCATAATCAACACCATTTTATTCACCAGGTGTCACTACGCATGATTCATGCTAATACATCATCATCATCTTCCAATAAATTCACACATCATTTTGTCATAACTCATTCATTAATAAATAAAATATAACAAATAAGAAAAATACAAAAAAAAAAATGGTTACTAATTCCGTCTAATGAAAATGCAACTACATATTCTCTTTTATTCTATGCTTTTGGAGATAACATTTTTTGTAACAATTATAATCTACTAACTTTCAGGGGATTGAAATCAAAACTCAATGAGAGAACGGAAAGTTGTCTAGCAATTCAGATAGGAACTAAACTAAGAGCTCAATATTTACTCTAAAGCTTGACTAATGTTTTAACTTTCGGCCCGAAACTAGGTCTAAGGGCTTCAAACCAGGAGCTCAATTTATTTCGCCAAAAAAAAAAATGTTTAACAATACGCCTTTAACCAAAGCTAAAAGTGCAATTATCTGAGGTGTACAGTCCATTTCCCTAATAGATACGAAGCAAGGCTTTTGGTATCTAGTTCTTTGAGAGGCATTTCATCAAACACATAATAATCAAAAACTATAAGTAACTACTCAACAGAAAATAACACCTTTAGTTCAACGCAAACATTAATAAGACGAATCGTTAAGTTATATCTCTAAACTACTTAACCATCACAAAACACATAATAATGACCGAATCGTTAAGTTATATCTCTAAACATTAATAAACGATTAACTAACATTGACCTGATGATGATGATCGGAACAGTAACCACGGCGATTACAGATCCACGGCGACGATTACGAAACCACCGTGATTACAGATCCACAGCGACGATTACGAAACCACAGCAATTACGAAAACGATTACGAAACCACGGCGATTAACAAAAGCACGATTACATAGTGATTAAAAGTTAGGGTTTGATTTTATGAATTTATTTTGATTTTTATGATTTTATATAGAGTGAGTGATGGAACAGTAAGCTGGCTTTTATTTTGAGTGAGTGAATTTTGATTTTGTGGCTTAAGTGTGAATTTTTGATAGAAGCTTTTTTTATTTAAGGGAATTAAGAGAATGGATAGACTTATTTTGATTTTGTGGCTTTTTTATAAGTGTAACTTATCCACAATTATAAATGTGGCTTTTTTATGTAGTTATTTTTACATTTTTAAGTATAGCATTTTTTAAGTATTTTCTTACACTTATAAGTGTGGTCTTGGTTTGCTTCAATTATAAATGTAGCATTATTGTTATTGTTCACACTTATATAGGTGAAGTATTTTTTTAAAGATTTGTAACACCTATAAATGTAGCAAAATTATGATTTCATATAAAAAAAACTCTACGGTTGACTATACCGTAGCAAAATAAGTGTGGAGAGTAACGTTATTTTTTGTAGTGAATCTTCTTATTTGATCCTAACTATATATATATATATATAATGGTATTTGGCGGAACCATCTCAAGTCCGTGTACCTTTTTGGTACCGAGCCCTCCACCCAACAAGGAAGGCATATCCCGGTAAATTACCTAGGCAACACTGGCTGACCAAGTTGGAGTCCGGATTCATATATATATATATATATATATATATATATATATATATATATATATATATATATATATGAGAATATATTAGCTAGATTTTATTGTAGCTAGTTGGCTACAATATCATTGAATGTGTATTTTTTATGAAGAATTGTAGTTAGTTGGCTACAAATAATTAATCGTTTAACGCAAATAGAATTTGTTAACAAGCAAGTCCGAACCTTGAATTAAACTTTATTTACATATGAGCATGCAACCGTATAATGTAAATATATACGTATACCTGAGGACTAAAAGACGTGCCAGGTGGTGGAACCGAAAAACCAATGGCTGAGCAAACATCAAGGGAAAAACCAATAGCGGCACCTCGCGCAGCACTTGTGACAGTGGCCACAACAGCCTCCACTGGTAAAGACTGTTTAGCAACCCATTTTCTAAAAAACGTGCCATATTCTTTGTATTTAGTCAGTAGCGACTCTATGACTGGGTTCTCATTATCCGCGACTAAAACCCCTTGATTTTCTGCCATTGATGTTTTTTTTTTTTTTTTTTTTTTTTTTTTTTTTTTTTTTTTTTTTCGTTTACCAGAAATTCGTTGACGTGATATTAGATTGTCGTTGCTGCATATTCATAAATCATAATCAGGGTGGCTCAAGGTAAAATATTTGTTTAGTATTTAAGCCCAATAATTCGTAAGGCCCGTAAAGTAACAACCATAAGTCCATAACCATAATCAAAGCTATGATAAAAATCATAAAATGATTAAGCTTTTGTTTAAATAACAGAATGTTACATCCACATAATTATAAAAAATAAAAAATAATAAAAAATCACACACATGTGGATGAATATAATAATTTATTGTATAAATTGTGTGTAGGTTCCAAAAATAAAAATAAAAATAAATAAATAAAAAAAAATGTATAAATTGTGTGAATCGCAAGAACAAAATTGTACTATTTAAAAAAAGTTAGATGTATCTTATACAATGCATCAAATATCGTCGAAATCTTTTATTTATTTATACTCGTTGTAAGTCCCGTGCACGCACGGGTTTACACAGAAATCAAATTTATTTTAAAATTTTAGTTATTATATGGACATATAAGCATTTACCCGTGATGATATAAGTACAACTAATAAATATGCATGAGTTTTTCATTATATATTAATATTTTGTAAAAAATTTTATTGGAAGAAAGATTTAACTTTATTTAGCTGACATAGATGTTGAGGTCGAGGTTGATGTCGTTGTTTAATTTTAACTATTAATATCATGTTATACAAAATGTGCTAGTTTAGTAACACATAATGAGCATTGATAAAGTTAAAATATATTTCGTAAAGTTTTTTAAAAATGTTTTTCTGAATATCCGTATATAAACTTTAAATAATAATTACATAAGTCGTTATAAGTACAATCGCGTATATTTATTTTCATATCACAATAACTCGTGCTTACAATTTGATATTTATATTACAGTTAATAATAATTTTGCCGTATTTAATATTCAAACTCGTGTACACATAGATTAAACTTTTAAATATGATAACTTTAGTCCTTATTTGACGTATATAGAAAAAAAATTAATAGATGAAAGTTTAAAACTAATATTTATTTTCAAAATATTAAACATATATTAAAATTAATTCGTGTATTTACAAAGTTTCAGAATTTTATTGGATGAAAGTCTCAAACTAATACTAATACTCATGTAATTATAAACAAAATTCATATTATAAAGTCTATAGGGTATAAAAGATAAAAGGTTATTTGTTTATTATCTAAAGTTATTAAAAAACATGGAGACTTATAATTTTACACTTAAGTCTATATAATATATTTAAAATTCAACTACTAAAGTTTTACGGAGTATTAATTACCTCTTCTTTTTTTAAGTTTTTGTTTTCATAAATTTGACACCTATATTTTTATTAATTTTTTTTCTCAACCAAATTCTTCACAAAATTTATTAAAGTTTGACAATAATCAATTCAATTTTGACCTTTTATTGGCCAATCATATTGCTTGATTGCCAAAAGATCAATAAAGAACTCATATTTGACATAGAACCAATAAACCATTCCTAGCCACTCATTTTTTTTTTTATCAAAATAAAAAAGTAAACTTTCACCTTTTTTTTTAAATTAAATATCTTGCAAACCGTAAATTGTTACACGAAAAAAATATCATCGCGACGAGAATTAAATTATCTTTCTATTGACATGCATTGTTTTATACTTTCGATAATTTTTTTTCGACGAACTTTTTTTTTCAAAATTATTTCCGCCCAGAAAAATCATATGTGATTTGTAAAAGTCATATGTGATTCGTTAAAATCAAATTATATGTGATTTTACGAATCATATATGATTTTTACAAATCACATATGATTCGTGAATCATATGTGATTTGTAAAAATCAAATCATACGTGATTTTTACGAATCATATATGATTTTTCTAGGCGGATTTTTTTTTTTTAAAAGTTCATCAAAAAAAAATTTCGTCGTAAACATATAACAATGCATATCTATAGAAAGATAATTTAATTTTCGTCGCGATAGTTTTTTTTTTTTTTTTTTTTTTTTTTTTTTTTTTTTTTTTTAGCTTGAAGATTAACCGTTTGCAAGATATGTTGTTTTTTTTTTTAAAAAAGGTGGAAAATACTTTTTTTATTAATTTAGATAAAAAAAAATAGGTGGCTGTGATTGGTTCATTGGTTCTATAACAAATTTGAGTTCTATATTGATCTTATCTCTTGCTTGATTTCGCCTATGTGTCAAAATCGAGCTCTCCTATTGGTTGAGTTTTTGTTTTCAATAAAAATGATTTTGCAAAATCACTCCGAAATGATGTAATTCTTTTATTATATAAATAATAAAAGATAAAAGATTTTTGTATTTCAAAAAAAAAAAAGAATGTTTCTTTATTTGTTAATAACTGAATTATTATTATATTTTTTTTTAATATTTTAATGAAAAAGAAATCTAAATCTATCTTAATTTGACCATATATTAAAAAAAAAAAAAAAAAAAAAAAAAAAAAAAAAAAAAAAAAACCTTTACGATTACATTACATTGGTGTTTTTGTGTTTTTGCGTAACGAGTCTTCGTTCAAGTGTTTGAGCGTTAGCGGGTTACGAGGAGATTGTTTTTATGAGTTATGTTTCAAAAGAGTGTGAAATTCTATTTTTGGAAACTTTATTTTTGGAAATGATATTTTTCCGGGTTGTCGTAAAAACTGAGGTTTATCGCGTAAGACGCTAGGATTAGTTACGGGTATTTATAAAATATGAAAAGTATGAGGTTTTGAGTGTAATAAATAAATTTAATAAAAGAAAAAAAAAATATATATATATATATATATATATATGTATATATATATATATATATATATATATATATATATATATATATATATATATGTTTAGAAAATCGGCTAGAAGGGATAAGGGGGAAAAAGGAAACTCAATTTGAGTCCAAATATGACTCTTAGGCCCAAGGAATCCTAGTCCAACCCAACCAAGCCCAACACCTACCCATATAAGCTATACCAACGACCCCAAAGTCCTATTTTCTGCAATTTGAGTCAAACACAAGGAGAAAAGAAGGAGAAAAAATTAGGGTTTATCGTTTTCAAGAAATAATCAAGAATCAAGGTAAAATCCTAAAACCCTATGTTCATATAATTGATTAATTATTGGTATTCATGTAATATTAAGTATGATGGATCTAGGGTTTATATACTTCTGTAAATTAATGAAGTAAAACATGTTGGGATGATTAGATGTTAATAATATGGTAATTGGTTAAGGGAATTGAGTGTAAAACACGTTAGTTATTGAGTTAGGGTTTGGACAGAAAAGTAGTGCTATAAAGATGTGTGTGTAATTAACAGATGGTGAGGAGTTAAGTCACGAATTTTAGGTCTAAATTGAAGTTTAATTAAAGAGCTTTCCAAAAAGTCTAGCCACGATTGCTTTCAAGGTCGGGAAGTTGGTCTTTTGATTTTTCTTTGTTAAGGTGTCAAAGCTGTCAAACCGGAACAGATTTTGGGTAAAAGTTTGAGGCTGTTTTGTAGTTGTAAAAGTGGTATTTTGACTAGGCCTTCTGGAATAGTTAAGTATTAGGTTATATTAGACTACCACGAAAAGGATTCGCGATAAAAACTTGTGGAAGTATTTTATGTTAATTAAAATTTTTTGGTGTGCGTTCAAATCCGAATTTGAGTGGTTGACAAGTTTGATTTTCTTTTGAGTACTTGTGTGTGTTATTGGACCTTGGCCTTCTGGGATTAGCTTGTATGCTTATGAGAGACCATGGTAAAATTTTGGTGTGAGTTGTTGAGCTTTATTTGTAGTGATTTCATGTGGGCGAATGTACCCAAAAATTCTGCGTTTTCTGGTTTTATAAGTGCAAGGGATTTAGTGAGTGTTAGGTTATGGTGATGGTTAGTATGGTGTCTAGGAGATCCATGGTGGGTCATATGTGTCTTAGACATCCATCATATGTGTATTACATGGGTTGTAGCTTTTAGCTTGACCTTGTGTAATGTGGATTATTTTTGTGTGTTAAAGATTGTGAATTGTTTTAGTGGAAGCTGCGGAGTTTAAGGTGAGTTCATAGTCCCATATTTTACTTTGTTTTTAAACTTGGGATGGGAATGATGCTTTTCTTAAATATTTGAGTTACTGTGATTATGTGTGGTTTAAAAGCTTGGACTTATAATGTTATCGTAATAATGCTATGTGGTACATGAAAGTGTGATTCCGATTAGGTTAGCGACCTAATTGATGTTGTGTGATATGTGATTCCAATTAGGTTAGCGACCTAATTGATGCTGTGTGATATGTGATTCCGATTAGGTTAGCGACCTAATTGATGCTGTGTGATTTCCAATTGGGAGGATGCTTATCCTGTTGCTCGCGCATGCGACCTAATTGATGATGTGTTTTGGAGCGGGGGTCACGTTCCGGCCCGATGGTTGCCTTTTTGTGTGATGATTGGTTTATGGATACATGTAGCTTGTATGATAACTATATTTATTTGTCCAGCTATGTTTTATAATCACAGTGAACTGGTTGCCTTGAGAGTGTTTGTGTGTCTAAACCTATGAATCTCACCAACATTATGTTGACGTTTTAAGCATCATTTTCAGGTGGGCATTCTAAGGCTATGATAGAAGGAAGTGATTAGACGAGACCTTAGTTGCATTGGAAGTGGTTTATCTGTGCGTTTGGAGTTTATCATGTTGTTATCTTTCAGGTATTGTTATGACACTTTGTGTCTATACTTTGCCATTTTTATTGCATGTAGTTATTCTCTATATAGACACCATGTGTTGTGATGATATCTATGAAGTTACACCATCGCGTTTCCGCCGTGGCGGGGTGTGACATTTCTTTTTTGTTCTTTTTTTTTTAAATTTATTTTGTTGTTGAGTTATGTTAATTGATTATGGGATTTATGGGTGAATTAAAATTGAATATGATGTTATGTTTGTTTGTTTGTAGATTGTTATCAGGCACCCAAGGTTTTGTTGGGATAATTTAAATTAATTAAGTCTCGATATTCATCTCAAGGTATATGCATTTATGTATATATTTATGTGACATTGGGACTGAATGTAGATGAATATAGGTATTCAATTCCAATGATGATTGTCTTAAGGTGCAGGTCAGCTAATTAGTAAGGTTAGGTTTGATTGGTTAGTTGTGACTTAAAATACAACAATGAGATAATAACCTCCAAAATGTAATGCCAACACCTCTTTGGTGAATTGAAACATTCCTTTTGATTCTTACAAGATATGTAAATCATGGTTTCATGAATAGATACATTTTTTTTAACTATCTAAGAAAGTGAAGCTCTACATTTGGTGAAGATGCTCTAAATGATTATAAAATTGAAAAACTGTGTGTTCATGACGACTTGCATAGTATAAAGGTAGATAATTTCAAACTATCGTATGTATATATTAAATGGAAATAGGCATGTTGAGCAATTAGGACAAAACAGTTTGGGCAAAATTTGGTTAGTTCACCAACAAATCAACCGGGTTGATTGCTTGAATGAAAATATCTATATTACAGTAAATAAGTAACCCTTAGTTTATTATGTTTAGAATTGGTATTATAATTTATTCCAGAACATCTTTTACCTCCAAACATAAAGCAAGTAGTTTAGACCTGCTTATACTGATACGACCCGGTTAGGGGTTGTATCGGGATAAGGCACTACTTTTAGCGTGTGCGAGCTCCTTAAGAAAATAGAGAAGAAAACTAGAGATATTTTTATCAGACAAATCATACTTTTCATTAATAAAAGGATACTTATCTTAATTAAGCATGAAATGATTCAAAGGGTAAAAACCCTTGAAAAAGCTGTAAAAGTCGTGCTAGGGTTCCACTAAAATTCCAACCACACTAATGAATGAAAATTGCAAAACTATATATAGATTATACAAGGTGATGGCGTCAAGAAGAAATGTCTGACGCCGTCAACTCGCCGCCCATAGTGAAATCGGATTGCCTAGATCCAATTCTGACGCCGTCATGTGTAATGTTGTTCTGGGCCGTCACCACTTTTACTCTTGATGGCCATGCTTTGACGCCGTCATAAATCTACTGGACCGTCACTAAAATTGCTCTTGACGCCGTCATAAGATTGCTCTTGACGCCGTCAGGTACTGTTCCCAGCAAGAAAAATTAAGACTTTGCCGTTTTCTTCACTTTTATGCTCCAAACACGTCCAAAATGCTTCCTTTTTCAGAATTCACTCCAAAAGTACCTAAAATCACAAAAGGAACGATTTAGGGCAATATTTGATCAAATAAGTTTGAATTCGGGCTTAAATGACCCCCTAAAAATGGATCATTTTTCGCCTCATCAGCTCCTCTTTCGGTTCCACTCTTAGTTTGGGTTTCCAATCACCCTAGTGGGCCCCACATTGACATGAAGCTTGCCAATTTGGCCTGTATTGTGTTCAGGAATTTGGATTTGCTTATTTGCTTGTAATTGCTTATCTAGTGTGCTTATTTCTTGTATTTTGCTTATTCCAAGTTCCTTCATCCATGTTGTATCTTATTTTACCTTTGGCTTTCTCTGGGTGGCTTAATATAAGCTTATTCATATCCTCAAAGTCCTAATAAGCTACAATATACCAACTGTTAAGCACTTTGGTTCCTAAAGTGCTTATTTTTTATATTCAACCAAAGTCCCTTTATTAAAGTTGCTTATTTTAAGTAGTTAAATAATTTTGAAAAAGAAAATTCCAAAAAAGACAAAAATAAAATAAGTGATAGCTTCTATTTAAGCCATTTGGCTTATTTTTATCTTATTCATTAAGCATTTCTCATTTTTATAATTTTCATAGGTTCCTGTAGTTGTAAAATAATTTTAGAAAAAGTTTCATATTTTTCACTATTCATTTGCTATTTTTCTTAATTTTAATTAGTTTAAATTAATTAATAATTAGTTTTTAATTAATAATAATTATATTAAAATTCAGAAAAATATAATTTTAATTTTAAAATTAGTTTTAAGTTATTTTAGATTTTTCCAAATTAAATTTTCACTTTTCTAGTGTAAAATCATAATTAGTTATAATTTAGGGTAATTTAAATAATTAAAAGTAATTAGAAAATAGTAATTAATTAATAATAATTAATTAAATAGTTGTAAAAATAATTTTAATTTTCCAAAAATTTTCTTTTATCATTGTAAAAATATAGTTTTCATATCCATAGGCTTTTTCTTTCTTAAAACTCACGTTTTATTTCGTACGTTTACGTAAATTTAAATTAAACGTACGCGTTTTAGGTTTTTAAACGTTTTTAAGTATCTAGTTTTCACATAAACATTCTCCTAACTTATTTAAGCTATTTTCTTTTACATTTCCTTAGTTTAATCAATCACTCACTTATACCCTTTCCCATTCAAATTCACTCGATCACAGGATGTTTGACCTTTGCATGCCTCGTTGGGACATAATGACCCGGGGAAACACTGTATTCCACAGAAGCATTGGCCTAGGATGTTTGACCTTGTTGACCATTCACTTGGTTGATATTATCTGACTGTTTCAGACCGATCAAAGCTCAGCTACAAACCAAAAACTTCACGATCAGCAATTTGAAAACTTGAATTAACATGCATGAGAAAAGTAATGAAGCCAAAGTTAAACATGACATTGATGTAATGGAAACAAGGAACATTGAATTGGAACATAATGTGGCTAAATTACTTATGAAAAATGAGACTTTGAAAAAGCATTACAAAGACCTGTATGATTCAATCAAAGAAACAAAAACTAAGACTACAGAACAGACAACTTCTCTGATTGCCAAAAATGATGAATTCAAAGCTCAATGTCACAACTCTTAATTTCAGGTCATTTTCCAAACCATGACAATTTACTATTCACAAGTTACTATTCACCGATCACTATTCATCATTTTCGGAGTCAGTTTGAGATTTCGAGAAGCGTTCAAAAATTTTACTATTCATGTGACACTATTCATTTCCGGAAGGAAAACACTATTCACATTCATCATTCATTTCATCGTAAATCTAGTTTACGGGTATTTAAATTCGCGTAACCGGATTGGTTTAGCTGCGAATTCATGCATCATCTGTAGGGACACATCATATAGACTAGAGTAGTCTACATATTCTTAGTAATATCATCAGCACATTAGATAATGCACGGATATGCATTATTTCCATTTACGTATGCTTAATTTGTAATTAACGTTACCACTCAGTTTTTACTACTAACATATACCCGACACTCCCGACTATGATCCTAATATATTTTCATACTCATTATAATAATATAAAAATTATATTACTAATTTGCACTGTGTTTTCAAGTCAACTGCTACATTTTTCGTTAGGAGCTTAAAACTCCGTCGGTTTACGATATCTCAACACGACAATTATTTTAACACCTGATTCTTATCAGGAATGTAATTTCATAATTTTTACAAAGTCTTCACATTTTATTTGGTACAGTTAAACTTTATTTCTAGCAATCTCGGTACCCGGTATCATTTATAACACTAAATATCTACCTAAACTACCTCAAAAGTCCAAGAATTTCTTACATACTCATCCACCCCATCACCATTTCCATGCCCCCCCCCATTCCAATCACTTACACAATTGAAAAAGTTTACTTACTTCACTTAATAATGGTACTTTATGTCTTGCAAATAATATATATCAAAACTACTAGATATTTTACTTCATTTCGCACATGTAATAAAAATAAACTAGCAAAACTCTTTCTCCATTCTCTCCTTCATATGGTTCGGCCAACAACACAAGAACAAGAATAAACCATAAACTTTTGAAGATCAAGTCATAATCAAGTCTCATTTGTACTCATAGTTAGGGTTTTGAAATAAAAACCCCAAGGATACCTATGTATTTTTCTTCAAAAATCATCAAAACGTCAAGTAAGCTTCAAGTAAACTTTTCTAATCTTTTATACTTTCATTTAACCTATTTTGATGTTCTAGTAGCATATCATGCAAATATTTATGTTAAACATACCACTTAATGTTTATTTTCCTTATAAACATAGATCTAAAGATTTTACATGTGATCATCATGAGACCCACCATTTTTGGTGATGTTTAGGACCCCATGACACCCTAAGAAGGTGTATGGTAGGATTGAGTATTTGTGGAGTTGATTTGAAGTAGTTTGGTTAAGTCTTGAACAAATTATAAACTAGAAAAATGAATTTTTAACACTATTAGAAAGTTGCTGTCCATTTTTGCAAAATATAGAAAACTCAGGGGCTTCCGGGTAACATTGGGCCAGAGATTCAGAAAATACTTTCAAAAATGAAGCTATGGGTGAAAGAACGGATTAAAACGAGTTTATAACGAAGGAGATATGTTAAAAACAAGTTTAACGACGAAAACTTTTTTCTGAAAATAATACGTGCTGTTGCACGAATTTCAACGGACAAAACGAGGCATTAGACGTGTTCTATAGGAGCTGACTTACTAAAAATATACTCCCTCCGTCCCATAATTATAGTCCACTGTTGACTTTTGAAGTTTTTATTTTTCAACTTTGACCATAAATATTTTTATTTGTGTTATATATTACTTGATGCAAAATATATGAATGGATTGAGTTTTGAATGTATTTTCCATTATTACAATTTTTATCAAGTATTATATAACACAAATAAAAATATATAAGGTCAAAGTTGCCAAATGAAAACTTAAAAAGTCAACAGTGGACTATAATTATGGGACAGAGGTAGTATTAGTTTATATTAATACGAAACCGTGGATATAAAAAACGTAGAAAACGAGCTTATAACGAAAAATATGCAAGCGTTTGAACTTAGACGATTTTAATATTTTTCCTTCAGCACTAGACTAATAGAAACTTTCTAAGTGATGACGGTCTCCCCGGGTGACCATGTTCGGCACCACTTTTCTCATTGATAAACCCATTTCTAGATAATTTATATCATTGACAAAAAGTTAATTCATCCAGCATAGTTTTCAAAACATCCAACCGTTTGTCAAAAGGATTTTTAACGAATAACATATGGCCTTCTAAACTTTCCCGAAAGCTGCCCAGAATCTGCCAAAACAGCTCAAACACCTCACTTCACGGCTATTATTCTTTATGATCGAGACCCGTATGGACAAAATTTCAATGTTACGACTTTTAGATAATGTGAAAAGCTTCCTAAAACTACTGAGCTTCTTTCCTAACTCTTAATATTCAATATTTCGGGACTAGTTTTGCGAGACCATTTGGTCATATTTTCAAGTAATGAAAATGTTAATTTTGCGACGAAAACATTATATTTTCTGATAAAACACCAAACAAGGATCGTGGAGTACCGTTTCAACCTATTTACATGAAAAGTGGTTATTAACTTAACGAGACGTCAAAAATGTATTTTTCGACGATAAACGTTATTTTCAAATTTCACGAGTGGTATCGATAACATACGTATTTGCATGTGTAGCATCATTTCATTGCTTACAATAGAACCTATCATTCATATTAGGTTGCGGTTAGAGATCGTGCCTCATTTTAGTGTATCCACTTTTGTCATCGTAGCTATCGCACCAGGTGAGTCATAGCCCCTACTCTTTTAATTGTTTTGTAAACTCTTTGGGGGAGATACATGCTTAAATACCTGTTTTATACTTTCACAATTTCTCTCAACTATTTGCACATTTCTGTGAGTTTCATAGCACCCCTCTTTTACCATTTTATAAATGTTTTAGGGGAGATACATGCTCAATTACATGTTTTTAACTATATGATCGTTTTACATTTAAACTCACTGTTCGTTTTACAATTAAACACCATGCTTGTTTTACTTGTAATGTGACTTGTCTCTTAAACATTATTGTTTATTTATATGACCTCATTGTCATCATCGTTCATATGGCCTCATTGTCATCATTGTTTATATGACCTCATTGTCAGAATTTTTTATATGGCCACCTTGTCAAAATTGTTCATATATGTCAAATGTAATATTGTGGTTTCCCCACTTGGCTATGATGTCAAACATAATATTGTGGTTTCCCCACTTGGCTGTGATGTCAAACGTATTGTGGTTTCCCCACTTGGCTGTGATGTCAAACATAATATTGTGGTTTCCTCACTTGGCTGTGATGTCAAACGTAATATTGCAGGTTTCCCCACTTGACTGATTTATCTATATGGCAACATTTTCAGATTTATTTATATGGCCTCAGTGTCAAAAATTGTTTATATAGCGGTATTGCTACACTTATCTTTGAATCTAGATACAAGTATTACTTTTGTCCACATAAACCATATCATATTTGGCAGTGGGTCGTAAACACACAGGTTGCAAGTCTTTTATGGGCGGGACTTGGAACTGAGTGGATTTACGATGCCTTTGTTGGGAAATCTTCATTCAAATGCATTTCATTTTTCACTAAACTCTATGAACTCACCAACCTCGTGTTGACACTTTAGCATGTATTTTCAGGTATTAAGCAATGGCACGCTACTGGAGGTTTTGGCAGGGCATGGCATGGTCATAGAAGACTCTGATATTATTTGGGGACCATTTTAAACTATATTTTTAAGGGCCTAATTCCACACTACTTGTAACGATGTAATTTCAACACTTTTGGTTAAACGATTTTATTCTAAATGATTGAAGTGAAAACCATTTTTGTACTTGTATTGTGATACCAATTGAGTTACACCCCAGCTACATGTAAGCTTCCGCTGGACCCGATTTTGGGGGTGTGACAGATTGGCATCAGAGCCTTGGATATAGAGAACTGAGTGTTTTTAAAACCTAGACTATAGCTACTTTCACGAAAACTTAAACGTATGACCACCACGTGCCTGCCTGCCAAGATGATGCCTCATTTATGGTTTGTTGCTGACATATCTGATGAGATTGTATCTCATTATCTGATATATTATATTCACTTATTCTAGTTGATTACTATAATTGTCTTCCTTATAAGCGTGCTCACGTATCGTATATGTCGCCGCATTATGTTTTTCCTTACGTAATTTCATCATTCGACCTCGAGTTTGGTCACTTGCCTTAGTCTTTCAAGACGCCTTTTCATTTGTGAAATACATAGTATTAGTATAACTGAGCTTAGTATTTCAAAATTCATGGAACCTCGGTGGAATGTAGACTGGTCATCTACATTCGACCCGGGATAGTGGGATATAGGCTGACCACCTATGTCTAACTCAGAGATGAATTTTGCAACACTGGGAATAGTTATAATAAAATTTTGTCTGGATTGAATCCTCTACTCAATTTCCAAATGTTTCATTCATGTGTGCATACTCAAACGTTGCAAGAACATTCACACCTTCATCACCTCGTGAACCGCCGCCTAGAATCATGTCAACTGATCATATCCCAACCTCAAGCTTTAATTCTATGGCAATCCACATTAGGGCACCTACTTCTAGGAAACGTCTTATTTGTGTTACACCCTTCTTTTCTTGTTTTGAAGAGCTATGCCGCCAAGGAAAGCTAAAGCTACTCCAACTATGACACCAACTGCTATTCGAAAACTTGTTAAGGATAGTATAGCCGAGGCACTAGTGACAGAACGAGCGGCTGTGGCTGCTGATGCTGCTGAAAATGCCATACCTACTGATGTTGCGGCTGCAGGAGGGTCTGGAGTTCGTAAGTGTACATGGAAGGACTTCAAGCGTGGTGATCCCATAAAATTCAAATGTACTGAAGGAGCCACTGCTATGATCCATTGGTTTGAACAGACAGAATCTGTGTTTCATCTATGCAACTGCCAAGAGGAGTACAAAGTGAAGTTTTCTGCAAATACACTTATTGATGAAGCAATGTCGTGGTGGAATTCGTATGCAAAACCCATAGGAATGGAAAATGCTCACAAGCTTACGTGGGATGAATTCAAGAAGTTGCTGACTAATGATTGGCCCTAAACAGTCAACTTATATTGACCAAGGAATGGTCAACAAAGTCAAATAGCCTAGAGTCAATCTCCGGGTAATATAGGAAATCACCGGGTCGTTATACCCTGACGAGGTGTGAATTGTATCTGAACGTGCTTGTGATCGGGTGATTTTTCACAGGAAAAGGTTGTGATGAGAATTATTAGAGAATTATGAAATGAAATAGCTTAGGAAAGCTATATGATTGATTACGTGAATTTAGATTAAGAAGAATTGAGCTAAAACCTAAAAACGTACGTTTTGATTATAAACGTGAACTGACGTACGTGAATAAAAGTGAGTTTGATTAACTAAAAAGGCTACGGGGATAAAAATGGTATTTTTACAAACCTAATGATTAAAGAAAATTTTTGGAAAATTAAAATTAATTTTTACACTATTTTTATAATTATTATTAACTAAATACTAATTTCCTATTTACTTTTGATTAATTAAATTAACCTAAAATACCAATAATTATGAAATTAACCTAGAAAATTGAAATTTGAATTTAGAAAAATCTAAAATACTTTAAAAATATTTTTAGAACTAAAAATATATTTTTGAGACTTTTTAATTAATTATTACTAATTATTAATTAATTATTAATTACTTTTTAATTATTTAAATTACCCTAAATTCTATTTAATTATGAAATTACACTAGAAAATTGAAAATAAAATTTGGAAAAATTTAAAATAACTAAAAACTAATTTTAAAACTAAATTTGTATTTTTTTGATTTTCTAATTAATTAATATTAATTATTAACTATTTATTAATTATTAAAAACTAATTTAAATTATATAAACTACCAAATGATGAAAGAAAAACCTGAGAAAATTACTAAAATTATTTTTAACTACCAGAAGCCTAGGAAAAATATAAAAATGGGATTAGCTTATAAATAAGCTGAGGTAATAAGCCAATTGGCTTAAATAGAAGTTATCACTTCCAATAAGTTGGGCTTTTGGGGGGTTTTCTGTTTCAAACTTGCTTATGGAATGATTTTAAGCAACTTTTGTGAAGGTGATTTGTTTGGAGATCAAAAATAAGCAGTTTGGTGAGCTTATTGTAATGACAGTTAAGCTATATAGCTTATTAGACCTTTGATTGAAATGAAAAAGCTACCAAATTAAATTATAAACACAAATAAGCTTGAAACAGATTGAGTACTACTTAAAATAAGACAGATGGAACCAATAAGCACAAGAATTAAGCAGTTAATAAACAATAAACAATCCAAACACTAAACAGTCCACAACAGGTCCAAAGGGTCACCTTTGAGGGCCTGTGGGGTCCACTAGGGACCTTGGAAGTCCAAACAAAGAGTTGAGCCAATAAGCTGAGCTTATTGGCTGTCTAAAAAGCTAGGGTTTGGTCATTGGGTCCCACAAATGAGGCCAGGGGAAGGCTTGAAACTATGGGGTAAAAGCTGAGTTATCAGCATTTGTCAGGAAATGGCTAACATTTAATCCACTTGCAGCCCTAGCTAAATACTATAATCCACAAAATAAGCTCAATTCCTGAAAGCCTGGCTTATTAGCTTTCTAATAAGCCAAAAAGCAGGGTATGGGGCCCACTGGTTAGCCCTGTGGGGTCTACTAAAGTTGGGTGAGTCAGACTGATAGCAGTGCACAGGGGAGCACCTTCCCCTGCAGCTCACTTTGAGCTTGTGCACAAGCTTGTGAAAAAATCACAAAAATAAGCCATACATGGGACTTTGAAGTTCTGCTGATACACTACAACCACAACAAGTTTCAATTACTAACTCCAAACACAAAATTCTATAAAATTCTCACAAGAAATGAAATTTTTCGCAAAATGCAATTTTGACTTTTCCAATTTTGCTTCTCAGTTGACTTTAATGAATTTTGATTTTGATTTAAACACTGAAACAGGTTAATTAAGCTAAACTAAGACTAAAATAAGTCACAAAACTTACATGTGAGTTGAAATGTAGCTTATGCTACCTAGAAATCCACACAGAACAGTTTTAAGGCCACAATTAGTTGAATTTTGACTTGTGGAGTTTTTGCAACTAAAACCTTGACTTATTTGGTGTTCTAAGAGCCTGAGTATGATATGCAAACAAAGAATGAGCAAAGAAGCTCAATATACCACTCAGCACAGTCAATTCCAAACACCCCTTTAAGACACAGAATGCAATAAAACTTGATTTAATTGGGACCTAAATACAACCTACTGATCACAAATAATCTAAATAAGTGATAAACAAGCAAAGTACACAGTAATAAACAACAAACACCAATAATACACTTAAAAGAGTAAAAATCAAAAGTATAAGCTTACAAGAGCATTCCAACTGAGAACAAGGAACCAGGACCAAGAATCAACCTATGTGGCTTCCACAAGCCTCTAATACCATCAACAACCACCAATCACTGAGCTCCAATCTTTTTCAACCCTTTATCATGTTTTTTTATTTTATTTTGATTTTCTTTTATTTTTTTTCTATTTTTATCAAACTGTGGTAAAAACAATTCCACAAACTTAAAAAGCTTATGAAAACAGATACATTGGACTTATATGAGTATACAAACAGATGAATATCACTAATGAACCTTAAACAAGTAATTGGAATTCTTGAATAAACTTGAAGTTTGCAAATTAGAAATAAACTAAAAATAACACTTTCATTGATTTAAAAACAGATTACAAGGAGTAAAATAAACACTAAAAATAGCTAAGTTACAATCCTACACACCTCTAAGGCTCATATGAGCTATCACTTATATAACGAGACTAAATTAGGGCACCACTTCTTCCACATGGCTTCTTTTGAAATTTAGCGTTCCCCTTTGCTTCTCCTTTGACCCTTGACTAAATCCCAACCGTCCAATTAACTTTTGATGCATCTGAGCTGTTGATTACAATTTGGCACCAAAATGGAACGGGACAAAATTAGTGGTTCTGGTGGAGAGTATTAATGAGGTGGTGGTGGGGGTTGGTTTGGTAGATGGGGAGCATTTATTGTAGATGGTTTGTTTGGTGAAAAGGTGGGGGGGTAGACACTATGCCTGAAAAACGGGGGAAAATTGGGTGTGGGGAAGATGGTGTTGACCGGTCATTTGACCGTTTGACCATTTGACCTGGCTTAATTATCAAAGGGTGTGGGCCGGGTGTGTTGGTGATGGGCCTGGGGTGTTTGGTTTGGTCTTGGAAGTTTGGTTTGGTATTTGGATTTAGGATATTAAGGGTCCGGTTTTGGTTTTAGATAATAACAAGGACCAACTTTGCAATTTAACCAAACTTGAGGGGCTGAATATGTTCAAACTCCAAAGTGCTCACAAGGACCAATCATGACAATCACCAATAACACAAGGACCAAATTTCACTTTTTCCAATTTTCAAAATTCCCAGGGACTATTTTTGCCAAGTTTGAAACTTTAGGGACCAAACATGTCAACTTTTGACCCAAGTATCTTATTTTGTGATTATTGACTTTCAAAAGACTTGGGTTGACTTTTCTTTCAAAATAAATGCATAGGGACTATTTTTGACAAGTTTTGAAACTTGGGGGACTGAAACTGCCAATATTGCAAACTTTGATCATTTTTCATTTGTTTTTGCTCATTTTGCATTTAAAACACATAAAACACAATCCCTGGGATAATTTAAGAATTTTGATGACTTTTTGATTGTTTTTGTATGTTTTGCAGTTCAGATTTGATCAAAAATGATGAGTGTTTGAGCACTCATCAATCCCCCGCACTAAACTATTGCTAGTCCCTAACAATCTTTTAAGAAAACTTGATGGGTTTGAAGTCTCTTTACCAAAAGCCATCACTTCTAGAGTAGCCAAATGTTTTAGTCCAAGTAAGAACCATGGTACACCGATAACCATGTGATTTTGAGTAAACCACCAGCTTTCAACGGTTTTGATTTGTCTTTACCAGAAGCCGTTTGCTTCTGGACTAGCCAACTCTTGATGGAATTCAATCATCATCTTGGTGAGTTTGGTTTTCCACTGCCTTTACCACAAGCCATAATCTTGCGGGCTAGCCAACTCTTTCACTTTTTAGGATATGGCGAGTTGAGATACCATACAATTTTGGGCAAATTGCAAGCCGTCAAAGGATTTGAGTTATCTTTACCAAGAGCCGTTTGCTCCTGGATTAGCCAATCTCTTTGTTGATTAGACATGGCGGACTGATAACCACAAAAAATTTGAAATAAAGCGAAAAAAAATTTCAAATTTTAGGCCAAAAATGGGGGCACTAGAAGATATATTGTGATAAAATTCACTAGAATCCCCCCCCCCCCCCCCCACACTTAGAATTGAATATTGTCCCCAATATTCAAAGTCCCGACTATTATGCCGACTCTTTGAACGGAAAAAGGCAATATTCTAAGCTAACTGTGGAAACATCAATTTTCACTTTATTTATATATACATACAAACACTTTTTTTTTTTTTTTTTTTTACATATATACATAAACAGCAGGGGACGGCCACTCCCCCACACTTGGGTGGTAGAAAATAGAAAGAAGTCAGAGATATGGGTGAAAACCCATATTGTGCTATTGTTTTTGTTCATCGAGTCGCTAGCTTGACTCGATCCCCGAATTCAATTGTCCTTGGGGAAAGTTTGGAGATCCGGGACAACCATGGATGGTACGTCCTCTCCAAAGTAATGCTTCACACGATGCCCATTCACTTTGAAATTTGGACCGTCATTTTGAGATAATTCGACGGTACCATAACGATAAACCTTTACGATAGTAAATGGGCCAGTCCATCGGGTCTTTAGCTTTCCCGAGAAGATCTTGAGTCTAGAGTTGAAAAGAAGGACTCGATCACCAACGTTAAAAACGCGGTTCTTGATTTTGGAGTCATGAATCTTCTTTGTCTTTTCTTTATAGATCAAAGAGTTCTCGTAAGCTTGATCACGAAGTTCATTTAATTCATTCAGTTGAACTTTCCTATGATCACCCGCAGTTTTGAGGTCAAAATTTGCATGCTTGAGAGCCCAATAGGCTTTATGCTCAAGCTCGATCGGTAGATGGCACGCTTTTCCGTACACAAGCTTGTAAGGCGTACACCCAATGGGTGTTTTGTAAGCCGTGCGGAAAGCCCAGAGTGCATCATCTAATTTGTCCGACCACGATGCACGATTTTCACCTACGGTTCTTTCCAATATTCTTTTAATGCCCCAATTGGAAACTTCTACTTGTCCACTTGTTTGAGGGTGGTACGCAGTAGAAAGACGGTGAGTTACACCATACTTTTGCATGACTTTATCGAATTTGTCATTGCAGAAATGCGTACCACGATCACTAATAATAGCACGTGGAGTTCCAAATCGGGCAAAAAGAGCTTTCAAATATTTCACAACTACTCGGGCATCATTAGTGGGTAAAGCTTTCGCTTCAACCCATTTTGACAAATAGTCAACAGCCACGAGTATATACTTGTTACCATGAGAAGACGGAAATGGCCCTATAAAGTCTATGCCCCATACGTCAACAATTTCACAAACTTGGATTGCATTCTGAGGCATCTCGTTCTTTTGTGAAATATTCTCGTGACGTTGACAAGCGTCACAGGACTTGACCAATTCTTGGTCATCCTTATAGATTGTGGGCCAATAAAAGCCGGAATCAAACACCTTTTTGGCGGTGTAGTTTGGATTGTGGTGGCCCCCCATGGGACCAGCATGGCAAGCCTTTAAAATTTCAGCGGCTTCCTGACCATACACACACCGCCGGATGACTTGATCCGCGCAAATTTTGAAAAGATAGGGGTCGTCCCAGAAATAGTGTTTTACATCTTTGAAAAATTTATTTTTTTGTTGGGACGACATCCCTTTCACAACAAAGTTACCCACATGGTAATTTGCAAAATCGGCAAACCATGGGGTAATCGAGTCTCCACGAAAAGAAACCGCATTGAGGGTTTCGAGAGGAAATGTTTCGTTTATTTCCTTTTTCTCGAAAGCATCTTGATGAGGGTTTTCAAGATGGGAGAGATGATCAGCAGCCAGGTTCTCAGCTCCTTTTTATCACGAATAATGATATCAAATTCTTGTAAGAGGAGAACCCAACGGAGTAGTCTCAGCTTTGCATCTTGTTTTGCAAAGAGATACTTCAAAGCCGAGTGATCCGTATACACTATGCTCTTGGTCAATATCAAGTATGGCCGGAATTTTTCAAAGGCATACACCACAGCTAATAATTCTTTTTCAGTGGTGGTGTAATGACTTTGAGCCTCAGTCATAGTTTTGCTCGCATAGTGTATAGGCTGAAAATGTTTTGTTTTTCGTTGACCCAAGACTGCCCCTATCGCATAATCACTAGCATCACACATGAGTTCGAAGGGCAAGTCCCAATCGGGGGCAACAAGAATCGGTGCCTCAGTAAGCTTTTTCTTTAATGTTTCAAAAGCTTCGATGCACTCGGGGGAGAAGATAAAAGGAGCATCCTTCTCGAGGAGATGGGTCATAGGCTGGGCGATTTTAGAAAAATCTTGAATGAACCTACGATAGAAACCGGCATGACCCAAAAAGCTCCTAATACCTTTGACGGTAGTGGGATGAGGTAATTTTTTGATGACATCTACTTTGGCTCTGTCAACCTCAATCCCGTTCTTTGAAATTTTATGGCCTAGGACAATGCCCTCTTTGACCATAAAGTGACTCTTTTCCCAATTTAGACACAACTTTGTTTCTTCACATCGTTTGAGCATGTTGTCTAAATTGGAGAGGCATGATTGGAATGAATTCCCAATGACCGAAAAGTCATCCATAAAGACCTCCATAGTTTTCCCGATCATGTCAGAAAAAATGGCCATCATGCACCTCTGAAATTTTCCTGGAGCATTGCATAAACCAAATGGCATGCGTTTGTAGGCAAACGTTCCATAGGGGCACGTGAAAGTGGTCTTTTCTTGATCCTGCGGATCAATGAGAATCTGAAAGTAACCCGAGAAACCATCGAGGAAGCAATAGTACTCATTCCCCGCTAGTCTCTCGAGCATCTGATCCATAAAGGGCAGAGGAAAATGGTCTTTGTGGGTGGCGTCATTTAACTTGCGATAGTCAATGCAGATACGCCAACCCGTAACCAATCGAGTTGGAATCAACTCGTTTTCTTCGTTAGTGACAATAGTAATGCCACCCTTTTTTGGAACACAATGTATTGGGCTAACCCAAGGACTGTCTGAGATAGGGTAAGTCAATCTGGCATCAAGAAGTTTTAAAACTTCTTGTTTAATGACCTCATGAATTTTTGGATTCACCCTTCTTTGTCGTTGGACTGCTGGTTTGAAGTCATCCTCCATCAAAATTTTGTGGGTACAAAATTTGGGGTCAATGCCCTTGATGTCGGAGAGTCTCCAAGCAATTGCTTGCTTGCGTAACTTCAAAAACTTTATTAGAGTAGCCCTTTCCTCAACACTCAAATCCTTAGCAATTATGACTGGTAATTTATCATCACCCTCCAGAAATGCATATTCAAGATGAGGCGGCAAGTCCTTGAGTTCGACCTCAGGAAAGTCATTAGTTTTTTCAACATTTTTTACTTCCTCTTTATGAAGTACTTGTGGTAGAACAGGAAGAGGAGAGGGATCTTCGTTTAATAATTTCTCAAGTAAGAGAATATCCCTCTCGGGGTCAATCTCTTGGTGATCGATTCCATCAGGAATCGAATCACTTTTGAGAAAGGCCTCAATTTCTTGTAAGATGAAGTCACTTCCCTCAAACGGAGTGAGGGAAGGAGAAGAATTGGAAATGATGGGGTGAGAAGATGGAGTGAAGTTTTCACTCGTAGAATCATCAACGAAACCTAAAACCTCTTGAGCGTACTCCTCAGCAGCAACATCGATGACATCTATTCAGTTTACTGATTCAGAGTCATAATTAGAGGAGTACCTCGAAGTTTGGTCGAGGTTGAAGGTGATGGCTTCCTTTCCAACACGCAGTGTGATCTCTTGCTCAAATACATCGATGAGACACGCCCAGTTCTAAGGAATCCCCTTCCAAGAATGAGAGGGACCCTTGAATCGGCATCAAATTCAACAATCACAAAATCTGCCGGAAAATGGAACTTTCCCACTTTAACGAATACGTCCTCGGCAATGCCAAGTGGACGAGAAATCGATCGATTGGCAAGCTCTAAAGTCATGCACGTAGGAGTGAGTTCTGGAAGAGAGAGTTTCTTCCACACAGAATATGGCATCAAGTTAATGCTAGCACCTAGATCGGCCAAGGCGAAGCATTCAACCATATCCGAAAAAATACAAGGAATGAGAAATTTTCCGGGGTCCCCAAGCTTCTTGGGAAGCTTTTTCAAAAGAACTGCTAAGCATTTCTCATTAAGAGGAGTTCTAGCCATCTCGAAGAGTTTTTCCTTATTACTTAATAGATTCTTGATTGTAGATGCAAACTTGGGCATCAAGAGAATAGCATCTGCGAAGCTAATGTCAAAGTGCAAGTCTTGAAAGATTTGAAAAAAATTATCCATTTGTTGACTAGCCTTTTCGCGGAGCTTTTGTTCATTGAGACGTGATGGATACGGAATAGAAGTTTTGGATTTAGGGTTGTCCACTGGAGTTTCTGGTGGTTCAAAGACAACTCCAGGCTTACATCTGGTTTCTGGAATAACCTGAGGTTGGACGTGTGTGGTACTTCGTGAGCTAGGAGATTGCACCTTGTCCGTTGTCACCTCTGGTTCACGTTCTACTACCTTCGGAGGAGAGGAAGAAGAGGTAGTAGGAATCGCGGGTTCATCATATGAAGCACCACTCCTTGTTGTGATCGCCTTAGCATCGCCCCTCGGGTTAGCGATCGTGTTGCTCGGTAAAGTAGTACCTGAGCCCGAGGGTCGATCATTTAAAGACTTCTTGATTTCAGAAATCTGGCTAACCAACAACTTGTTCATTTCATCCTGGGATTTCATGAACTGTTTTAGCAACTCATCAGATGAAGGCCCGGTGGGAACAATGGCTTGGTTCGGATTAGGAAGATTTGGAGCTCGGTTGTTCTGATTGGGACCTTGATTTTGAAAATTACCCTGATGAGGGTTGTTGTTTCCATGAAAATATTTGGGATTGAAATTACCCTGACCTTGGTTTCGATTAAAGTTTCCTTGATTTTGGAAACCTTGATTGTGGAAACCTTGGTTTTGATTTTGAAAACCGTGACCCTGATTGAAGTTACCCTGGTTTTAAAAACCTTGGTTCACTCTATTTTGATTTTGGCCACGGTTTTGGACATTTTGGTTTTGATGGAAACCAGGAGGTCCAGGGTAGTGATGAGGATGATAGTTCGGGTCCATAGGAGGGCGGTATTGATTGCCTCCTTGATTTTGGGACCCGGCAACATCATGAGATTCATATGGAGTTCCATCAGTAGCTGTGCAATTGTAGTAGGCATGCAGCCCACCACAAGTCACACAGACTTCCACTTTTTTAACCTCAGCAGGTGGAGGATGTTGTGGAAAGGAAACTTTCTTTTGTTGGGCTAGAACCAAAGCTTCAATAGCTTCAGTGAGCTTGTCAATCTTAGCATCCGTGCTAGACTGACTCACAAGAGTAGAAGTAGAAGGACCCGCACTGATTTGGGAAA
This sequence comes from Artemisia argyi, assembly GCA_030686995.1. Classification (NCBI taxonomy): domain Eukaryota; kingdom Viridiplantae; phylum Streptophyta; class Magnoliopsida; order Asterales; family Asteraceae; genus Artemisia; species Artemisia argyi. Next base: position 41,845 of record JARVZY010010944.1, on the reverse strand, counting down.
CAACCGGCTTGCTTCGTGTAGAGCGGACCTTAGACTTGTTTTCTATGATTTGCAAAGCTTCTCTGGTGGTTCTACTCAAGAAATTACCTCCTGCGGAGGCATTGAGAGAATCCTGATCAACTTGGCTCACGCCATTGTAGAAAGTATCCAATTGCATCAACTCTGAGAAACCATGATGCGGACACTTGCGAAGTAATTCTTTGAAACGATCCCACGCTTCACCAAAAGATTCATCATATTTCTGAGTGAACTTGGTGATTTCATTCTTAAGACTCGTGGTCTTGGAAGGTGGGAAGAATTCATTCACAAAATTTTTCACAAGATCTTCCCATGTCTCAATAGATCGAGGGGGTTGTTTTTCAAGCCAAATCCGGGCTTGTCCCTCGAGGGAGAATGGGAAGAGAAGAAGTTTTATTGCTTCACATGGGACATTCTTGTATTTGATGGTTGACGTGATTTTATTGAACCATCGAATGTGAGCATGAGGATCGTCCCTCTCAAAACCGTAGAATTGACTTGAGGTTACTAGATTGAGTAACCCGGTCTTGAGCTCAAAATTATCAGCCACAATGGCTGGAACAACAATGGCGTCTCCAAAACCCTCAATGGGGGCCTGGAGAAGCTCACACATGGGGCGGTCATCCGCCATGGTGACAGCAGATGTGACAACAGTACGGATCTCAGATCCGACTGTTGGTGCTGAACGTCTACGAGTTCTTCTAGGTTTAACAAGCTCACGTAATGGGCTCGTGGACCTGGAAGAACGAGTGCGCATGCACTAAAAACAAAACTCACTCAAAACAAAATCGAGGCAAAACGACAGTGAACTTAAACCAATAATCACAAGTAAGTGGCTTCTTTAAGAAAGGTACACCACTCGTAGGGATACAAAGGCAAGTTTTGATCTTTTTGATTGGGAACTTATTATGTCCACACCCCCAGTTGGTAGGTGTTCTGTCTTGGTTTGCGACGGTTTATTTCTATGTATTATTATTAACAAGAAAAAGACGGATGTTTTTGGGTTTTTGTGTGAGTGAAAAACTTTTGGAATTATTTTTTTTGGTATCATCCCGTTATCCAAAATCGTATTTCTTTAAGAATCACCTTAAAAGAAGCCCGATATAGAAAACGTTTCGATCTGTTTTGTTTGTTTTTTAATTTTTTTGGTGTTTTAACACTTTAGGAAAAGTGTTAATGACTTTTTTAGGTTTTGATTTGAAATTTACAAAAGTGATGGTATTTTTACAGTGGTGATGGTGAAATAACACTAATCTCAAAAGACGCTGCAGAAACGCGCACACCTCCCCGGCAGCGGCGCCAAAATTTGATTGGCCCTAAACAGTCAACTTATATTGACCAAGGAATGGTCAACAAAATCAAATAGCCTAGAGTCAATCTCCGGGTAATATAGGAAATCACCGGGTCGTTATACCCCGATGAGGTGTGAATTGTATCTGAACGTGCTTGTGATCGGGTGATTTTTCACAGGAAAAGGTTGTGATGAGGATTATTAGAGAATTATGAAATGAAATAGCTTAGTAAAGGTATATGATTGATTACGTGAATTTAGATTAAGAAGAATTGAGCTAAAACCTAAAAACGTACGTTTTGATTATAAACGTGAACTGACGTACGTGAATAAAAGTGAGTTTGATTAACTAAAAAGGCTACGGGGATAAAAATGGTATTTTTACAAACCTAATGATTAAAGAAAATTTTTGGAAAATTAAAAATAATTTTTACACTATTTTTATAATTATTATTAACTAAATACTAATTTCCTATTTACTTTTGATTAATTAAATTAACCTAAAATACAAATAATTATGAAATTAACCTAGAAAATTGAAATTTGAACTTAGAAAAATCTAAAATACTATAAAACTATTTTTAGAACTGAAAATATATTTTTGAGACTTTTTAATTAATTATTACTAATTATTAACTAATTATTAATTACTTTTTAATTATTTAAATTACCCTAAATTCTATTTAATTATGAAATTAACTAGAAAATTGAAAATAAAATTTGGAAAATTTTAAAATAACTAAAAACTAATTTTAAAACTAAATTTGTATTTTTCTGATTTTCTAATTAATTAATATTAATTATTAACTATTTATTAATTATTAAAAACTAATTTAAATTATAAAAACTACCAAATGATGAAAGAAAAATCTGAGAAAATTACTAAAATTATTTTTAACTACCAGAAGCCTAGGAAAAATATAAAAATGAGATTAGCTTATAAATAAGCTGAGGTAATAAGCCAATTGGCTTAAATAGAAGCTATCACTTCCAATAAGTTGGGCTTTTTGGGGTTTTTCTGTTTCAAACTTGCTTATGGAATGATTTTAAGCAACTTTTGTGAAGGTGATTTGTTTGGAGATAAAAAATAAGCAGTTTGGTGAGCTTATTGTAATGACAGTTAAGCTATATAGCTTATTAGACCTTTGATTGAAATGAAAAAGCTACCAAATTAAGTTGTAAACACAAATAAGCTTGAAACAGATTGAGTACTACTTAAAATAAGACAGATGGAACCAATAAGCACAAGAATTAAGCAGTTAATAAACAATAAACAATCCAAACACTAAACAGTCCACAACAGGTCCAAATGGTCACCTTTGAGGGCCTGTGGGGTCCACTAGGGACCTTGGAAGTCCAAACAAAGAGTTGAGCCAATAAGCTGAGCTTATTGGCTGTCTAAAAAGCTAGGGTTTGGTCATTGGGTCCCACAAATGAGGCCAGGGGAAGGCTTGAAACTATGGGGTAAAAGCTGAGTTATCAGCTTTTGTCAGGAAATGGCCAACATTTAATCCACTTGCAGCCCTAGTTAAACAACTATAATCCACAAAATAAGCTCAATTCCTGAAAGCCTGGCTTATTAGCTTTCTAATAAGCCAAAAAGCAGGGTATGGGGCCCACTGGTTAGCCCTGTGGGGTCTACTAAAGTTGGGTGAGTCAGACTGATAGCAGTGCACAGGGGAGCACCTTCCCCTGCAGCTCACTTTGAGCTTGTGCACAAGCTTGTGAAAAAAGCACAAAAATAAGCCATACATGGGACTTTGAAGTTCTGCTGATACACTACAACCACAACAAGTTGCAATTACTAACTCCAAACACAAAATTCTATAAAATTCTCACAAGAAATGAAATTTTTTCCAAAATGCAATTTTGACTTTTCCAATTTTGCTTCTCAGTTGACTTTAATGAATTTTGATCTTGATTTAAACACTGAAACAGGTTAATTAAGCTACACTAAGACTAAAATAAGTCACAAAACTTACTTGTGAGTTGAAATGTAGCTTATGTTACCTAGAAATCCACACAGAACAGTTTTAAGGCCACAATTAGTTGAATTTTGACTTGTGGAGTTTTTGCAACTAAAACCTTGACTTATTTGGTGTTCTAAGGGCCTGAGTATGATATACAAACAAAGAATGAGCAAAGAAGCTCAATATACCACTCAGCACAGTCAATTCCAAACAACCCTTTAAAACACAGAATGCAATAAAACTTGATTTAATTGGGACCTAAATACAACCTAATGATCACAAATAATCTAAATAAGTGATAAATAAGCAAAGTACACAGTAATAAGCAACAAACACCAATAATACACTTAAAAGAGTAAAAATCAAAAGCATAAGCTTACAAGAGCATTCCAACTGAGAACAAGGAACCAGGACCAAGAATCAACCTATGTGGCTTCCACAAGCCTCTAATACCATCAACAACCACCAATCACTGAGCTCCAATCTTCTTCAACCCTTGATAATGTTTTTTTATTTTATTTTGATTTTCTTTTATTTTTTTTTCTATTTTTATCAAACTGTGGTAAAAACAATTCCACAAACTTAAAAAGCTTATGAAAACAGATACATTGGACTTATATGAGTATACAAACAGATGAATATCACTAATGAACCTTAAACAAGCAATTGGAATTCTTGAATAAACTTGAAGTTTGCAAATTAGAAATAAACTTAAAATAACAGTTTCATTGATTTAAAAACAGATTACAAGGAGTAAAATAAACACTAAAAATAGCTAAGTTACAATCCTACACACCTCTAAGGCTCATATGAGCTATCACTTATATAACGAGACTAAATTAGGGCACCACTTCTTCCACATGGCTTCTTTTTGAAATTTAGCATTCCCCTTGGCTTCTCCTTTAACCCTTGACTAAATCCCAACCGTCCAATTAACTTTTGATGCATCTGAGCTGTTGATTACAATTTGGCGCCAAAATGGAACGGGACAAAATTGGTGGTTCTGGTGGAGAGTATTAATGAGGTGGTGGTGGAGGTTGGTTTGGTAGATGGGGAGCATTTATTGTAGATGGTTTGTTTGGTGAAAAGGTGGGGGGGGGGAGACAGTATGCCTTAAAAATGGGGGAAAATTGGGTGTAGGGAAGATGGTGTTGACCGGTCATTTGACCGTTTGACCATTTGACCTGGGATAATTATCAAAGGGTATGGGCCGGGTGTGTTGGTGATGGGCCTGGGGTGTTTGGTTTGGTCTTGGAAGTTTGGTTTGGTATTTGGATTTAGGATATTAAGGGTCCGGTTTTGGTTTTAGATAATAACAAGGACCAACTTTGCAATTTAACCAAACTTGAGGGGCCGAATATGTTCAAACTCCAAAGTGCTCACAAGGACTAATCATGCCAATCACCAATAACACAAGGACCAAATTTCACTTTTTCCAATTTTCAAAATTCCCAGGGACTATTTTTGCCAAGTTTGAAACTTTAGGGACCAAACATGTCAACTTTTGACCCAAGTATCTTATTTTGTGATTATTGACTTTCAAAAGACTTGGGTTGACTTTTTTTCAAAATAAATGCATAGGGACTATTTTTGACAAGTTTTGAAACTTGGGGGACTAAAACTGCCAATATTGCAAACTTTGATCATTTTTCATTTGTTTTTGCTCATTTTGCATTTAAAACACATAAAACACAATCCCTGGGATAATTTCAGTATTTTGATGACTTTTTGATTGTTTTTGTATGTTTTGCAGTTCAGATTTGATCAAAAATGATGAGTGTTTGAGCACTCATCACTAAGAAGTTCTGTCCACGCACTGAAATAAAAAGTTGGAAACAAAGTTTTATGAACTAGTAACATCAGGTAATGATATCAAGGCATATATCAAAAGGTTTCAGGAGTTGGCTATGCTATGTCCAACTATGGTTCCAGATAATGAAAAGCTGCTAGAAAATTTCATCGGTGGACTACCTCCCAACATCTGCGGAGATGTGCTTTCCTCTGACCCACAAACAATGGATGAGGCTATCAGGATGTATCAGAAACTTATGGCTCAGGTAATAAAGAGAGAAACTATTGACAACAACAACGAAAACAAGAGGAAAAGGGATGACAACCAAGGAGACGATCAAGTATGGCAGCCAAACAAAGGACAACAAGTGTTTAGAGCCTATGCTGCAGGACCGCGCACAAAGAAAAGATATACTGGAAATTTACCTTACTGCAACATGTGTAATCTCCATCACCTAGGTCATTGCAGTGAACTGTGTGGAATGTGCAAGAAGCGGGGTCATCTAACTAAGGACTATAGGAAACCCGCAAATCAGAGGATCCCAGGAAGTTGCTTCAAATGTGGAAACTTAGGGCATCTCAGAAAGGACTGCCCGGAGCTAAGGAACAAGAAAACCAAAGCCTAAACCCCCTAGTGTTGTATTTCTTTTGTGTTTTATTCTACGTTCCATCGTATAAGTTTCATGTACTATTACAAATTCCGATCTAATGAATGTTCTATCTTTTATCACCGCAACGCGACTCAATTATCCTTACTTTTCCACCAATACCACTCTAGAGACCAACACAAACTGAACTTCGGGACGAAGTTCCTTTTAGAGGGGAAGACTGTCACAACTCGTAATTTCAGGTCATTTTCCAAACCATGACAATTTACTATTCACAAGTTACTATTCATCATTTACTATTCACCAATCACTATTCATCATTTCACTATTCATTGTTTTTGGAGTCAGTTTGAGATTTCAAGAAGCGTTTAAAAATTTTACTATTCATGTGACACTATTCATTCCCGGAAGGAAAATACTATTCACATTCATCATTCATTTCATCGTAAATCTAGTTTACGGGTATTTAAATTCGCGTAACCGGATTGGTTTAGCTGTGAATTTATGCATCATCAGTAGGGACACGTCATATAGACTATAGTAATCTACATATTCTCAATAATATCATCAGCACATTAGATAATGCACGGATATGTATTATTTCCATTTACGTATGCTTAATTTGTAATCAACGTTATCACTCAGTTTTTACTACTAACATATACCCGACACTCCCGACTATGATCCTAATATATTTTCATACTCATTATAATAATATAAAAATTATATTATTAATTTGCCCGGTGTTTTCAAGTCAACTGCTACATTTTTCGTTAGGAGCTTAAAACTCCGTCGGTTTACGATATCTCAACACGACAATTATTTTAACACCCGATTCTTATCAGGAATGTAATTTCATAATTTTTACAAAGTCGTCACATTTTATTTGGTACAGTTAAACTTTATTTCTAGCAATCTCGGTACCCGGTATCATTTATAACACTAAATATCTACCTAAACTACCTCAAAAGTCCAAGAATTTCTTACATACTCATCCACCCCATCACCATTTCCATGCCCCCCCCCCCCACCATTCCAATCACTTACACAATTGAAAAAGTTTACTTACTTCATTTAATAATGGTACTTTATGTCTTGCAAATAATATATATCAAAACTACTAGATATTTTACTTCATTTGGCACATGTAATAAAAATAAACTAGCAAAACTCTTTCTCCATTCTCTCCTTCATATGGTTTGGCCAACAACACAAGAACAAGAAGAAACCATAAACTTTTGAAGATCAAGTCATAATCAAGTCTCATTTGTACTCCTAGTTAGGGTTTTGAAATAAAAACCCCAAGGATACCTAAGTATTTTTCTTCAAAAATCATCAAAACATCAAGTAAGCTTCACGTAAACTTTTCTAATCTTTTATACTTTCATTTAACCTATTTTGATGTTCTAGTAGCATATCATGAAAATATTTATGTTAAAGATACCACTTAATGTTTATTTTCCTTATAAACATAGATCTAAAGATTTTACATGTGATCATCATGAGACCCACCATTTTTGGTGATGTTTAGGACCCCATGACACCCTAAGAAGGTGTATGGTAGGATTTAGTATTTGTGGAGTTGATTTGAAGTAGTTTAGTTAAGTCTTAAACAAATTATAAACTAGAAAAATGAATTTTTAACACTATTAGAAAGTTTCTGTCCATTTTTGCAAAATATAGAAAACTCAGGGGCTTCCAGGTAACATTGGGCTAGAGATTCAGAAAATACTTTCAAAAATGAAGCTATGGGCGCAAGAACGGATTAAAACGAGTTTATAACGAAGGAGATATGTTAAAAACAAGTTTAACGACGAAAACTATTTTCTGAAAATAATACGTGCTGTTGCACGAATTTCAACGGACAAAACGAGGCGTTAGACGTGTTCGATAGGAGCCGACTTACTAAAAATATATTAGTTTATATTAATACGAAACCGTGGATATAAAGAACGTAGAAAACGAGCTTATAACGAAAAAGATGCAAGCGTTTGAACTTAGACCATTTTAATATTTTTCCTTCAACACTAAACTAATAGAAACTTTCTAAGTGATGACGGTCTCCCCGGGTGACCATATTCGGCACCACTTTTCTCATTGATAAACCCATTTCTGGATAATTTATATCATTGACAAAAAGTTAATTCACCCAGCATAGTTTTCAAAACATCCAACCGTTTGTTAAAAGGATTTATAACGAATAACATATGGCCTTCTAAACTTTCCCGAAAGCTGCCCAGAATCTGCCAAAACAGCCCAAACACCTCACTTCACGGCTATTTTTCTTTATGATCGAGACCCGTATGGACAAAATTTCAGTGTTACGACTTTTAGATAATGTGAAAAGCTTCCTAAAACTACTGAGCTTCTTTCCTAACTCTTAATATTCAATATTTCAGGACCAGTTTTGCGAGACCATTTTGGTCATATTTTCAAGTAATGAAAATGTTAATTTTCCGACGAAAACATTATATTTTCTGATAAAACACCAAACAAGGATCGTGGAGTACCGTTTCAACCTATTTATATGAAACGTGGTTATTAACTTAACGAGACGTCAAAAATGTATTTTTCGACGATAAACGTTATTTTCAAATTTCACGAGTGGTATCGATAACATACGTATTTGCATGTGTAGCATCATTTCATTGCTTACAATAGAACCTATCATTCATATTAGGTTGCGGTTAGAGATCGTGCCTCATTTTAGTGTATCCACTTTTGTCATCGTAGCTATCGCACCAGGTGAGTCATAGCCCCTACTCTTTTAATTGTTTTGTAAACTCTTTGGGGGAGATACATGCTTAAATACTTGTTTTATACTTTCACAAGTTCTCTCAACTATTTGCACATTTCTGTGAGTTTCATAGCACCCCTCTTTTACCATTTTATAAATGTTTTAGGGGAGATACATGCTCAATTACATGTTTTCAACTATATGATCGTTTTACATTTAAACTCACTGTTCGTTTTACAATTAAACACCATGCTTGTTTTACTTGTAATGTGACTTGTGTCTTAAACATTATTATTTATTTATATGACCTCATTGTCATCATCGTTCATATGGCCTCATTGTCATCATTGTTTATATGACCTCATTGTCAGAATTTTTTATATGGCTACCTTGTCAAAATTGTTCATATATGTCAAACGTAATATTGTGGTTTCCCCACTTGGCTGTGATGTCAAACGTAATATTGTGGTTTCCCCACTTGGCTGTGATGTCAAACGTATTGTGGTTTCCCCACTTGGCTGTGATGTCAAACGTAATATTGTGGTTTCCCCACTTGGCTGTGATGTCAAACGTAATATTGCAGGTTTCCCCACTTGACTGATTTATCTATATGGCAACATTTTCAGATTTATTTATATGGCCTCATTGTCAAAAATTGTTTATATAGCGGTATTGCTACACTTATCTTTGAATCTAGATACAAGTATTACTTTTGTCCACATAAACCATATCATATTTGGCAGTGGGTCGTAAACACACAGGTTGCAAGTCTTGTATGGGCGGGACTTGGAACTAAGTGGATTTACGATGCCTTTGTTGGGAAATCTTCATTCAAATGCATTTCATTTTTCACTAAACTCTATGAACTCACCAACCTCGTGTTGACACTTTAGCATGTATTTTCAGGTATTAAGCAATGACACGCTACTGGAGGTTATGGCATGGTCATAGAAGACTCTGATATTATTTGGGGACCATTTTAAACTATATTTTTAAGGGCCTAATTCCACACTACTTGTAACGATGTAATTTCAACACTTTTGGTTAAACGATTTTATTCTAAATGATTGAAGTGAAAACCACTTTTGTACTTGTATTGTGATACCAATTGAGTTACACCCCAACTACATGTAAGCTTCCGCTGGACCCAATTTTGGGGGTGTGACACTCAACTTCAGGAAAAAGGTTTTGCAATTGCAGCTTTAAAAAACGAGTTAAGAAAATTAACAGAAAATAGTGTGAACACTAAGTTTGCAAAACCATCAATCTTGGGGAAACCTATTTTACAACCACTTAGAAACCAATCTGTTGTCAGACAACCGACTGCATTTAGATTTGAACGTTCAAAATTTTCAAAACAACGGTTTGCTTCCCAAGTTGATTCAAAACAAGTTTTGTCAAAACCAGTCACTTTATAGTCTAGACCCAATGAAAAGGAATATGCTTTTGCAAAACCTCATCATATGAATGCCTCTAGTTCTACTAGGATTAGTTCATCACGTGTGTCATGTATGACACCAAAGGAACATGTTAGACATAAAAACAATGTTCAGAATCACAACCTAGAGGATGCTAAGAAAAACACACATGAAAAGACTAGGAATTTGCCTGTTTCTAAGAGTACTTGTGTATCGATTAAAGCGATTCCTTTAGCAGATCACTCTAAGAATCCTAGATCTTTTCCTGAATCCAAGTACTTTGTTTGCTCAACCTGTCTGAAATGTGCTTTTAAGGAAAATCATGATAATTGTGTTACAAAATTCCTGAAGGAAGTGAATGCAAGTGTTAAGGTTCAATCCTCTAAGACTAGTAATTACAACAAGCCCGTAGAACCAAAGAGTATACCCAAAAACCTGGTAGGCAGATTGCTATAGGACAAAGATCTTCTCACAACAAGACTTCCACTTTGCATGAGAAACCAAACACTTCTAGGTCTTACCTTAGGTGGATACCGACGGGTTGAATTTTTAAGATTGTTGGTCTTAGATGGATACCTACAAGAAAGATGCTCACTGATTACAAAACCAAGGTTGATAATGAAACCCCAAATGGTCTAGATGTTGATATCACTAACCCATATAAATGCAAACAAACTTTCAATGTCAGTACAGGTTGATGAGGCGAAAAGTGTACCGCTTTTAGGGGGTCATTTAAGCCCTAAATCGAGATTATTTGATCAAATATTGCCCTAAATCATTCCTTTTGTCATTTTAGGTACTTTTGAGGAGAAATCTGGAAAAGGAAGCATTGTAGACGTTTTTGGAGCGAAAAAGTGAAGAGTACGACAAAGTCTCCAAAATCATGCTCAAGATTGTACCTGACGGCGTCAAGACTTACTAGTGACGGCGTCAAGGCTTGGCAAAAGAGGTGGATTTGACAATTACACGTGACGCGCCAGAACATTTTCCAAAGGAGGCGTGATGGCATCACCCTTTAGGGTCGCCAAGGCCGTCACGCACTATTACAAAAAGATATGGCCTAGAGTAATCATAGAGTGACAGCGTCAGAAGTGGATTCAGGCAATACGATTATTAATTTGGCGGCGAGTTGACGGCGTCAGAACCTAAACGTGACACCGTCAGATGGCAAAATCTATAAATAATTTTCTAATTTTCATTCATTAGTGTGGAACTTAGTGTGGAGCTTTCTTGTGCAAAACCCTAGACGAATTTTCTGTAACTACAAGGGTTTTAACCCTTGTTCTATCCATGCTTAATTGAAGATAAGTTTTTCAATAATCATTCGATATGCCTATGTGTTGTTTGATTCTATCTTATGCTTGTCTTCTTTTTAACATTCTAGGCTAGGTTTTCTTTGTGTTTGCTTAGATGTAATGAAACCTAGATGTTGATTATTGGTTGATGGTTTGTTTATAATTGTTGTGGATGATTGATTTTGATGTTAGGCTTAAGAAAAATGGCAGACTTCCAATTGGTAACTTGCTTGAACGTCTTAAGAAACATGATCGGAGGTGTACTACGATAAATTGGTTATGTTTAATGCGTAGGTAACTACTAGTGATACTATGTTAGGAGCTAGTAGTCGGCTCGACATAGAATGAAGTAGAAGCTTATATAGTTAGGGAATATCGTACACGACCCTACGACTAGTATTAAGGAATATAACCCGTCATCCATGCAATTGTAGCAAACTAATCAACCGGTAAAAGATATCTAGGGAGTAGTGAAATCTAAGTAAACACATTTTCTCTTATTATTGTTTCCACCACAAATTTACTTTAGTTTCATTTTATTTTTATTTTATTTGCATTTGTAGTAAAATTTGGTTAGTTGACTAGCAACTAATTCCTCCCACTCTTCCAAAAACCGAGATTTTTACTCATTTCCTTAAAATAAAAAAATACAAAAAGAATCATCCCTCACCTCTAGACCTAGTTTAATTGAGTTTTAACCCTAGCGAACACTATTCTTTGAGTTGAACGATCAATCCCCCGGTACTTGTCACTATACTATACTACAATGATCAGGTACACTGCCTGGTGGGGATTTCAAGCTTCTCAAGATCCCTTCAGAGGTAAAACCTTTTGCAAGGTTGCAAAACCACGCATCACAGGTAGTCTTTACTTAAGTGCAGGTACCTCATTCAAACCTATTAAGGAAAGACTAAGAGTTTGGCTGCTGCCAAAAAATGGATATCTCACCAATCAGGGGTTAAACAAACTCAACTTTGATGCACAACGACTACGACGTCTGTTCACCTCAGTTCAGGCCTCGCTCTTCAACATTATGGTGTCTACTGACAACACTTCAGGCCCCGTTTTCTCAAAGAAAAGAAAAGTGTATGCTTGAGTGTGCTTTATCTTCTAAAGATGTGAAATGTTCTTGCTTCTGACCATTCTCATCAACAAACTTCATATTTGTTCCACGCTCGTTCAGTAATCAAGTGGATTACTTTCATCAGATTGTATTTTTTATTCACTCGATCAAAAATGGCATCTTCAAATGCAATTTTTAAGGGAGAGAAGTGTGGACATTGGATCAACCTCTTATGCAATTTTTGAGGGGGAGAAGTGTGAATAAACTACATGTATTTCTATTCACTTGTTCAATCAAAAATCGTATCCTCATATGCAATATTTGAGGGGGAGAAGTGTGAATAAAATACATGTTGATTGATGCTTGAAATGACTCTCCTCTCCTCCAATACCTAATGTTTCACTAACTAAGGATGACTAATTGTGACTACAGAGTTGATTGGGTATCACATATTTGAGATTGAAGTTGACTTTCACAAAGGCGTGATCTTAGTTTATCTTGAAGTCGGGGTTGGTTGGATGAATGACTTTCAACGATAACTTGCTCGTGCTTGAGATTTAAGTTGAAGACTTGGTTTATCTAGTTACCAGCAGTGTAGGTGGATGGTTGAAGACCTGGTTAACTATCACTTTAAGGAGTTATGATGTAGTACTCAGTGTCACACATCGATGACGTTGTGGATAACTGCAAGAGGTGGTAATGTCTCATGCTTTGGTTGGGTAGTGAGTACTTAGAGATTTGCTTGGAGCATAAATTCTCTACACCGTTCTTCCAACATCAGTGCAAGCTTAAGACACAAGAGTGGGGAACTCTACTTCAGTTTCAAGTTTGGTATATCGGGTTTTCTCCATACGTGGTCATTTACTATTAGCCAGTGGAAGTGAAAAGAGGTTTAATTAGGGGTTGATCTGCAAAGAATTGTCATCGACATCTACTCATGGGGTAATGATTTGTATATTGCTTCCAGTTGATATGTTTATGTATACATAGTTATGATGATTCTAAGAGATCGTCATCATCATGGAGGGAAAAATGTGTACATCGGGGCTTTTATCGAAGAACTGGAAGCATTCTAGGTGAGTTGAAAATTTTGACATGGTGTTCCCCAAACAAACCCGTGAAGAAGTTACAGATTTTCAGTCTATGATCCATTTCCCGCTGTGCATGACAAGATAAGAGACTGAAGACAATTTGGGCAGAATTGAGAGATACTTCTTCAACAAGCATCAAGGTTATTTCAAACGGGTTGTCAGTTTGGGAGGGAGCAAGTACACTAATGGGCTTAATAATTGGGAGGGAGTACTAACACAATTAGTGAGAGTTTCTATAGCAGTTGATTCTCACCAGTTACATTTAAGCCAATTTAGTTCTTCTCACAAGATTTCAAGTAGATGTGCCTATAATGTGTTGTTGATTCTGAGGTATCAAAACCAGCAAGGGGGAAGGAGACATACATCTAAATGCATATCGAGTACATGTGATGAACTTAATACTTCTTCTTAATTGAAGTTATCTCGGGAAGACAAATGTCATAACCGTAGAGAATATCAGTGTATTAACTCATGGTGTTTGGTGTGTCATTCCAACTACGTGGGGGAAGTGGTCTTCTAATACTTGTGGTCTGTATTACTTCAGCTTTCAGTGGGAAGAAATATGAGAAGAACAATTGGAGCATAAGATGATATTGCTTATCGACATCTTCATACGTACTGATATGATTTATGGTAAAGTGCTTCTGGTTAATGCTTCATGTACACATTGATATGATGATTCTAATGAGATCGAAACCATCAGGGTAGAGATATGTGTACATCAGGGATGCACAACAGGTTTACGTGATCGGGCTTAATCTTCTATTTCAGCATTAAACACTGTAGAGATGATCAATGCTTCAACCTGTTAATTTGGTTTCATCGTTTCTTCTCATGTTGGATACATGCGTACAATATGGATTGAGTTGGTATGTGTAAGATAACTAGAAAGCGTTTGGTGAAATGAAAATGTTGATATCTTGTTCCCCCAAATAGACAACTGCTCCAAACCGCAGAGTAATGTGTACATTGGGGATGCACAACAGGGTCATGAGATCGGGCTTAATCATATATTCTGGGATTGATAACCGAAGAGATGATCCGTGTTTCACCCTGTTACTTTGGTGTTATCATTTTCTTTGGGTTCTCAAGCTTCATTCAATGAGACTTTTTGCATCACTTCAACTACCTGGGGGAAGTGGTCTCATGAAGATGATTGTCGGTTTAGGGGGAAGCTACCAAAGCATCAAATTGAGATGTCACAAGTTCAGACGATTATTCACGATCCTCGAATGCTTTGGCGGTGAAAGTTTAAGAGACGTTGACTACAGACTTCTTCAACATACAAAACGATATCCTTTTGGTATTCTTGTCAACATATTCTTAAATTGAATACACTTTGTACATATATTATACCAAAATGTAAATAAAATTAGAAAACCTACAAAAACCCATAAAAATCAGAAAATTAGAGAATACCAAAAATAGTTTTTTTAAGTCATATCTTCTGGCATCGATAACATTTACGGTCCTAGAAATGTCATTCAATAATAACACGGGTTTTTAAATGAAGTTCGAACAGAAGTTCAAAACGTTTTTTTCAAAACATGCCTAAATGGCTTGCTATCACATCTAATATGCAACCCGGTCGTCAAAATGAGGAAAGCATGTTGCCAAAAGGACGGATGTTCCTCTTAAAGGCATGGATTACTTTATATCCTTGCCTTTCCGATCTAGTGCACGCTTCAGTGCATTACTTCTGGTATAAGAAGAGAAGTCTTCTTTGTATACAAATAATTTTCTTTCTATGATTCTTCGGAAAATTAGTTGTGTGACACAGGGTGGTAGCGTGTTGTTTGGTAACTCTTTCAGTCTTTGATCATTCATAAAATTTGTCACTCAATCATCGACAATGGGTTTAAACGTATTTATTCAATTTTTCAGTCTTTGATCATTCATAAAATTTGTCACTCAGCATTCCTAAATACGTATAATCTGATTGATTGTGTTTCGTTTGCTGTTTGCCGATAATTATTCAATTTTTCTTGATTATGTGTTCGTGTTCTCAGGATTTGCGTAGGTATATAGTTACCAGGTTAGAATCTAGTTCCTAAGCTCTTGATCTGAATGTTGAAATATGTGTGAATTGCCATGTTAATGATTTCCATTTATGTCAGATAGAGGCTTGCAATGAATGTTCATGATTGCTAGTTGCTCTTCATGTTAGATAGCATTTTGATGAGTTGCTTGAATGTGCTTTGATCATGATATGAATATGGTATTATGAGTAGGCCTGCTGCTACGTGGTAGCGGCTAATTAAGAGTGAATCTGTATGTATGCATATCTGTGTTGATATTCTTATGCAGATTCCATGGCTGATGTGAATGTGCCTGCTCCCGCCCTAACCATTTGATCAGATGTTCAAACTCCATTGACTGGCTTTGATTTCACCACAACAACAGCATCGGCAGCAACAACGACAACAACTCTTTCACCACCACCACCACCTTCACTTCAGCAAAGCATCATTAATTCAGTCTCGCCAAGTGGGGATCTATAATATTTGGGAAGTCTTGTTGGTGGATGGATAATTGATGTTGACTACTGACTCCCTCACAAATGCGAAAAGGTCAATGTCATTTGTGTCATAACTGTTATCTTGTGCATCATATATAGTATGGTATCAAATGTTATGTGTTAGAGTATGAAATTTTCATGAACTTCTCGTTAAACTATAAATCATTTATAAACTCATCATAACTAACACATAACATGCTCCCTCAAGGATTGAGGGGGAGAAATGTATTGTCTCATTATCAGTATAATTCAAAATCAGACCACATTTTTCTCCCAAATTTTCTAACTTCTTTAAATCACTTGGGATCACAAATTTCAAATGATTTGAAATTTTTGATCGGGGGAGAAAATGTGATTTAAATATGAAATCTGATAAAAATGTGATTGTTTTGGACATAAACAAACGCTCTCCCATATGTGCTAAACTCTTTTGTATATCAGTGCACATATTGAGGGGGAGCAAATGGTTTGTGGAAAAAGGATCTTAGCATCTCATGTGAGCGCGACTCAGACTTCAACAATGAACTGACGAAACAAAAAATTGTCATTAATCGAAAGGACTTTTCCTGGCCGGGTAATAACTTCAAACTGGTCTAACCAGTGATGTAAGCGTGTCTCGAAGAGGACTTGTCTGAGTAAGGTGTACCGTTTTGAGAAACATTTGGTGGATATGACCAGGCCGGGTAATAATTTCAAGCTAGTTTATCTAGCGATGTAAGCGTGTCTCGAATCGGTCATGTTCACTGAAGATGGATCAATTCAAAAGTGCAACTCTTCCCATCATGTGCAAATTTTAAATTAAAACATCTGCGCACATGTTAAAGGGGGAGCATTTGAAAAGTAAAAAACTCTCAAAGTGTTAGTTAAATGTGTTTCTTCAATCATAAACACTTTGAGAGAATTTTCAATGATTTGGTTTACGGAATCATAGGATAGTCATGGAGTTATAAGGTGACTAAGGTTAGGAAAACCATCCTATGACCCGCCAGAGCCGGAGGGATCTACCCAAGGACAATACCAAATAGATAGTGTTAGAAAGTCCTAGGTATGATTATGAAACAAAAGGAGTAATATGAGAAAGGAGAAAGAAGGGGTTAAAGAATTAAAAAGAAATGAAATGAGAAAGGGTGAAAAGAAATAGCCCTCCATTTATTCAACCTTAGGGCAGAAACCAGGTTCAATTCATATGCTACTGGTGGTTACTAAGGTAACACCGGTGTAGAACCGTAGAGGGGGGGGGTGAATACGGTTTCTTCGGCTTTTTGAATGTTTAAAAACTTTAAGCGAAGAAGAATACCAAGTGGTCTAGACAAGAACAACCACTATCAAAAACACAATCCAAAGTATATAAAGCGAGTAAAAGACATCACGATATATACTGGTTCCGGATGGGGAGTTTATACCATCCGTACATCCAGTTGTGAATCCACGACACGATACTATTCAACTAGTATAATCCTTTCGGTGGACTAAAAACCGTTATAATTCATTCCACCGATATTCGCCAATATCGATGCTCACAAAGAAGGAGTTACACCCATGGTATTTCGCCCTCGGAAACCACCCTAAAGAATCTCGTGATTCGACTTAACCTAAGGGTCACCAAAACCACTACCAAGACTTCCCACGGAAGTATCAAACCCCAAATAAATCCCCAATGATCTAGGCTTGGTCACCAAGACACAAGACTTCCCTTACAAACAATTGAATGAATAAATAAGAGTTTGTTCAACCAAGTCCTAACCTAACCTAGAGACTCGATTGTAGTAGAAAGGGTAAAGATAAGAAGACCCTCGACACAATCACAAGATTGGATTAGGTTCTTGTGATTCTTCCCTTGCAAAGAGATGTGTTCTTTCAATAGATGTTAGTGTGAAAGATTAAGAACACAAGAGATAGAATTAGAGGATTAGAGAGAAAGAATGTAGAGAGAAAGAATAATGGCAAGGGGTGAGGAATACAAGAGGCAAGGGTGGTATTTATAGGCCAAGAACCCAAACTTGGGAAATTTTACCGAGGTCGGCGCGTCACCCACGGTTGACACGTGGGTGGCGCGCCAGACACCCAGATAAAGTTTTCCCAAATCTTTGGGTGTTGGCTTTATAAATACCTTACCTTGCTAAACCCCCAATTGTACTTCACACAAAACCTTAACATTAATCAATCTAAGGTTTACCAACTCAAATAGCCAATTTGGAAAATGTTTAGTGAAGTGTTTATAAGAAAACCAAATACCAAGGGTAGAAGAGTAGAAAGGGTAATTTGGTAGGGGTAGAAAAGGTATTCCTCACATGGCATAATAGAGAAGATAATATGCCATGGGATATTCCTCAAGGGAAGGGTTAAGGTGTAACTATGGTTAGGTTAAAGGTTTAGAAGTTAACCATGGTTAAGTGTGGAAAGAAGTGTTGAGAAGTAACCATGGTTAGGTTTAGAAAGAAGTGTATAGAGAATAAACCATGGTTAGGTTAAAGGGTGTATCCAAGGGAATGTTCCATCCTTGGTGTGGTTAAGAGTTAACCATGGTTGGGTGAGTGTGTATGTTGGTTAGGTTAATCAAGGTTGGGTTAGGGTTGTGTGTTGAGAACTAACCATGGTTGGGTGAGGTGAACCATGGTTGAGTTAGAAAGGAATATTCCAAAGGGAATATGTTTTGCTTGGGGGGGGGGGGGGAAGGGTAAATGGAGGGTTGAGATGATTTTGGTTTGAAATGGATGGTTAGGATGAAATGAGTTGTGTGTGAGTTGGCATATAAGAGATGGAAGGTTGAGATGGATTTGGTTTGAAATGGATGGTTGGGATTAAACACATGTGTTGAAATAGAGAGGAGGTTGGATGGATGGTTGAGATGTGTTTAGTTTGAATTGGATGGTTGAGATTAAAGGTGTGTAAGGGATGTGATGTTGTAAGGGAATGGATGGTTGAGATGAGTTGGTTTGAATTGGATGGCTAGGATCAAAGGTGTGTAAGGGATGGGTTGGATAGATGTGATGTGTATAGGGGACAAAGGTACACAATGTGTAAGTGGTGTAAGGGAATATGTAGAGAATGTTGGGAAGGAATATTTGGGAAGGATTGTCGGAGATTTGGTGGTATTGGGTTTGATGGTTTTGGTGTAAGTGGTATCTTGATGAAGAAGATAATTCAGAAGAGTAATTAAGGAAAAGGAAATAATCTAATTGTCATTAAGAAGAAAAGTGTTTTGACAATTAAGATTATGAGTTGAGAAAATCATAAGTTACTTATAAGTTCAAGTAACACAACGTCGAGAATCCATAGTTTCATATCTCGTGACTTTTCACGACTCGACGTTTTCAACTAATACCTTGGTTCAAACAAGTTAAGTGCTTTGCCTTGATGTAAAGCATAACCCAAGTGGGAAAGAATGCGTTTACGCAAAGTGACCTTTGACTTAGTTTGACCAATAAGGGAGTAAAAAGCTCCCTAAGTTTAGAAAAGCCTTGGCTAGAGGTGATAGTTAGAAGACATGAGTTGGCATTTTCCCGCAAATGGGTGCTTTAAAAGTTGGATCTCTCTAATCCCAAAACTCGTTTCGAGTGTTCTTAATTAAGCACATAACATATTCATACCTGTATTGAAAGATCCACAATTGTCGGGTAAGGAGAAAGCCGACTTTCAAAATTCATCCCGAATTTCACAAACGCCTGGCGCATTGCCCACGCGTTGACGCGTGGGTGGCGCGCCAGAAGCAGACATGTGAATCGGGGAATTTTGGCTAACGTTTGTTATTTTATGTGTTTCGATGGTTTATTTGTCATCATTAAAATATAAAGAGATCTTGATCATGTTGCCTCAACAATCTCCTCCTTTTTGATGATGACAAATAAAAACCGAAAGCAAATAAAATTACAAAACTTAGCGAAGACAAAGCGCGCCTTTGGTGTAGCTTGCGTCTTGACCTTTGCCTTGTAATTTGGTGAAGCCTTAAACAATTCTTGAATGGTCTTCACGCTCTTTCTTTCTTTCTCCCCCTTTTGTCGAATCAAAAAGGAGGGACTTCTTCCAATAGCACCCGAACGTGCTCCCCCTTGAACATAGCTTCCCCTAGATCGTTGCTCCCCCTTGTTTCAAGCTGGGGATCCATGGGTCAAGAGCCTCACCTTTGCGATTGCCTAGCTACATAAAAACACCACAACATGCAACAAATAAGAAATTCTCACATGTGAATGTTCCAAAAGTGGGTTAGGTTACCATTTGGATACTTGCAACATGGGTTAGTTCACAATAATATGACAAATTATATAAGTTCCAAAAGATTGCATTTCATTCCAAGCATACATGAACAAAATATGCTACACATTTTATTATACAAGAACTATCCTAGTACTTTATCTAAAAGCACTATACTAGTACTTGATGGCAACATAAAAGTTTGATGTCTAGATTCCTAGATTTACGCCTAGGTTGAGCTCTTCTTTCATCATCTTCCCTTTCCCTTTCCCTTTCACCTTATCATCTTCCAACTTCCTATTCATCTTGGACATAGTGGTTAGCAATTCCATGATTCCTTCATGGATGGATAAGAGCATCACCCTAAACTCAATCCTTGATTCTTTGAGAGCATTGACCATGTGTGCGGTGTTTTCACAACAAATGGAATACTCATCTTCACACAACCTTGGACTTAATGGTTCCTTAATTAAGTCCCACACTACACATTCCGCAAAGGTTCTTAACTCGTACTCAAACTTAATCATGTCATATCCTTCCTTTTTCATCATATCCATGAATGACCTTTTCAATCTCTTAGAGCTCTCTGGGTTTTGATTTCCTTGATTGTTGTTAACGGACCCTTCCGAAAGAGACATGATTCTTATGGTGAGAGTTATTTTCTAAGGTATGGTGGAGAATGTTATGTGTTTTATGAAAGATCTTTGGAGAAAGAGATCCAAGGGTAAATATAAAAGATTGTATGGATATTTGTGCCATGTGTGAGTTGATGGATCATTAATGAGGATTTGTACTTAAGATTCCTCCACTATTTCTAATTTACCCTTTACATCCTCATCATCTTCTAGTAATCTCATTCCTAATCCTAATCTTAAATAATTGAATTGATCTTTATCTAAGGGTTTTGCTAGGATCTTAGAGGTGTTCTCACTACAAGGAATTTTCTCTATGGTGATATGATTCTTAGTGATGTTGTCTTTTAGAAAGTGATGTCTAATTTCAATGTGCTTCGTGCGAGGGTAATCAATTGGGCTTGAATTTAGATTGATAGAGCACGTATCGTCACACAGTATACGTACTTTATTTAACATAACGTTATAATCAACAAACGCTTGCTTCATCCATAACGCTTGTTGGCAAGCCCTGCCGGCCGCAACGTAATCGGATTCCGTTATGGAGTTGGCAAAGGAAGTTTGTTTCTTAGAGAACCATGATGTTAAACAAGCACCTAGAAATGTACATATTCCACTTGTGCTTTTCATATAAACTATATCTCCTGCATGATCCGAATTGGCATGAACCAATACTTTTACCCCCGAATCCTTTGGATACCATAGACCTAAATGTTGAGTTCCCTTAATATACCTAAATATTCTTTTAACGACCTCTAAGTGAGAAATTTTAGGATTTTCTTGAAACCTAGCGCAAAGGCAAACACTAAACATAATATCCGGTCTACTTGCCGTTAGGTAGAGCAAACTTCCTATCATGCCCCTATACTTAGTACTATCAACGGATTTGTTGTCTTTGTCTAGGGTGAGAACTCTTTTTCTAGATATAGGGGTTTTTGTAGCCTTAGAATTTTCCAAGCCAAACTTCTTAAGCATTTAACCAATATACTTAGATTGATTGAAAAATATCCCATCATTCAATTGTTTGATTTGTAATCCTAGAAAGAAACTAAGTTCACCCATCATGCTCATTTCGAATTCATTATGCATTATTTTAGCAAATTCATCGCAAAGCGATTGGCATGTCGACCCAAAAATGATATCATCTACATAGATTTGAATAATAATAAGATGTTTTCCTTTTGTTTTAGTGAACAACGTATTATCTACCATACCCATTTTATACTCATTAAACAAGAGAAAAGATTGCAACCTATCATACCAAGCTTTAGGAGCTTGTTTAAGTCCATACAAGGCCTTTTTGAGCTTATAAACATGATTAGGTTTTTGAAAATCAATAAAACCGGGAGGTTGTGCAACATACACTTCCTCTTCGATGACTCCATTTAAAAATGCACTTTTTACATCCATTTGAAAAAGTTTAAAATTATGACTACAAGCATATGCAAGCAAAATTCTTATGGATTCTAATCGTGCAACAGGTGCGTAGGTTTCATCATAATCAGTACCTTCTTGTTGGTTATAACCTTTGCTACTAGCCTAGCCTTGTTCCTACATACTACACCATTTTCATCAAGTTTATTTTTAAAAACCCACTTCGTTCCTATAATAGTGTAACCACTCGAATATGGAACTAAAATCCATACATCGTTTCTTAAAAATTTATCTAGTTCTTCTTGCATTGCCATGACCCAATTTTCATCGTTTATGGCTTCCTTAATATCTTTAGGTTCTATGGTTGACACAAATGCAAAGTCATTGCTTTTGGCTTGGGCATGTGACCTAAGAGTTCTTTCATCTAATTCTCCTATGACTTGATCTATGGGGTGATCTCTAACTTCCTTAATGTTTTCCACTCTAGGTAGTATTTCCTCTAGATCATTGTTAGATAATTCTATCTTATTTTGACATGCATCTTCTTCTATTATTTCATCATCAAGTAAGGGCAATGTTCTAGATTTTGGAGGAGTTTCGTCAAAGATTACATTATGTGATTCTTCAACTTTTAAAGTTTCCTTGTTAAGCACAATGTAAGCCTTTGACGTTAGTGAGTATCCTAGAAAGATCCCATTGTAATTACTAGTATTGTTAGAGTTTTCTAATGAGTTGGAGATTAAACATTTACAACCAAAAACTCTAAAGTATTCTAGGGATGGTCTTTTATCTCTAAGAATTTCATAAGGTGTTTTATTAATGAATTTTCTAATCAAGACCCTATTAAGTATGTAAGATGTGGTTTCTACAGCATGACACCTAAACTTTTGAGGTATGGATTGTTCGTTTAACATAGTGCGACTCATTTCTTGTAACGTCCGGTTCTTCCTTTCAACTACCCCATTAGATTGAGGAGTACGAGGAGCCGAAAAGTTATGAGATATTCCATGTTTATCACAAAAGACTCCAAATTGAATTTTATTATCAAATTCTCTACCATGATCCGTTCGAATTGAAACAATTGAACATCCGATAGGTTTTGCAAATTTTTCCCTAAGACTTTGAATTTATTAAATGCTTCATTTTTAGTTTTTAGAAATAATGTCCAAGTGAATCTTGAGTAGTCATCCACTATTACCAAAGTGTAGAAGATTCCTCCATAGCTTTGAATGGCGGATGGTCCAAACAAGTCCATATGTAAAAGTTCTAAAACTTTTGATGTAGAAATCATGTTTATAAGCTTATGACTTGCATGGACTTGCTTACCTACTTTACATGCATCACAAAAATTATTATCAAATTTTTCTTTGGGTAATTTCCTAACTAATTCCTTTGATGCAATATTGTGAATTAATCGCATGTTAGCATGACCTAATCTCCTATGCCAAAGATTGGAATTATCTATAATGGATGCAAGATTTAAATTGAGGTTGCAAGACACATTACCTAGTTTTGTATCCTTCTTCTTAGAGATGATATCAAGTATGGTATGCTTACAGTCAACATCCTTATTTGGTTGAGATCTTGAAAGTGGCTTCTCCTCAAAGCATACCTAACATTTGAAATGCATCTCAAACTTTTGGTACCCATTGTTTCTTGGGTCCGACATGGTTAGCACATAAAAATCCCAAGTTGAAAACTCTTGGGTCTTGAAGGAGTATATATAATTGTTTGATTCCATATTTTGAAAGGGTAGACCAAGGATTGTTTCGAAAATATGTTTTGTTTTGAAAATTGGGTCTTACATGTCTTTGATCTAAGGGATATGGTCTCATGTTTGGGGTAGGCAAGAGAGGTCTTTGGTCAACTCTAGCGTGAGTATATTTAAGACTATTGTATGAAGCTGGATCATAGCATGGTTTTGTGTTTTCACTCCATACAATGGGCCTTTGATTATGTCGAGTGTTTGCAAGAGGAACTTGAGCATTGATAGGTTTGATAAAACTTTTAGTTTGAAAACCTCTTTTTCTTAGAGTTCTGCCGCGCTTCTGGGGCGTTGACGCATCCCTGTCAGATTCAGAGGAATTGAGAGTTTTATTTCCATTTATCTTCTCAAAATTTAGAGGTTTCGCTATACTTTCGGAAGTGATTTTCTCGTTGTTTGAAAGTCCAAGACCTTCCTTATCTTGGGACACTTTTTGATGATTTAACATCTCATTCAAATCATTACTACTCTTTTTGAGTTTTGTAACATTTAATGACTTTTGTTGAAGTTCCGAGACTTCTTCACTCAAGGAGACAACCTTTAGTGTGAGGTTTTCACAATCTTTACATGGTTCAACATTCTCATGAAGAGTGACAAGTCTCTTTATTTCAATTTCAAGTTCATTATTTTTGTGAAGTGCTTTAGAAAGTTCCTTTTGAAAAGAGCGTTTTTCTTTCATAGTTAGCTTTAATTTTCTAAATACTTCCTCATAGTTATTAAGTAATTCCTCATTTTCCTCTTGCAATTCGAGTATATCAAAAGAAGTTTTGCTAGTAGTGGAGTTAGGTTGTACCTCACGAGACTCAATCGCCATAAGACATGTTGCTTCCTTGTTTGCTTGATTGGCATCTTCATCGTCGCTCCAAACCACTTCAACGAGTGCCATCTCTTGATTTTTGTAATCTCCTTTTTCATCATATCTACTTGATCGTACAGTGGACGCAATGACTTCTTCTTCTACTTCTTCAAGTTGCCAATTCTTGACTTGTGTAGTATCATGATGAACAAAAAGGAGTGAGTCCTAAATTTCCTTTGCAGTCTTGCACATGCACACCCTCTCAAGCTCCTCTTGAGGTAGGGCATCATATATCATCATTTTGGCTTGATCATTCTTGTCGGCCATCTTCTTTTCCTTATCATCAAAATCTCCATTATGGAAGATATACCATAAGTCATAATCCTTAGACCTAACATAGGTCTCAAATAGGATTTTCCAAAAGCGGAATCCTTCGTATTCAAACAAAGGTGGTCTTTCCATAGAACGCCCCACTCTATAGTTCTCTTGAGCCATGGATCTATACTCTACTTTACCAAAAATCTTAGTTAGGATTTTAGATTTTTGGGAAAGAAGTTTTTGACTTAAAAAGACTTCTCGGGAAGGCTTTAACGCTAAAAAACTTGAGTATTCTGCTCTGATACCAATTGTAGAACCGTAGAGGGGGGGGGGTGAATACGGTTTCTTCGGCTTTTTGAATGTTTAAAAACTTTAAGCCAAGAAGAATACCAAGTGGTCTAGACAAGAACAACCACTATCACAAACACAATCCAAAGTATATAAAGCGAGTAAAAGACAACACGATATATACTGGTTCTGGATGGGGGTTTATACCATCCGTACGTCCAGTTGCGAATCCACGACACGATACTATTCAACTAGTATAATCCTTTCGGTGGACTACAAACTGTTACAATTCACTCCACTGATATTCGCCAATATCTATGCTCACAAAGAAGGAGTTACTCCCATGGTATTCCGCCCTCGGAAACCACCCTAAATAATCTCGTGATTCGACTTAACCTAAGGGTCACCAAGACCACTACCAAGACTTCCCACGGAAGTATCAAACCCCAAATAAATCCCCAATGATCTAGGCTTGGTCACCAAGACACAAGACTTCCCTTACAAACAATTGAATAAATAAATAATAGTTTGTTCAACCAAGTCCTAACCTAACCTAGAGACTCGATTGTAGTAGAAAGGGTAAAGATAAGAAGACCCTCGACACAATCACAAGAGTGGATTAGGTTCTTGTGATTCTTCCCTTGTAAAGAGATGTGTTCTTTCAATAGATGTTAGTAAGAAAGATTAAGAACACAAGAGATAGAATTAGAGGATTAGAGAGAGAATAATGGCAAGGGGTGAGGAATACAAGAGGCAAGGGTGGTATTTATAGGCCAAGAACCCAAACTTGGGAAATTTTAACGAGGCCAGCGCGTCACCCACGCGTTGATGCGTGGGTGGCGCGCCAGACACACAGATAAAGTTATCCCAAATCTTTGGGTGTTGGCTTTATAAATACCTTACCTTGCTAAACCCCCAATTGTACTTCACACAAAACCTTAACATTAATCAATCTAAGGTTTACCAACTCAAATAGCTTATTTGGAAAATGTTTAGTGAAGTGTTTATAAGAAAACCAAATACCAAAGGTAGAAGAGTAGAAAGGGTAATTTGGTAGGGGTAGAAATGGTATTCCTCACATGGCATAATAGAGAAGAGAATATGCCATGGGATATTCCTAAAGGGAAGGGTTAAGGTGTAACTATGGTTAGGTTAAAGGTTTAGAAGTTAACCATGGTTAAGTGTGGAAAGAAGTTTTGAGAAGTAACCATGGTTAGGTTTAGAAAGAAGTGTATAGAGAATAAACCATGGTTAGGTTAAAGGGTGTATCCAAGGGAATGTTCCATCCTTGGTGTGGTTAAGAGTTAACCACGGTTGGGTGAGTGTGTATGTTGGTTAGGTTAATCAAGGTTGGGTTAGGGTTGTATGTTGAGAACTAACCATGGTTGGGTGAGGTGAACCATGGTTAAGTTAGAAAATAATATTCCAAAGGGAATATTCTTTGCTTGGGGGGAAGGGTAAATGGAGGGTTTAGATGATTTTGGTTTGAAATGGATGGTTAGGATGAAATGAGTTGTGTGTGAGTTGGCATATAAGAGATGGATGGTTGAGATGGATTTGGTTTGAAATGGATGGTTGGGATTAAACACATGTGTTGAAATAGAGAGGAGGTTGGATGGATGGTTGAGATGTGTTTAGTTTGAATTGGATGGTTGAGATTAAAGGTGTGTAAGGGATGTGATGTTGTAAGGGAATGGATGGTTGAGATGAGTTGTTTTGAATTGGATGGCTAGGATCAAAGGTGTGTAAGGGATGGGTTGGATAGATGTGATGTGTATAGGGGACAAAGGTACACAATGTGTAAGTGGTGTAAGGGAATAAGTAGAGAATGTTAGAAAATCCTTGGCTAGACGCGATAGTTAGAAAACATGAGTTGGCGTTTTCCCGCAAATGGGTGCTTTGAAAGTTGGATCTCTCTAATCCCAAAACTCGTTTTGAGTGTTCTCAATTAAGCACATAACATATTCATACCTGTATTGAAAGATCCACAATTATCGGGTAAAGGGAAAGCCGACTTTCAAAATTCATCCCGAATTTCACAGACGCCTAGCGCATTGCCCACGCGTTGACGCGTGGGTGGCGCGCCAGAAGCAGACATGTGAATCGGGGAATTTTGGCTAACGTTTGTTATTTTATGTGTTTCGATGGTTTATTTGTCATCATTAAAATATAAAGAGATCTTGATCATGTTGCCTCAACAACCGGTATTGAAGACAAGACGTCATGGACCCAGTGATGCATTGCACTAAACCTTCTAGCCACTCAAGTTCTCTTAAAAGGACTTGTTTCATTCTCACGGGGAACCCTGCATAATCTATCGACCGCTCATTACAAGCTATGTTGATATTGAAACAGGAGACACCGCTCCAGTCTCCGACTACCAAATATTGCACTTATCGAATCTAGAGCCGCGAGATGCAACAAAAGATCTCATAGGAACAGGTACTATTTCTACACTGGTTGTTCAACATTAAGGACACCAGTTGTAGTCTTATGAGACCTACGCAGATCTTAGCGATCTGCTAGAACATTCATGAGGGAATATACTTATGTAATTCTCAGTGATTGAATGGAAATTCCCGTCAGGGTTAACATCAAACAGCCCTGAAAGCAGGCCACTTCGGTAATCTCTTGTGGATTACGCTTAGTGATCATGGCGGTCTCAAAACGGTCTACAGTCGTGGAGTGATCTCCAGCGACTCACCTAATTGTTGATCTACTTACGTAGATCTTATAAGCCCTCTCAGGGGTCTCCGATTGGGAACGGCCTTGGTAAGGATTAGAGAAAGTTTTCACACTATGCTGTTAACAATCTCGAAGTCCGAACCTGTAAGTGCCAAATGATTTGTTGCTAACTGTTTGCTTTTTGGAATTTTTGGCGGTTGCTGTTGAATTGCTAATAAGATGCTGATCCTTCACCACATGCTCACACTTCCACATCAGAATTTAAGTAATCATGATCATTGAATGGACTTCCACTATGCTTATGTAACTCTGATCCTGAAAATCATGATCCAGAAAAGTGTGAGCATGTCGATACAAAGATGTCCACGTCACATGGATACGATACTGCTCAAAGATGACTTGGAGACACACTTTTGGATGATAAACACAAAGAATCTTCAAAGATCATCCAAGATATAAAACAAGTCATCAAATGTCCATTGCTGGATGCACAAAGTTTTATGACTAAGAAGAATCAATGACTACGAGCTACGAAGTTCACTTCAATGATTAGAATGCTAGAATTCAAGTTGTAATTTCTGGGGTGACCTCCCTTAGGGGGAGATTTTTAGGAATATAAATATTCATATGAAAGACTCGGTCACCCCGACTATCTATTTAGCATTTATGTAGCTCGTAGGCATATTAGTATTAGTTCAGTTATCATAATATTAGTTTAGTTAGCATAGTATTTGTGGAGGACGGACGGGTCTTTACCCACTGTACACCCGATCCATAGCCCGCATGAGGGCGTTTGTTATGTAATTATAAATACCCCTCTCCATATGTGGATAGGGTTGGAGCTTCTAATCTAATGTGACAACCCGCAAACTTCCCGATATGTTCTATCCGAAGAATCGATCAATAATTCTGAGTTTGGAATCGTTTTGAGAAACGAGGCATATTTATAGTCAATTTTATTGGAAATAATACTCTAAACACAATGGTTTAATTCCCGTGTCTTGTATTTACCGTTTACTTGTCTAAACGAGCTCCGAGCCTCTTTCGCGGAAGATTAGATAAATTACAGCTATGGTCCCTGTGGTATATTTTACCCCGTGCCCCTCATCTTTCCTAAACCTTACAAGTTGTAATTAACATATTTATTTATTTTATTTGGGTATAAAAGGGGAAGTATAATACTTCCATTTCATTTCTAGGGTTCATTACCCCTTTCACTGCCTCCCCTCAAACCCTCGCCTCCAACTCCTTCTCTCCCACTTCTGCCGCCTTCGGCCACCACAGAGCAACACCACCGCCAACCCCTACGACACACCGCCAACCCTAACAACAACCTTATGACTCGCTCATCCTGGTAAGCCGCCACATACGCCAAGAAAATCATCTCAAGCTTCTAAACACACCATCATTTTGCTACCGAAACTATGAAGACTAGAAGACGAGCGTTTGGTTGTTAGATTGAGTAGAGTTTTTGTTTGTTCATGTATTCGTTTAGTGGTTCGAGTTGTACTCGAGAAGACACCACAACCGTTGCCTCCTTTCTCTTCTTCTCGTCGTTCTTGAGGGTATAACAAGCTCACAAAACCTTTTTCATCTTACTTTGTGTTATAACTGATTTATATATGATGTGCTAAGTTTTCGTGGATAAAGATTTGATAAAAGACAGATTATTGAGTTTTTGTAAATCGAAATTGGATTTAAAACATGTTTATATAAATTCGTGTGGTGAAATGTTAAATGGTACTTGGATTGATTATTTAAAATACGGGTCGGGTCTGACCTGGTTGACCATGGGTTCGATTTGGATTTGCTTATTTGTTTTGGTCTCGACTACGAATAAAGAGAAACGAGAGGGGTATTAATTTTCAGCTTATGTTCATTTTTGATTTGGTTATAATTGCTTGTGAAGTGTTTAGGTATGTCGTGGTCTCAGCATGCAACCACCCACGTAGGGTGCGTTGTTTTTGTTTGTTGGATGTATTAAGGTTATGAGTAAAAGAATTAACCCTTTTTGAGTTCATTAGATTGCGGCTTATTATTATTATTATGACCATTTATGTTACTATTGGTGATAGCGTTGCGTTAAAAGTATGCATTTATGTTAACAATGATATTATGATGCGTTCTGTTTGTGTTGTGTTACCAGGGAAACAAAAGGGTATGTTTGGTTTGTGTCATGGACTCAAAGTCCATAAATAAAACTAGTTGGGTTTAGTTTTAAAGGTGAGTCAAGCCTATTTAAATAAAGGTGTAATGTTAAAGGTATAATGTGTATTTTGAGTCTATTTTATATGTCTCATTTAATTGTCGAAGTATAAATAACTTGTGTTCGATATGGAAACATTTGACTAACGTGATCTTTGGTACGTTTCGGTAACTTGGGAATTGATATTTAATATTAGACAGAACGGATATTGGATTTTAATATACGAATTATGACTATTATATTTGGACATTGGACAATTATTGGAGTGTTATCGGATTTACGGTATTAGCTATTGGACATATTGGACACTTTGAGACTTAACGATGTAATATATTAAACTCGAAAAGACTTTAATATATTAGACTTGGGCTGGACACAAAATATTCAATAAACCAAAGCTAGTATATACGCGAATGATAACGAAACACAGCTTATAAAATATTGTTTTGAGAAAATTGATTTAATTAAAGTCATAATGACTTGGGAATATTTTATAAGCGGATGCGTCATGCTGAAGTTTATAAAACGTTTTAAACTTATACTTTTGTTCAAACTCGTTTATTTTTTTAAAAACACGACAATGATTGAAACTTATAATTTTATTAACTTAAAAAGTTTTGTAAAGTGATATAATAAATTGAGTTTCGTTACCTACCTTTTCAAACTGTATTAATTATTTTTCAAACTAGCTGGGATTCTGGGATAAATACCGAAACTACCAATCCTGTTGTATATTACATAATTTGTCGTCGTCATCTTTCTAGGATTTTCTTAGTTGAGTTCTTGTTAGCTTTTTCACGACTATGTCGGTGTTTGTATCTCTTTGGCGTGAGTTGTTGTCGATATCTTTTACACTTTGGCGTGAGTAACATTTGGAGTCCGTACTTTCTTACCACCACATGAAACATAAAGCTTTCTTACGAAACAATGATACTAAACTTTTTATAAGTAACGATACGAATAATCCATGAAAACTATGACATCTTGTCTCTTATAGACTTTATTATTGTGCGAACTATATTTTGAGGTATTCAAATACGTATTAGGGGGTACCATCATGTTCGTAATGCTTGGTGCCGTCGTGCCCATCTTCTGGATACCGTTGTGATTAGCTCTAGATGCAGTTATGTTAGTCGTATCTTTGCATTGTTGTGGCTAAGTTGAGTTCATACCCCTTACTTTTTAAATAGTTTTCATAACTATTTTGGGGGAGGATACATGCTCGTTTTAACTAAATTCAATGATTGTTTATCTGAATACGTGAACTGTTTGATTAATATTTGATTGATTGATTGATTGATATATTTGAAATGGTTATTTTCGGACCTGCTACTATTTTTAGTTTTGCTATATTGTGTTGGCTAGTTAAGGTTAGATTTGCGGTAGTTGGTGACTTTCTAGGACTGACCTAGTTAAGAATAGACCTCTACCTACATCCTAGACCCAGGGCCGTAACGGGTGGTTCCTTGATGTTGGAATGCTTATCTATGCCTGCCTCTAGTCACACATAGCGCTTAATTCTTCAGGTCCACAACTGTTTTATTTTTAAACTTAAAATTATGAACTCACCAGCGTAAGCTGACCTTTAGCATGTATTCTCAGGTATAAGGCGCTTGGCAAGGGGCATTGGTCATAGGCGACTCTGATGTATATATTTGGGACCTCTTTAATTGTTTTATGGGCCTGTTTCCTCACTTCTTTTATAAAATGTAAACTTAACGCTTTGTTAATGCCTTTTATTCTCAATGAATGAAATAAGAACCGTTCTTTGTACTTATGTTATGATGCCATTGTAATAGCACCCCAATGACATGTATGCTTCCGCTGGACCCGAATTTTGGGGGTGTTACATCTAATCTCACATATTTCCTTCACTTTCTCTCTCTAGAACTCCCATCTCTCTCTTTCACTCTCTAAATCCTTTCTTCTAATCGAACCATACACCAAACCATACGAGCTTATGATTATGAGTATTCTATACCAAGCTTGGGATAGGTACAATGATCTTTTGTACAAGTGCCCTACTCATGATCTCAACATGCAACAAGTGGTCAACATTTTTTACAAAGGGATCAAAATCTCCACCCGCCAAATGTTAGATTCTCAGGGACCGATCCCTGGAATGACCCCTGCTCAAGCCTTAAAGGCTATTGAAGACATGGCGGACCACTCTCAAAAGTGGCACAAAGGTGGAAGTAGTAGGAGCATTGTTGGAAACACCGAAGGGATCACCCTTATCACTAATAAGATCGAAAGCTTGGGGCGTGACATAAAAAAACTTAAGGAAAATGTGCATGCCATCCGGTCTGAACGTGAACACGAAATGGAAACTAAGGTGATTAAGGAAGAAGTCAAGAGAGTTGAGGAAGCCATGCTTGGAGAGACTAGTAGAACACACCGAGGGCCAGGAAATGGAGCAAAATATTGAGTGGGACGTCAAGGGTATTACACAAAGATTGAAAATCGGCCACCTTATGGAGAGAGAAGATCTATCCTCGAAGAAACAATCAACAAATATTTTGAAGATTCGAGAAAGAAACAAGGAGAGCAAGATGAGTGGCTAAAAAACTTTCAAAAAGCCACTAACAAGAGCCTCGCTAACCATGATGAGTCTCTAAAAAATCTTGCAGCAATGATTGAAAATTTGGCTGATAACATCCATAAAAAAATATGATCGAAGAAAGCAAGAAGACCATAGGGGCATGCAAGGCAGTTTTCACGGAAGATGATGATAAAGACTTCGGTAAAAAAAATTCTTTTGCAAGAAGAAACCAAGCCCAGTAAAGAGATGCCTTGCCAATTACCAAAAAAAGAGGATAGTACAGAGAGCTTCATCGTTCCATGCACAATTGGTAACTCTAATTTATTAGCATTGGATGATTTGGGGTCTAGTATCAATATTATGCCATTATCTTTATTCCTATCCCTTAAGTTAACAAGCCTCAGGAAAACTAGCTTGATGATCAAAATGGCCGACACAACTAAAACAATTCCAATCGGGATTGTGGATAATGTCATCCTTAAGGTTGACAAATTTATGTTCCCCGTGGACTTTGTAGTCATCGACATGGCTAACATCCCTAGGGAAGACCTTATTCTAGGAAGACCTTTCCTTGCCACCGCACACACCAAAATTGACGCGTTTGAAAAAGAAATCTCATTTGGAGTTTACGAAGAAAGAATTGTGTTCAATATGAATATGATTTCTTCGCAAATAAACAAGGAAAAAGCTAGTTCATGCAGGGCAGATCAAGTAGGCGAAGAAATTTCCCCAATACTCCAAATCTCTGATGATCTGTTCTCATATACAACCCCCTTGTGCTCAAAATATGAGCAAGAAATTAACTCATATCCAGACAATGAATCTTTTTGGGATGACAGTGATGATGAGCATGGAGGATTAGAAACAGGGGATGAGGAAGGTGGACCAGTGACTATCGCAGCAAGACTTCATTGTTGCGAACCTTCAACAACTATAGTTTATGGGTCAAAATTAACTCTTCCTACATGTGACCCTCTTGTCGAATATTGTAACGGAGGAGGAATGTTTTGGGTTAGAAGGTTGAAGAAGGAAGCAAATGTTTGGTGGTGTTTTGAAGATGCACGGATCATTAAAGGAACATGGTTTCGAGACCATTTCATGAACTCCAACTTAAATGAAAAGGTGGAATGGACGGTTCACTATTGCACACCCGCCATGATGACATATCGAGGAACAACCCAGGCTTGGCCTACGTGTGATCCTTTTAAAGAGGAATGTAATAGGGGATAGATGCCCAAAATCAATCTAGCCAAACGTCACGAATGGGCATGTTTTAATACACACAAAAGAGAGCAAGTAGGCTACCATGGGATATCATTCCAAAATTGGGTTAAGGTGAAATTCGGAGATAGACGATTAAACAAGCAATTGGAGATTCAATACCATGACGAATGGGTCAAGGCTAATTTCTTGGTCGAAGATCGGCTTAGCATGACACCATATATAGCTCCTAATGTTTGGGACCAATCACCAACCACTTGGAACGAAGGAATGAGCGAACATGCCCAAGCACCCACTTGAAGGACCATGGCAGTGAGTCTAACTTAAAGACTCGGTAATAAACAAAAGTGCTCTTTCGAGAGACAACCCGAATTATCCCTTTCCTTTTATTTTCTTTTATTTTGTTGGTTTGGTATGTTTTGTGTTAATGATTTGCAGGTTCTAGAGGAAGCTTTGCATTGGGGAACCCATTTTTAGACTTTTGCACCAAGGAAAATTCCCCAGGACTTAGCTACGGTGTAGCTCCAACCATTACTATGCCGTAGCAACCCCCAGGTGTTAGTCTAGAGTATTTTAGCAACTACGGCGTAGCAACACATTCTAGCTACGCCGTAGCTTCCTTCTGTACCTAAAATTTTTTATTTTACAAATCATATTTTAAACTTTTATTAGTTTTTAAATGAACTTTGTGGGTGTGTTCCCTGTAAATCCTCACGAGACTTCACTCGTCCACTTGGGGACACCAAGTGGTTTAAAAGGCTTGTTGCATAAGCTAAATGCAACCATGATTCCTACGAAAGTGAGTTAGGATTTTTATTTTTATTTATTTTTCTTTTTTTAGATTTTATGTTTTTGGTAGTTGTGTGATTTCAGGGATTTGAAGTTTGCTCATTAGGCGAAGCGAAGGCACATTTTCCAACATGATTCTTTTATCATTTTCAAGAGTAAATTTCAGGGAAATTCTCGTTCCAATTCTACTTTTTCCTCTTTATTAATTATTTTATGTACAAAAGGGACTTTGTACAATTCAAGTGGGGGGACGGGAGTAGAATTATAACTTGAACTTTATGTTGCCCATTTTCTAGTTTATTTTGAAAAATTATGCCACTTTTAAAACTTTTGACATGTTTTTCCGAACCTAACTAGAATAGACCTTAGCCGAGCATATTAACCCTTAATACCATGGTAAGGTTTAGCCTATTTTAGTTTCCCATGTTTTTACCCCAAATCCACCAAAATTATGAGTGTGCCAGTAGTTTGTAAACTTTAGAACTTGGCCTTTACATCATTTTGAAACCATAGACGAGTAGTGTATTGAGATTCCTTGATACATTTGGAAGAAACTTTTTAAGAAGGCAATATTTTAGGATTATCACCAAAATAGCCTATATGTGTGTGTGTTTATCGATTAGTCACATTGACTATTCGACCCCCGTGTTAAACCCTTTGTTGCACTCACCTTTAGTGCAAGATACCCCTAGATACACCCTCTTGAGCCTATCATTTTGTTTCTTCCCCATATTATTGTTTCGATATACCTATTCGCCTTAGCCTACCGTGTAGTCTTGGTTTATGGTTGGGAAGTTGCCACTTGTTCTAGTTTGAGGTTCAAGTCAAGAGATTCAAGAATCACACCTACGTTGAAGACCCATCTTTGAAGATCATGAGTAACCCACTATTGTTACATGCATAGTTCATCTCAAGTGGGGGGGGGGGGTATATTTATTTCTTGTTGCAAAAAATAAAAAATAATAAAATAATAAAATAATAAAAAAAGAGAAAAAAAATGTGAAATTCTGTATGTAGATAAGTTATCTTTGGTGCAACCTTGTATAGCACCATATTTTGAGCTTTGAAAGAATTAGTATCGAAGAGGCCACTTCGGTCACATATAAAGAATGAAGTTGTTGGTTCTTAATCGCCAACATGAAGACCAAGTAAGGTGCCCATAATGACGTCCGCTAATGGCACACACTTGTTACATGATCCAATTTTTGCATTTTGAAGCTTGGACTTTGGATGAGCGGCAAGTGGTAGCAACTCGGTTATAGGCTAAGACTATTTGCTTTCTTTTTCTTTTTACACCATTATTGTGCATCCCATGTCTATCCTACCCTTTAGTTGTGAATCATGCTTAGGTGAAAGATTTGAGCAGTCATTGGTGTCTTGCCCGGCGTTCCGGTCATGTACCATATCCTTTGTGGCCTTTGCAGTAGTATGTTAGTAACAACACTACACCCGTAAGCCTTATATATGTTCACCCAATATTGCCTTTAAAAATTGTTTCGATCTTAGCTCTAGTGGTAGAGATTTGTGTAACCGCCAAGATTATGTTAGAATACATTCTATGACTGTGCGTTGAGTGATCACCCGGAAATTAACACTCAGATTAGTAGAGAGAGAGATGAGTGTTTGTTCCCATTTCGTGAGGTGTTCGGCTTTGATATATTATAGCATAGAAAGTTTTTAGACTCATATTTTCCAGTTTCTTGGGAAATATCTTTTTAAAAATTATTGTAATAAGGTCTACTTGAGGGCAAGTAGAGTTCAAGTGGGGGAATATTTGATAACATTAAATAAGTACATGATTTAAGTGTTAATTTCCCCCTTAATTACTCATCTTTTGTATTCATATGATAGGATATATACTCTTATTTGTTTATAATCTATTTTTAGGGCAAAAATGAGCAAAGGAACGAAGAAACGTGGAAATGGAAGGACTAAAGAGAAAATATGTGAAGTATGCAGATTCTGCACCAAGTACGGCGTAGAGGTTTCATCTACCTACGTCGTAGCAAGTACTTATGAAGACTACGGCGCTCAGCCATGACTACGGCGTAATGATCTACTAAAAGGCTCTACGGAGTAGCCACTCTCCACCTACAGCGTAGACCCCAAAATGAGGCAGTAAAGAACTCACGTGGCCAAAGAAGAAGTTACGGCGTAGTTTCCCAAATAAGTATGCCGTAGAAGCATCTGAGGAAGAAACTACGCCCATAGCACTTGATCAAGCTATGACGTAGTTGATATTAACAAAGGCTACGTCGTAGAAACTCATCCAGCTATGCCGTAGCAAAGTCGGGCCTATAAATACCAGCCCTAATTCCGAGTTTATTCATTCACTTTTCACCCCACAGAAGTTGGGAGAAACTCGGGGAGCAGGAGGAATGAAGTTCAATCTGCATACAAGTCATTTCCAAGGGAGAATTCACACACCAATCATAAGTTTATTCATTCCTTTTATTTGTATTCGATTCATCTTTACATTTGTGATATTAAACTCTTGTTTTACTGAAATTATGAATATGAGTGGCTAAACACCTCTTGGTGTTAGCCTTGTTATAAAATTGTTATTGTTATGATTTAGTTTTCTATGCATCTATTATCTTCTTGTTTGTATACTTTCTTGGCTAGTCTTAGGACACTCTAGTTTTGGTAGTGTTGAGTATTGGTAGTTCCTTGGAGGCTTGGTGAATTAACCCTAGGACCCAAGCCAAAGAGGATGTGACTTGGTGATAGAAATATCACCTTACATGTGCGAATTAACCCTAGGACTACCTACCAATGCGATATGCTTAAAGAAGTTAGAGGGGGTGTAAGATGTGACCAATACCCACATCCCGCTAGACTTGTCCAAGTTAGTAGAGGTACTTAATGACTCTTGCATCTTCGTAGGTTCACGCCGCCCGATGAACTCTCGTCTTTACAATAGGCGGGAATAGGACAAGGTGTAAGATAGATTTAGGTGATTTAACCCTCTGATCCTAAATGTATATAATCCCCAGGCGAAACGATAGGATGCACTTTATAGAAAACTAATCATAATAATAACAAGAGTAGTAATTAGGTTAACACTGCTTCTCCCTACTGATTCTCTTCTATTTATTTACTTGTCTTTTGTTATTTACTTTTATTAGCATAATCTCTACAATCATAAACCCCCTTTTAAACGTGACACTAAACTTAGATAGACTCCACACGGATAGCTCTTGGGATAACCTCGGCTTTACCAACTAGCTATACCTCACACGACCGGGTACACTGCCCGATAGTGCATTAGGTAGACCTTAGGTAAACGATCAACTTTATAAATATTAAAACCTGGTCGGTAAAACCTGCATCATAAAACAATAATAATCTCAATATTTCTAATAAAAAACCGCTTTAAGTTACCTTTCTACATATTTGATATGATCCTTCTCTTTTCTTAGCTACTTTTTTATGAATCTGTTCATAAGTTAAATGTCCGCATTTGTCGTTGTGATTTGTTTGGCTAGAAATGTTGACCTGTGCTATATCTTTTTTATTTCCTAGGTGACCCTGCAAATGAAGTATTGAAAGATTCTTACCAAGATCTTTCGCTAATGTGTCCATGTCCAAGGCACCTTTGTGCAAGCTGTTGCTGATTTAAAAAAACAAAAAAACTTCTGATACTTCTGATAGCGATTAAATGAAGAATTATGGTAATTTCCTGTTTAATACTTGCCGATTCTATATTAAGATATATATTTGTTATAACTTGTGGAATTTCATCTTCATTTATTTATGAATATCAAAATGAGAGCACATATTACTGCGATTGCAAATCAATACACGAGATTGTTAAAATAACGAGTTATGTAATATCTTTAAAGTTTAAGTAAGGGTATCCGAAAAAATATTTATTTTTAATATATGCGTTTAATAACTCATGTGTACATGGGTTAAAAATTTAGGAAATTGCTAACCATAATCTTAAGGGTTATGGTTAAGATATTAGGACTTTCAATAATTTTTCGTACCTTGACGATAAACCCGCACCCCCAACAAATAACTACCCCGAACCGCTCTAATGTACAACCACTTTTGCATATTGCGAATCCTTAAAATAATCCCAAAAGATTAAATAGTAGTAAAATTATTATTAGTCATGTCACATATATTAAACCAAAATTTTAAGCTAAATTTGATTCCGATCTAAATCCTTTGTGCATGTTCCTTGCCTCTTCAAATATATGTTTCATAAATAATTATGTATGTTTAAGAAAAATCGAATCTAAAAATAATAAAACTTATAATTTCACATCGAACAAATATGATTAAAATATAATTATTAGTATACTTATTTGGTAAGGGACGGGGAGGCGAATGTCTCGAAACAAAAAAAGACTGTATAGGAACATCCTTTTTTCTAATGACAAGTTATTTACTCACTCAAGGCAATTACAATCTTACAAAGACCTAAAATGTGTCACCTTTATATGTGAAATAACCTCACTTAAGACAATTACAATCTCACAAAGACCAAAAATGTGTCACATTTATATTTGAACTCATAACCTTTTGCTTGATGCAACTCATATACTACAAGACCAAATGACTTTGGGTAACATCATCTCTTTTCTAACACACCGATGTTTTATATTAATGATATTTTCACAAAATTTGACTTAAAACCAAATCTTATTTCTAATTCTAAACTCTGTATATGTACGAGATTATAAATTTTAAAATAAAGCACAAATTATTGTGTTATGCAAATTAACACGAATTGCACGCAAATAGAAATCAATCCATAAAAATACACAAAATATGAAACCCGCGCGTGCGTGGGTCTTAAAAGGACATCAGAAGCTATGATCAAAACAAAGCATAACACAAATACATAAATGGACATTTTCATGTTTTTAAGGTATAAACCCCCCATCCGAATAAGCGAACATATAATACGTGAGTTACCATGAGCAGAAAGAAACTGGTTTACCTATCTTTGATAAGAACAATACATGAGTTACCATTATCACATTGATAACACCTCTCATTGAGACCATATACTTTGTGGTAATTTTAGTTCGCTTATTAGAAATCGCAGCATGGACATTTTCACTTTTTCATATATCTTTTAAAATTAAGCTATTTGTTTCAGTTGAGTTTTATACTCTTTTGATGACTGTTTGATTGTTGACGTGAGGTGTTCTGACATTTCTTCGATAATCTTGTTATCTGCTCTTTAGAAGAGCCTGTACACCATGATCTTTATCGTCCAACTATATTCGTATGCTTGTTTGATATCACAATCATGAAATTTTTAAAAAAGTCAAATATTATATGAATTATTTCTTGCTAGTGCATATGTTCAGAGTTTTCACTAATCTTACCCTACAAAAGTGTTAAGATTCTATTACTGAGAAGTTGCTCATCATCTACAAAATCATCTTCTTTAGCATCTTTTGGTTTTGACAATGAAGAAAAGTTCACTGAAAGAAGCTGGGATCTTTAGTGGGCGTGATGTAATTGGTGATGACAATCCTGCTGGAATAGATCACTTAGATGAACTTTCATTCATTGTCATGGTAGAACAATAGTACAATACAGTAAGTTGTATCAGTCATACAGAAGTATCAATAAACTACTTTCATTCATTGTATGTTTATTTTGTAATATTCTGAGTGTATTTCTTTTGACTTGAGTTGGTGCTAAAATTGTGACACATTTCAAAACGTGATTGTGCTTTGCACTTGTCTTTTATAATAATGAATTTTCAGTCTTGTTATTTGATCTTGTGAAGAATCCGTGCACCATGAGTGGAGTGGTTTAGCTTTAGTACTTAGATTAAGATAAGTTTAATCAGAATTGTGGGATAGATGGTTGGAGTGTTATTTTGCGGAAAATTACTTCTACAGGGAGACGAAATAGAATGTACTAACTAGAATTGGGGGATATATTTTCTACTTCGATGTTGCGAAATATCGCCTTTATGTTGGGCAAGACATTTTCTTTTATATTTCAGTGAAGTTTTATTCGCTTTCTAGTGACATAAGTATTAAGTTGACTATCATATGTTGATTCTATTTCAGCGGTATTTCGAGTTTTACAAGTTGGAGTTTTCAAACATTTCATGCAGAGCATCTTCTCTCCATAGTGAGAGTCGTTGCTCTAATACTGCCTCATCTGGCCGAAGATGTGTGGCAAAATATCCTTTTTGAATATAATATTGATAATGATGACATGGCCAAATTAGTTTTGGAATCAACATGGCCTACAGTAATGAAAGTTGGCTTGCTTTTTATGAGAAAGAGATTGATTTTTGGGGATAAATACTCAAGGTAACCACACTAATGTCTTGCTGCCACAACCTTTGATATATTAATCTTTACATCGAGTATTTGTGGTTGGAAAATTTAATGCATTTCACCTGCATCTAATTTCTACAAATTTACTAGTTGAGAACGGAGGTAAATAAAGCTTAGCAGGACTGCTCACACCATCAAACTTATTGGTTCCAGTTTGGAGGCGAAGGTCCACCTCCATTCCTCTGATGATAACCTAGCTACGAGACTAAGGAAAATGCATGGAGCTAAAGTTGATGCTGAATAACTGAATCGCATATTCATAACATCTCAGGTATCCCCGATTATTATAGTGTAGATGTGGCAAGATGTATATGAGCATGTATGAAACTTCTTAAAGATTTATGAGCAAAACTGAATTATCAAAATTGGCGGGATCTGGGAAAAAGATAACGGCTTACCTGAAACATTTTTAGTCCAATTCTTTTAGTAAATAGTTAGTGTCTCTAATAGTCTTACAAAAAATATTTTTCTTTCAAATTTTGCAAACCTCCTTTTATTTTTTTCCTTGTTAAATGTGTGGAATATATCATTTTGTGCATTAAAAATACATTATGGGTGACCTTCGACCTGTTTGATCTCTTTCCTGTTAAGATGATCTTTTAATATTACCTATTAGAAATAAAACATAACCTGAATACCCAATATATAAGTAAATAATTAAAATAGCCACACTAGTAAGTGGTGCTGAATTACACATCATTGCACTCATTTTGTTGACGATATTCGTATAATAAATCCATCATTCAGACTGTAGGTTGAGATTCTTTCTACTTTGGAGGATGCACCAAGCGAATGTATACCATATTCTGGAGATTCTTTGATTCAAGGAGGGAAGAAAATATGGATTGGTGTTTCACGTGTAGAAGGCTCAACATGTGAAAGATATTGGAACTTCTCAACACATGTTGGCAATTT